>CM046364.1:16357223-16924346 GCA_025413025.1 Ficus hispida | reverse complement strand
CAGGACTAGTTCCAAAGGGTTTTTGACCACGAAAACGCCAGAACTGGGTTTTACCCAAAACTAAAAGTTGTAGAGTTTTTCATGTTTACAACTTTCGTGAAGACAAGTTTTACAAATTCAGTCTGGATTTTAAGATGAAATGGATTTCGGAAAACTGTACAGGAATTAGGGGAATCCTGTACAGGATTTACAAAGTTGACACAGAAAATGCATATTTTTGCAGTTTCACTGCAAATGGACATTGTGAAACTGTTCCAAAGGCAGTTTCCAATAGTCAATAATTTTATAAGTCTCATTTGAAGATTTTCAGTTTTTAAAGTCAACAAAAAGATTGTTTTGAAGATAATTTACCCAAGTTTCCAAAGAGATGGAAAATGGGTTTTTAAACCAAACTGGGTAAATAAAATGACTACGGGTAATAACAGGAAATAATATTCGAATTACTAGGCCAAAGCCTAGAGCTCAAGTTTAACCCAGATAGGGTTAACTGTTGATGATCAAGAGTTTAATTATGATTAACCTTAAGGGTTAGTCAAGATAACCCTAAAGGATATCATAAGTAATAAATTGGGCTATGATATAGGATTATTTGAGGTAACCCAATGATTATGGACAAGAATAAAGCCCAAGGTTAGGAATGAAACCTAACCCTAACAGTATGCATAAAGGTTTAACTCATGAGGTTATCCAACGTAACCTCTTAAAGAATTTATTCATAGGGTTACTATATGTAACCCAATAAGACGTCTAGTATTTGAGACCTACATTTAGGATTACGTATGCATGTTGGTTAGTTTATCAACATTCCGCCATACTAATTAGAACCTCACCTATGTCCTAAAATGAGCAGGAAGGAACCTACAGCTGTACTCTGAGAGGAAGCAGCTTAACGTAGGACATAGCTAGAGAGGTAAGTACAACTCCACCTGCAGCATGAACAAAATGTTTTTGTTACATGTTATGTTTTTATGAAAACATGTATTGATTTACATGATTTACCTAAGTTATGTTATGAAAAGCGGTGTCATGATAAGTTAAGTATGTTATGACAAGTATAAGTATGATATGATGAGTTACGTTATGATAAGGTTACGTCATGTATGTCATGTTATGATAAGTTATGTCATGATAAGTCTATGTATGTCAAGTTATGTTATGTTATGACATGGTAATTTATGTTAGAATGTATTATGTTTGTGACATCATGAAGCATGTTCACCATTATTAAATCACATGGTAAGAATAAGTTAAGTTAGGAGTTAAAGACCCGCTAATGTTATTGTGTCGTACCGACTTGCCACAAGGGCGGGTTTAAACGGTTAAGTCAATGGTTTGAATTGGATTGGACTGCCTACCCCAATCACTCTATGCAAACAATTAGTTTCATAGTTTGACTTGGTTTGGATTGGCCGCCTCCAACCACCCCATGGATGAGTACTACGGTACGAGCATGTATGACATATAAGGGTTTATAACCAAGATATTGAAAACATAGTAGCTTTGAAAAAGAACATAATCGGTTCACGCATTTTATATGATAAAAATGTTTTTGTGGATTGAATATTGTACTTACTGGGCAATTAGCTCATTTCTTACGTTCATGCTGTAGGTAAGCAACCTAACGGCAGTACTTGATGCAAAACTGTGAAGAGTTGGTGCTGCGGACTGTGAAATGTGGGATGGACACCGCCACGGGTTTGGAAAATATGTTTTTATAAAATACGTTTGTAAAATGTGTTTTGTTATGTTTAAGAAAAGTTTCAAGTATGTATGGCAAGCAAGTTGCCTCGTGTTGTACCAATCCGCGATAAGTCGGGTCTGGTCCACGATATTATACTCGTGTGAGTACATACGAATATGCATGATGATAAGTTAAGTTTAAGTTTGAAAGTAAAATAGTTTTTAAAATCAAGTTTAAAGTTTGAAGAAAAGAAAAGAATAAAAGAAAAATTTATTTCTGAAATTTTCTATAAGGTTAAGTATTTAAGATTGAGTTTTAATTTAAGTAAGGTGACGACCCGGCGAAGGAAGTCGGGGCGTTACAAGTTTGGTATCAGAGCAAGTTTCCTGCCATCCAGTTTCACAGTTCTGCCGCCAGCGCCACAGTTTTGTAAGTTTGTTTTCTTACTCTATTTTATGTATAGTAATTATGTAGGTTATAATATTTATGATTAAGATATAAACCTGGTGTCAAGCCCGGGTTCGACTGGAGAGGATCGCAAGGCTTCATTGACATTCTGAGGAATGGAGGAAGAGCTATGCATCTTCGATAGGACCCAAAAAGTGATTACACGATATGGAGACTTTCTTCAGATTTCGTCATGTTGGACGCACCTTCAAGATATGATTGCCAGCCGACGCCTAGTCAAGGAGGCTCGTGCAAGGTGCCTTAGCATAGGGTACCTCGAGAGAAGAATTCCTAAATTTTATGAAAGTTGGGACCGCCTATGCATTATCGCGATCCAGGAATGTACTAGGATATGTATATGAAACGATACGTCAACTATGTTGCAACTTGGCGTGCTTATCCAGATGAGTCCAGAGGCTATGATTGCCAGTAGATCAGAGTTGCGCAGCGGAAGCGTGGAAGATAAGTTACGCCTACGATATGATATGATAAGATTGTGATGAATCTCTAGTATGATAAGCTGATAAGTTACGATGTTATGATGATATGATATGTTAAGATATGAATGGAAGAATAGGTATTAGACATGTTAAGGATTAGAATTAGAAACTAGAAGATGGTTCGTCGCATGTACACTGAACCAAATTTTGTAAGAACCTAATCTTGCAACTGTAATGGCTAAGTTGCAATGATAATTACTAGAGCAGTAATAAGAAATGAATAGGTTTCGAGATAAGATAGCCTATCACCTTACTAAAGTAGGGTGATAATCAGGAATTTTCATTCCAAGAAATAAGATTAATGGCTATAAGTTTGACGATGAAAGTGATGATACGATCCCTCAGTAAGGGAAATTAAGTAATGTTGAGGAATTTTAGATATTCCTAAGAATTACGATTATGCACTAGTGCTATCAAGGAAATGTTAGAAGCAATGAAAGGAGCTTTTACTATCTAGCAAGTGGCTAGTTGACTTAAGTATGCCTGTTATTGCATCACTTGAACGATATTATGATTTTCCAAGATTGGCTTTGAAAGAATTCAAAGAAAATATTTTTTATGAAAGATTTTATGTTTAATAGAACCCCCTCATTTTATGTATGACGGCCGAATCCTTGAGGAGGAAATTCCAAGATAGGGGCTGTCATTAAAAGCAAAGGTTCCAAGTTAAGAGCCATAGGCCAAATCCTTGAGGAAGTAAATTCCAAGATGGGGGCCATAGGCCGAATCCTTGAGGGATGAGTTTCAAGAAAGGAACGAATTCCAAGAAAGGGGCCACTATGAAGAGTAAAGGGTTCTGATAATATAAAATCAAGTTTCAAGAAAGGAACTATTTTCAAAAAGTGTTCTAAATGTATGATATGATATGTTTTCCAAGTGTGGAAAATTATGAAATACGAGAAACTTTTCAAATATGAAAAAGTTATATGATAAGATATGTATTTTTTTTTTCAAACATGACAAGTTATATAATATACTTGCTCAGTTTTACGTAAAAAGTTCTTGTGATACGATATGAAGGGACAGTATGTATGAAAGTATGTTAGTATGTATGAAAGTAAGAAAGTAAGAATGTATGCAAGTATGTATGTATGGATGTATGTAAGTAGGAACGTATGTAAGTATGAAAGTGAGATAGTATGCAAGTATGTATGTATGTACGCAAGTATGAATGTATGTAAGTATGATAAGATATGAAGGAAGATTATGGTTCTATATAAGAGACATGATCCCAGTAAATGATTAAAATGGGAACTTGATCAAACCAGTATGTATTGGTGATGAAATTTAAGAAAAGTTACTTAGAAGTAACTGAATTTTCGAGGACGAAAATCTTTAAGGAGGGTAGATTGTAATACCTGATTTTCTTATGCCTGAACGATTCTATGCATAAACTTACATTGAACCGTAAATGTATTTATGGAAAAAGCCCAGTTAAGGGTTTTTAATTATGTTTTGTGAGTTTTATGGTTATATAAGACTCAAACAGGATTAATTAATTAAGAAAACAACCTTTTAAGTCAAAAGGAACAATATGGCAAAATTTCTTGAAAAGTCAAACTTTGACCGAGAAACGTCATGGTTGACCAAAAGTCAACTGTTGACCATGAAAGTCAAAATTTGACAAGAAGGTCACTAATTGACAAGGAAGTTGATGGTTGACCCGAAAAGTTCAAGAAAATGACTGTATGCTTAAATGTTTATCTGTATAAAATTACACCGGGTAAAACCGTGTTTTTACAGATAAAAAGTTATGTTTAAGATATGAGAACCACCCTAGAAAATCAAGCACATTAAGTTGAAGTATAGGGCAAAAGGATTTTAAGAAATAAGGAAAAATTCTATACCGTCCATTTTTACGCCGGTAAATTTTGGACTGCAGTTCGGTAAACCAATACTGAGTTTAAGTAAATCCAGTATTGGAAATACCTGAGTTAACTTAAAAATGGGCTGCACATAGCAAGAAAAGCCAAACAAGCCTAAGCCTAGCTTACCTCACATACCTTTTCCTTTATGACATCATTTTTCCATTTAAGGAAAAATTGGAAAAAAATAGTTGGCATCCACCTTAGCCCATGGCCGGCCACATGCCCCCTCCAATGTCCAATTTTCTGATTTTTTGAGGACTAAAGTGTGCAATTAGGAGAAGTTTCCAACCTCTATAAATAGGGGTGGCCTTTGTTCACAATTAAAGAAAAAACTTAGCCAAACTCTTGCATTTTTCCTTCACAAAAATCCGGACTTAAGGGAGAAGAGAAAGGCAAGAAAGATTTGCAAAACCAAGTGTGTGGGAGGCTTAGTGATGGTCGGATTCAAGTAGGAAACCAAGCAAAAAAGTTGGAGAAAATTTTGGAACCCAAATCCTTAGCCAAGGCCGGTTGTAGGGGGGAGAGCCAAGCCAAGAATCCAAACCGGGTTTTGGAGCAATTGGCTGGAAATTTTGGTGCAAGTTGGTGACCGGACTTCAAGGGAAAGAAGGCTGGAAATTTCGGACCCTTTTAGCCAAGCAAGACCAGCGGCTGTTGGTTAGGAAAAAGGGAGGAAACCGAGCCCACCTTGAGCCAAGAAAGTGAGGTAAAACCTTAACCGATTCAAGCTTTCATTTAAATTTCGTGTGGAGAAATTTAAATGTATTTAAGCTATGGTTTGTAAGGGTATAAGCCCACTTTTAAGTTCTGCTCTAGCTTGTTAATTATGAGCTTATGCTTGATTTGTTTAAGTTTAAGGTTTGGTGGTTCAATTATGTGCATGCTAGGTGTTTGCTAGAATGCCTAGGGTTTATGCATGATTATGAATGACGTTCAATTTGGTTACATATTGAAATCTGAACGTTAGAAACGTGATGCATGTCTGATTTAGGCTCCCGCTGAGGTCGGTTGAGGTAGGGTGAACGTTTTAGGACGTAAACGAAATTTTAAACCGAAAACTGCCAACTCGGGTAGAAATTGGCCAGTTTCGGGAAAAACAGTTTTTGAGGCTTCTAGAGGCCGAATCAGGGGAAACTCAAAACATGAAAGTTTTTAAGTAGAGTTTTTCCTAGAGGACAACGCGGACAGTTTTGTAAAACGAGGCTCCAATGGCCTCGGTTTTTACCAAAACCCGTGCCTGAAGTGCTCAGGACCCGTGCACGGCCAGGACTAGTTCCAAAGGGTTTTTGACCACGAAAACGCCAGAACTGGGTTTTACCCAAAACATAAAAGTTGTAGAGTTTTTCAATGTTTACAACTTTCGTGAAGACAAGTTTTACAAATTCAGTCTGGATTTTAAGATGAAAATGGATTTCGGAAAACTGTACAGGAATTAGGGGAATCCTGTACAGGATTTACAAAGTTGACACAGAAAATGCATATTTTTGCAGTTTCACTGCAAATGGACATTGTGAAACTGTTCCAAAGGCAGTTTCCAATAGTCAATAATTTTATAAGTCTCATTTGAAGATTTTCAGTTTTTAAAGTCAAACAAAAAGATTGTTTTGAAGATAATTTACCCAAGTTTCCAAAGAGATGGAAAATGGGTTTTTAAACCAAACTGGGTAAATAAAATGACTACGGGTAATAACAGGAAATAATATTCGAATTACTAGGCCAAAGCCTAGAGCTCAAGTTTAACCCAGATAGGGTTAACTGTTGATGATCAAGAGTTTAATTATGATTAACCTTAAGGGTTAGTCAAGATAACCCTAAAGGATATCATAAGTAATAAATTGGGCTATGATATAGGATTATTTGAGGTAACCCAATGATTATGGACAAGAATAAAGCCCAAGGTTAGGAATGAAACCTAACCCTAACAGTATGCATAAAGGTTTAACTCATGAGGTTATCCAACGTAACCTCTTAAAGAATTTATTCATAGGGTTACTATATGTAACCCAATAAGACGTCTAGTATTTGAGACCTACATTTAGGATTACGTATGCATGTTGGTTAGTTTATCAACATTCCGCCATACTAATTAGAACCTCACCTATGTCCTAAAATGAGCAGGAAGGAACCTACAGCTGTACTCTGAGAGGAAGCAGCTTAACGTAGGACATAGCTAGAGAGGTAAGTACAACTCCACCTGCAGCATGAACAAAATGTTTTTGTTACATGTTATGTTTTTATGAAAACATGTATTGATTTACATGATTTACCTAAGTTATGTTATGAAAAGCGGTGTCATGATAAGTTAAGTATGTTATGACAAGTATAAGTATGATATGATGAGTTACGTTATGATAAGGTTACGTCATGTATGTCATGTTATGATAAGTTATGTCATGATAAGTCTATGTATGTCAAGTTATGTTATGTTATGACATGGTAATTTATGTTAGAATGTATTATGTTTGTGACATCATGAAGCATGTTCACCATTATTAAATCACATGGTAAGAATAAGTTAAGTTAGGAGTTAAAGACCCGCTAATGTTATTGTGTCGTACCGACTTGCCACAAGGGCGGGTTTAAACGGTTAAGTCAATGGTTTGAATTGGATTGGACTGCCTACCCCAATCACTCTATGCAAACAATTAGTTTCATAGTTTGACTTGGTTTGGATTGGCCGCCTCCAACCACCCCATGGATGAGTACTACGGTACGAGCATGTATGACATATAAGGGTTTATAACCAAGATATTGAAAACATAGTAGCTTTGAAAAAGAACATAATCGGTTCACGCATTTTATATGATAAAAATGTTTTTGTGGATTGAATATTGTACTTACTGGGCAATTAGCTCATTTCTTACGTTCATGCTGTAGGTAAGCAACCTAACGGCAGTACTTGATGCAAAACTGTGAAGAGTTGGTGCTGCGGACTGTGAAATGTGGGATGGACACCGCCACGGGTTTGGAAAATATGTTTTTATAAAATACGTTTGTAAAATGTGTTTTGTTATGTTTAAGAAAAGTTTCAAGTATGTATGGCAAGCAAGTTGCCTCGTGTTGTACCAATCCGCGATAAGTCGGGTCTGGTCCACGATATTAGTACTCGTGTGAGTACATACGAATATGCATGATGATAAGTTAAGTTTAAGTTTGAAAGTAAAATAGTTTTTAAAATCAAGTTTAAAGTTTGAAGAAAAGAAAAGAATAAAAGAAAAATTTATTTCTGAAATTTTCTATAAGGTTAAGTATTTAAGATTGAGTTTTAATTTAAGTAAGGTGACGACCCGGCGAAGGAAGTCGGGGCGTTACATTACAGTACATAGGCAAACTCAACTTGTCGAACAACAACTTGTCAGGGAAAATTCCAACAGGCAATCAGCTCCAAACTCTCAATGATCCATCGAATTATGCTGGAAACCTTGACCTCTGCGGGGATCCACTGCCTAAGAAATGTCCGGGGGATGATGATTCAGCCCAACCTCCAACAAGCGCTGGCCATGGAGAGAGAGATCATGAAGAAGATAAGAAAGAAAAGATATTGTTCTACTTTGTTGTATTGGCCGGCTATGCAACCGGTTTGTGGGGAGTTATTGGGACTTTAGTTTTTAAAAGGAGCTGGAGAGTGGCTTATTTCCGTTTTGTTGACAACACTAAAGAATGGATGCTTGCGATGGTAGCGGTGAAAGTAGCAAGGCTGAAGAAGATGATGGAGAGGACCAACAGTGAAGAGTAACTTAAGGAGGTCACCAAAAGTTTGCTCTATTTTTGAGTTCCAATAAATACACATCTCTTTCTCTTCTGTACTTGGTGTGGTTGTTAGTTGCTTTATTAGGATATTATGGTTTACAATGGATAATTTTGCATTAGTTCTGTTTTCATGAATGTTATTGGGATATTTTGTTTCGTGGACATTGTTTAATATCGCATTCATTGTGTATTCATGAATGTTATTGGGTTATTATGTTATGTGCTGTGGAATGTTGTATTGGACGTGTTACTATGAATATTATGCTTCTCAACTTAGGCATATTGCTCCACTAGAATCGGTCAGGTATTTATATCTAACTAGTGTTATTTTCATTTGTTTCAATCCTTCAATATAATTTATTTTTCTGTTTAAACAAGTTCTGCAACGCATGACATGACAGTGCTCTAATTGGGAAAAGAGTGCACAACTAAGAGTCTGAGACCACTGTCGCTAAAAAAATATAAATCCTGAAATGTCGGATGTTATTTTATGGTATATAGATCTAGCGACATATCCTTTCTTAAGTCAACTTGCCTATGGCTGCTTGCTACTTTTCTGTATAGATGAAATGAAACTTTTTTATATAAAAAGAAAACTTGTCTATGTCTGCTTATTTTGGTTCTCCCAGAACTTGTTCTGCCACATTTCCACTTGTTGAATTGAACTTGTCTTTCTCTTGATAAGTGAATAAAGAGAGGAAGGACCATAAGGAGGTGGCATGGTGCATGGGCTGTTGTCTGCAGGACCCTTCACCATTGAATCCATCATGAACTTTTTCCGCAGTCCATGTGTTGTGCAAGCCATGGACTCGGAACAGAATTCAACTGCCTTTTCAGGAATAGTAGGCTTAAATTGCAAGAGCTTGGCATATTCATTTAAAAGATGAAACATGTAGTCATACACATACTCCATCTTCAACTCCTCCTGAATGAACCTGCTCGCCGCCTTTCCAATGGATTTAGCCTAATAGCACCCATAAGAACAACCGGATTAGAAACAATATTAGAAACGGCATTTAAAAATTTACCATTCAGGTCAGGTTCATGGTAGGTTCTTTGTATAAAATTGGAACACCTTGGCCCCTTTTAAATATTGCTAGAGATTCATATTCAAACCTAGAAGCACTGATCTGGCGAACTCTCTTAAGAGTCTTTGGATTGGATCTTCATTTTTCTCAAAAGAACAAGTTTCATAACTCAATATTCGGATGAAGAAAGCAAACTTGAACCGAGTTTGAGCTTGTATTCACGAGGACATAAAACAGGAGTAATGGTATGACATAATTAACCTTTTTCTGGTGAGAGTTACCCCAATCGACAGCAAACTTAATGGATCTACACTTGTCATCATCCTTAATAGGCCAGTAATGTTGATTTGGCACCAAACCTCGAGTGAAGAAATCGTAGTAATGGGGCTTTACAAGTAAGGTAACAGAATCACATGCAAGAATGTATTTCTCACTCACAGACCAAGCAGAACCTTCAATGTAGATCTTATATCTGCACGAATTTTCAAAGGAAAATGATTTGAAAAAAAAAAACAAAAAAACATAAAACAAAATTTGCATGTGAAATTTTGGCTAAAGCAGAGGAAGTGTGAAATCGAGAAGTTATGTTGTACCTATGAATGCATTGGCTGGCCAAATCCGATTGCTTGTACCCTTCTTTAGATTCTTTAATCCAATCCTGCATTCGGCGAGAGAGGCAGCGAGCAAGGCATTTAAATCTAGACATAGGACTGGTTGGTTTATAAATATTGGAATAAACGAAGTGAAAAAAAAAATAAAAAAAAAGGAGAAGAAACCTGGGCAAAGACACGAGCATTCCAGTCTTGGTTGTCGGAAACATTGCATTTGAGAAGGTCTTGTCTGGTGGCGGCAACAATCGGGTTCCCCTTCCAATAAGCAAAAGGCTCTCTGTCCGCCCATTTGCTTCTTTTGTTTCCTTCCTCCAACTCCTTCAACAATGGCTCCCACGGCTTTATGTTTATCTCTGGCCTATACACATTCCACCATTTGCATGTCATTTCTATTGTTCAGCCCACCAAAAAAAAACACTTATTTTTCAGTTTTTCTTTTCATTTTACATTTCGGGTAGAATTTTTTTTTTTTTTTTTATATTTACGTAATGGACTAATTCTCATTCATCATGGTCATCACTGCTGATGATCTTAATTTATCACGTAACTTGAAGGATTATGATCTTAATTTATCACATAACTTGAAGGATCTTAAACTTTTATTAAGTTATCATGCGATTTTTAAAGCGTGTGCTGAGGAATTTGGACACTAACTTCAACATTAAAAGTAAATGGAAAATTGTGGTTGTAAGAAGTGTATCATAGTAATTTCACACGTTTGACTCTAGCATAAGATGGGATTTCAATTCCCATGACTACTCATGTTTAAAAAAAAAAAAAAAAAAAGAAGTAATTGTAAAGTTGTTATTTAAGTAACTGAAACCATATCGGATATTGTTATGCGTGTAAATAATCATGACTCATATCAATGATCTAAAACAACATATGTAATCAATTCAACCTATTTTTTTTTTTTCATTTTGTTTTTAAATTAGGAGTGAATTATAAACATTAAGTCTTAATATTAGAACTACATCTTAAATGAACTAAAATATATATATATATATATATATATAAACCTACCATTAAATAAAGTCTGCAACCACATTAATTTAGCATTTTTAAAATGTGCATGTTATTGGTGAACATCATGAATCCTTTTGTTGAACATTATGTAGTGCTATTGTTGGTGGGTGAAAAAAAGGAGAAAAATGAAATAGACGTCTATCATACTCACCAACCCCAAAACGACCAATCAGGGAACACAATATCAAGCGTGCTATCATCCCCACAGTAACGAAACAATGGTGGTGGTGACGTGGCATCGGGCCCACTGTAAGCTTTTGTCAAAACGACAGGCCAGTCCACGCAATCAAACATCAGCTCCAGATCAGGCACTCTTCCCGGGTACCTCCGTAACAACTGTAGGATCCCCCACAGCGTAAAAACGTCTCTCGTCTGGAACGCCTTCTGATGGGTCTCCACGTAAGCCTTGCCATTCAAGATCACCAGCCGAAAATTGGCCGTACGCTTGGCCCTATCCACCATATCCCTCGATATTCCTGTGTGGGCCCACGGCCTCAAGTCTTCGTAGATCCAACGGAAGTAGTCCGGACACGTGGAAGGCAGCGGACGGTCGAGATCGTCTTGTTCGCTGTAGGTAGTGGGATAATTCGAGGGGCAGGTTCGTGTGGGGCTGTATGCAGAGCAATTCAGTGGGATCTCGATCTTCTGGCGGGGCCTTTCGGAGATTTTAGTGATTGTTGGACCAGCTATATCCTGACACGAACCACAATACGGTAAAACGTCAACAACTTCGACTACAGTGTAATGTAGGCAATTAAATCTTCTATAGGGAAAGTAGAGACTTGGAAGTCAAAATGTTGGTAATTTAATCCCAGAAATTCAACCAAAAAAAAAACCCAGAAATAAAAATTAACATTCTTTTTTTCATATCTAAAATTCGTCTTTTTTGAATAAAATAAAAATAAATTACGAAAGAAAAGGGCACGGGTCTCGATAACATATTACGCCGCAGGACACGTGGCGAGTAATGACTTACTCGTTCTGAAAAGGAGGAAATGAGTTACCCGACGATCACGGCGTGTACTGTTTTAAAGAAATTTTCTAGCAAAAATAACGACGCCAGCTCATGCCGTTGCTTATAAAAAAAAAAAAAAAAAAAGAAAAGAAAAGAAAAGAAAAACTTACAGGGGTGTTGAGCAAGCGCGTGGAGACAAACGCGCCGACGAGAAGGAAGAAGAGAAGGAGGAAGACGGCGGGGGACTTGGCGGAGAATTTAAGAGACGGCCGCCAGATCGTGTCAGTGAAATTACTCAACTGCCCCCACACGGCAGTGAAATGCCTCTGAAACCTCTGCATGTTTTCTCTCATTCTTCTCTTCTCAACTTCTCTCTCTGAATATACCCGGTGGTACCTGTCAGAGACCAGACTCAACAGATTCCATGAATCGGGTTATTTCTGGGTTTTCAGAATTCAGTTGCAAAATTGCCACTCTCCGGTGGTGATGATATTTGAGCTAAGAAAGAGTAATAGAGAATATTTATATACATAAACATATATATATATAGATATATAAACTGTTGTGGAAAGAAATGAAAAATGACCTGTGAGTTTAGTTAGATTACATGGGTTAGCTGAGAAAAAATGGCGTTTTTGAAAGAATACTATTTTAGCTAGTAAAAACTAGCTTTTTTTTTTTTTTGAGTGGATCACCGGAGAGGGTCCGTAAAAATAGCGGAAATGATAAAGAGAGAAGAAAGATTCGAAACCAAGGAGCTTAGCTCAGAAAAGGTAATAACATAACGTTTATCAGAGAGAGAAAGAGAGAGAGAGAGAGAGAGGAGAGAAAAATGTGATGTGTGAGCGTAGAAAGGGAACTTTGCTGAAGGTGGTAACCCGTGACGTGGGGTTAAATTTGTTCCGTTTCTTTCTTTTTACTTTCTATTTTTTTCATAAAAAATGAATTATTGATGTCGTCATAATCGAAAAAATTCCGAGACTTTTTTTTTTTTTTTTTTGGCCAATGGAAAAAATTCCTAGACTTATCAATTAAACGAAATAGACATGACTCAATTATGCTCAAAAAATAGACGCAATTTTGTTTATATCACAAGTCCGACTTTACAGTATCAAATCTAAACACATCCTTGCAAGAGGGACAAAAAAAAAAAAACAGAGAGAGAGGCAAATGAATACCGCTGCACCATTTTATCATTGATATATATATATATATATATATTTGCAGTACTAGACGTTATGGGAATTCACTTTGTCAATTTGAAAGAAAACCTTTTGGTTTCAAACTCGAGATACCAAATCTCTTCTTGCTTTTTGAGCTAACACTAACAGGGTAAGTGATACTCTCTCTTGTTTTGTCGTTTGAAACCGATTACCATATAACTAATAGTGAACTAAAAATAATAATAATAAACTAAAGATCTAAGAGATACCATATCTTTTCCTATTTTTTGAGCTAGCCGTAACGAGGTTAGTGATACTCTTTCTCATTTTGATGTTAAATACCATTTAACTAGTAAAGAACTAAAAAAAAAAAAAAGATTTATTAAGATCCATCAAGATTGAAACAATGAACAAAAAGTGCCAAAATGAGAGGGTCCCCCATTTCATCAACAGCTATGTAGTTCTTTCATCTTTGGTCCGCTACATGGGTTGCTTATGGCGTTTGGACCCACGTTTGGTATTTGTGTGGCTATAGATTTAGGGCAATGCCAAAATAATTAAACTTCAGTATAATTGGCTGTACTAATCTTTTTATTCCACCCCCAAATAATTCAAAAACCTTGCAAGATTAATTCAAACCCAACCGACAATTAGCTAGGAAGTATCAACTAGAATTCTCATGGGGTTAATGTGTAAAATCACACAAGAAAGCCTCTTTGTCCTGCTCAAAGAGACAAACGCACAAAACGACTCTTCACAGAAAGTTCAAAATAAACAATCTTGTGACCTTCACACTGAAAAGAAAATCACTATTTTGTACGAAATTCTTCCTTCCTTGAACTCTCTCTATGTCCTACTGGCTTTGCCAGTGTACGTTTAAGTAGTAATTTGTTTTTATATATTTGATCATCGAAAAAAAAAATCCACCAAAAAAAAAAAAAAAAAAAACAGGTTTGGGTTTAACAGCAGTTAGATCTTTCTAGTTTGGTGGATTTTTTTTTTTTTTTCAATGATGGGTAGGACATGTCTAGCCGCCAAAAGATAACATAAAGTGCCTTTTCTCTACCTCTATTTATACCACCTAATTATTGCACAGTTGGCCTCACATTGAATAAGAAATTCAGTTTTTTTTCCTATTAATCAATTTTTTACCCACTCAGTGCCAACGTAACTTTGCCAAACTTTTTCCTCAATTTAGTGGGAACACGGTCATAATTTTCTTTTTTCTTTTTCTTTTTCTTTTTAAATGAAGTGACAGCATGACTAAAACTAGTGGGGATACAATTAAATTTACCAAAAAAAAACCTAAAGAATAAAGTTGGAATTTAAATATAAGAGTGGCAGAACGTCTTCCGATTCGCATATAAATGTGGCTTCGTTGTTAATAAGTGATCGTGAATGAAGATAAATTTTAGTCTGTTTGGAAAGTTTCAATGAGGGTGAGGTTTGAGCTACCCCTCTCAGTTTGCGTCTACGCCAAAGTACTATTGGCAGCTTTTTTTCTCGTTCTTTCTTTCGCTTGATTTATTACTTCGTATACCTACTCATTTAATGCAACATTTTTCAGAACTAGATGATGATAGATGCACATATTTATTTTGAGTAAGAATAATTGTGGTTGATTTTGTTTGGCGTAACGCCTTCCTATAAGAAAACTACCAGAAAATAAATTACATGTGAGAAAAATGGTTGAGCTCTAACTAATAGTACTTATATGAAAAATGCATTCCAAACAATATAATGAAACTCATTTTAAAGCCTTTTAGTAATGATCTATGTGTTTAATAAATGTTAATTAATAATTTACTGCTCAACCACCAGTTGACCGGATCTGCTTTCACTAATACATAACCATTTTAATGATTATTTATCATTTTAATCTCTTAAAAACATGTTCAAAAATCATTATCTGGCCTGATTTCTTTTCAAAAAAGAACAAGAAAAAAGGGGGAAAAAAAAAGTTGAACCAATTTTTCAACTCATCATTAGTTGACTCCCATATTCTGTGTAACGCGAGTAGAAACATGGAGATTGGAGGAGCCACTGCTCAAGAGTAGTGACATTCATTTTTTGTCTTCATAATAGAACTTTGGGTAAACTTAGGTTTCATTTGACTCTTAGATCCAAATCTAAATTTTTCATCTCAATTTTAGTTTTTTTTTTCTCGAAAAAAATAAAAATTATAATTAATTTTTAAAAAGAAAACAAATTTCAATCTAAAAATTTCATTGTAATATCGAACGCAAGCTTGAACTTGTTTTTGGTGTCTGAGTTTCTCTAAGGCTACTTTGTTTGATTATTCTCAAGGTACTATGATTAATTTGACGCTCTCTTCTTGATGTCCCTTCCATTTTTTAATAAGAAGACTGAAGATTGGAAACCCGAGCTAGTTATATATAGTGTTTTCATGGCATATATGAGATGATAATTTTTTCTATTAAAATATCTATTTCTTAGCAGGACCGTCTTAAATAATACGAGAAAAAACCGATTTAAACTTATTCAGGGATGGATTTAGAGGCCCTTAACCTTGTTTTCCCTTTATCCGTCTAGTTTAATTATACACTATATTGATAGTAAAGATATTTATATTATAATATATAATACATATAATTTTAAATATCAGACTTTAATTATAATTTTTTTTTCTTGAACAAGTCCTTATAAAGTAAATTATCAACTCTCTCAGTTGGTTCGGTCTCTTTTTTTCTTTTTCTTTTTCTTTTTTTTTTCCTACAGGAACCCGAAAATGTCTCTTAATTATTATTAGCTATACACGTAGACATCTATGATATTTAATTATCTATAGGTTCCACTCGTTGTCTAAAGATGCTTTCATTTTTTCAAACATTTTGTCCTTTGCACTCTACTGTCGTTTTCAATATTTGTCGTTAACTAGGATTTTTTCGTTTTATTTTTTATTTTTCTAATCCTATTAAATTCTCCATTTCTAAAAGTAGTTGTCACATATCACTTTCTCATACGAGTCGTTTGAGTTTTCTTTTTTTTTTTTTTTTTTTAATCAGGAATGAAAATTTTGAACTCTAATTTTTAATAAGATTATATGTAAAATTACGGTTAAATTATAATAGCAAACACGTATCGTTTGAGATTTCAGTTACTACGTTGCCATTCAACTAGATAATAAGATACATCATATACAAAGCAGCTTTCGGTTTTCATTTTTTTTTCCGTTTTAATGCGATGGGGATTTCTATACGATATGGTCGTTTTAATATCTTTTGCAGGTTTTCTAGTTTGTTGAAACTTTTTGTTTTTTGTTTTTTTGTTTTTTCATTAGTTTGTGTCTTTGTTTTTCCAAATTTTCATAGTTTTCCAAATCGTTCCCATTTTTATTCATTGTAGCTTTTCCTTTTTGCGTTTTCAATTGTTGTCGTCGTCGTCTTCTAAAGAGTCGCCTTCTCCCATTTGTTTATTTTTGTTTTTCTCCACCAATGTTGTCGTTTTTTAATTAATGTCGTTTGATTGTAATGCTGTCATTTGCTGAACTCCTTTCTTTAGACGTTTTTGTTTTCTTCAAAATGTTTTTTTTTTTTTGTTCCCGTTATTTTCCGTGATGGCACAGGACGTTTTTAGTAGGTTATTACTGATTTGTAACATTATTCTTTCACACATACATTGTCGGCATTCTGGCTTTTGTAAATTCTCATCTTTTTCATTTGTGATTTGGCTTTCACTGTTCTTTTGGTTTTCTGAGCTGCCCGCATTTTTCCGATACATTGCATATTTAAAATAATTGCATAATTTTGTTGTTATTTAGCACATTGTCGTTTTCTGAGACCTTGTCGTTACAGTTTCATCGAGATGATGCCGTTTTCTTTACTTTCGTCGTTTATCATTGCATTGTCTTTTTGTAAATTGATGTTGTTTTGTAGATGTCGTGTTTTATCAAACATGCAAGCAAGTAAAGATATGAAGATGATGTTTGATTTTTCAAGTTCTTTTAGTATACGTTTTAGTTTGTTGTCGTTTTGTAATCAATTGTCGTTTCCATACGATGGGTGTCGTTTTATCATATTGCCTCATTTCCCTTGTTACCTGTGCTGTTATGTAGTTGTAGTATTTCAAAATATTGTACTTTAGTAAAATATACACGCCTATGAAATGTCCATCTCCAAAGCAAGAAAGTTGATGAAAACTCGCCACCAGAATAAGGAGTCCTCATTGCAGCCAGTGGAGGAGCAGCTACCACTGGACGACACAAAGCCTAGTGAAACGACGACGGAGCAACTTGGTTAAGTATATATCTGCTTTCAAATTATCGAAATTTATGCGGTCAATATTGGCCGACAAAATTTATCATCTACTTCTAGACGCAATCAGGAGCGTGCTTTCTTATGAGTTGCCAAAGTCATATATGAAAAACACAGAGAATTCTAGCATACTGGCTTGAACTTTTTTTTTTTTTTTTTTAAATCTGGGAAATAACTGAACCAGGTTCCCTAAAGGGCATGAAATTTGGGTAATCTCTCCTTTTCCTATAATCAGGGATGGACCCATTCATGGCCGAATGAGAGCCTCCGTCCTTAGTGATTTTTTTTTTTTGGATCATCTTTCTCATTTTACCCTATTAAAAATTGATTATCCATATATATAAAAAAAAGCCCCCCAAAAATTTTGTTCTTTAGTGTACGTCCCGCTAAAACACTAGGCAAACATTGCTATAGCGGCTACAACAACAGCCATAATATATGTAAAATATTGCATTCAAATCGGTGAAAGGTGTCTCCCAAAAAAGGGGGGTTTTTTTTTTTTTACTTCTTCCTGATTTATTACCACTTTCATGTCTAGTTTAACCTCTCTCTTTTTTAGAAGCCAATATATATAGTCATCAGTGATGAAGTCATAAATCTTTATTAGGTTTAGTAACTACAAGAAAAATTTTTAAGAAAATATAATATAGTATATATGTCTTTATATAGGTTCACAAAAATAATCGTAAAAACAAAGTCCTATATTAGATACGTCCCCGATATCCGTTATAGCTTCGAGAAGATCACCCATTGTCAAAACTAAGTTAAACACCTTTCCATGTCTTCTTAGCTAGATCGATTTTTCCAGTAATTCTTCTCCCACATCTCCACTTGTTTAAAAGAACTTGCCTTTCTTTGAAGAAGGGCATTTAGAGATGAAGGGTCGTAAGGAGGAGGCATGGTGCATGGGCTTCTACGAGGACTTGTCACCAAGGACTCCTCCATGAACTTTCTATGCAACCCTTCATGTCGGCAAGCCAATGTCTCCGAGCAGACTTCGACGGCGTCTGGTGGGATCGTAGGCTTGAATTTCAAGAGCTTGGCATATTCAGTCAAGAGATGAAACATGTAGTCATACACGTAGTCCATCTTCACCTTCTCTTGCATGAATTCACTTGCTGCTTTTCCAATTTCTTGTGCCTAAATAATGTCAATGTACAAGTACTAGTACTAATGAGATTAGACAACAGAGTTTGAAAGATCCCTTATTCATATCAGCTTTCATGTCTTTCGATAACGGATTGTGATCAAAAGATAATATTTTAGAGATCTCGAGTTATCTTTTTTTTTTTTTTTTTTTTGGGGTACTAAATCATGTAAAAAATGAGAAGTTGATTTTTGATTGATAAATAAAATTTCCTATTGAAGAAAGAGAGAGAGAGCACTAGATAGGGTAACCGTTAGATTTAGTTTTACATAATTTTTTATTTCAAGGTGATTTTAATCAAATATAACGTTTAGAAACGTGTACTATGCTGATAAGGTATATATAGCTATACCATAAAAAGCTTTTTTTTTTTTTTTTTTAAATCACGGTAACAAATTGATAAATGTGGTAGTCATTTTAGAACAAAATAATTACCTCTTGCTTATGAAGGTTGCCCCAATCAACGGCAAACTTGATGGATTTGCATAGGTCGTCGTCCTTAATGGGCCAGAAATGTTGCATCGGATTCATACTTCTAGTGAAGAAATCATAGAATCTGGCCTTCACGTATAAGGTCGGAGAATCACAGGCAAGAATGTACTTCCCACTCACGGACCAAGCCCTACCTTCAATATAGATCTTATACCTTCATGAATAAATAATTAGAATTTAGTCATTAGTGAATGTAACAACTAACAACTAATTAGTAAAGAGAAAGAAAAAAAAAAAAAAAAAAAAAAAAAAGGGAAAAATGACAAGTAAAGAATAAGGAGACAATCTCTCTAACCTATAATGACATTGGTTTGCCACATTTGATTTTCTGTAACCCGTCCCCGATTCTTGAGTCCAATTCTGCAAATTTCATATACATTATGATTCATGAATATTCTGCTACGTGTAATTTAATGGGGTACATTCCCTATTTCAAATATTTTTGAAATTATTATTTCGTGTAATTCTTGTAAAACTCCAGTTATGCTTGTAACTAATATTTAAAAAAAAAAAAAGATTTATAATGGATTATCACATCTATAAACTTAATACGAATACTAATTGTTATCATAAGATTTAAAATGAATGACGTATATTGTATGGAATTGGATACCGTGAGAGCACACACTCTATGGGGTTTAAAATAAAAATTCGTGAAATAATTAGATTAAAAAAGGAGAGATCGAGATGTACAAACCAAGGGATAGAGGCGAACATTCCAGTCATGTTTCTGCTTGTAGGAGATGTTACATTTCATGAGTTGGTGCCTTGTTTCATGGACAAATGGATTTCCCTTCCAATAAGCATAAGGCTCCCTCTCAACCCATCTTCTCCTCTTGTTCCCTTCTTTTATATCCTTCAACAAACTCTCCCATGGCTTTATATTTAGCTCTGCCCTATAGAAAATTGATAGCAAACATTAATACATGATTTTCAAGTTCTTACAGTACATGGAAAATTTTAATATACAAACAAATAATATCATGCCGTTCTCATTATAAAGGACAAGAAAAGAACTTTTTTTTTTTTTTTGGGGTTTCCTCCTTGAATACAAACATATACATGAAAGATGATCAAGCAATATATATATATATATATATATATATATATATTTTAAAGTAAAGATAAAGCAATATTAACCATATATAAAGTTTGTTTTTTTGTTTTTTTTTCACTGTGAATATGGCAATAAACAATACATGATTTTGTAACAAAAATTCCGACGCAACAATTTTTCATTTACCCGTTATTGTTCGTCTTGTGATTAGTATATATGCATTTGGAAAAGAAAAGAGTTGCAAAGTCAAAACCATCAACTAATTAATCTTGCTAATGATAGTCAAGATGGCATCTGTATGCAACGTTGTCTGGGTTGTATGTTCTAAAAAGTTGAAAGAAAGAAAAAAAAAAAAAAACCATTATTGTATCTTATCTTAACAAAAAATTGAAAAAAAAAAAAAAAAAAAAAAAAACAATAAGGAACGTATTTTTTAGGCCTTATCTCTTGTCAATGACGCCTGTTTTTTTCCTCCATGGCTCAAGTAATTTATTAAAAACAAGCTAGAAATGACAAAAATTTTGCATTAACATATAAAAACACGGCGACCTAACTTGAACCAGTTTAGCGGATGGAAATAGAGGAATTCCAATAAGAATTTACAGGTTTCAACACGTGATCATGTTTTTATTTCCCTTATAGTATCATAATCATCTTAAATTGAACTTGAATGATTCATAAGTGTTATCAATAGTTTATTTTTCTATACCTCGACACAAATACTAAAAAAAAAAAAAATGTTTAGTTTAATGTGTGCCTTGCTTCTTAGCTTCCATTTAGTTCAACATTTCAAATCTAAATTAGTTTTCATTTCAATTTTTATATTTTTCTAAAAAATTAAAAAAAATTATAATTAATTATTACAAATAAATCAATTTTAAAGATTTCATTCAAAACTAATGCAAGATTAGTTGTTACCATCCCCAGAAGCTCCAATCAGGGAACACAATATAGTTTGTGTTGTCACTCCCACAATATCGAAACAACGGCAGTCTAGGGAACAGTACCGGCAGTTCGTCGGTAGCGTTGGCCGCATCAACGCCATTTTTATCGAATTCGGCCCAATCAGCACAGTCAAACATCAGCTCCAGATCAGGCACTTTCCCTGGGTACCTCCGTAACAACTGTAGGAACCCCCACACTGAAATAACGTCCCTCGTCTGGAAAGAGTCTCGGTACTTCTCCACGTATGCCTTCCCGTTGACTATGACCAGCTTAAATGAGGCCCCGAGCTGGGCCCTACTCAGCGTGGCCCTCGTGATGCCCTCCCGGGCCCACGGCCTCAGGTCCTCGTGGATCCATCGGAAATATTCCGGACACGTGGCGGCGGACTGCTGCTCCTGATCTTCCTCTATTTCCATGTAGGTAGTGGGGCAGGTTCCTCTGCGGTCGTACGCAGAGCAGTTCAGTGGAGCATCAGCTTTTTGAGGATGTGTATTTATTAATGCGGTGGTAATTAACGTTGCTCCGCGAGCTCTTCTTCCCTGTAATAAGTCGATAAAGAAAAAGGAAACATAAATCAGAGAAATTATTTTTCCCTTTTTGTTTTTTTGGTTTTCTTTTCTTATAAATGTACACAAAAATAAATAAAATTAAGAAAAAGAAAAAACAATCAACAACTATGAAGGAACTAGAAGTGGGGTGGAGTAAGAATTCATGACTTTTTTTTTTTTTTTTAAATGCAGCTTTCTAACCTTTGTTTGTTTGTTTCTAATTTAATCAAAATATTAATTACGTCAAAACAAAAATCAAAATAAAAATATATATAATAACGTAACCAAGTACAAATGCTGATGGAATATATATTATCAATAAGGTATTGTTTCAAGCACGGTCAATATTATTGTATTTTTTTAATTATATGCAATTTTAATTCGATTTAGAATGTTGAGTTGAAAAAATAATAACAATAATAATAAATAAAAAGCATTCTACAGAGACAGAAGAACAAGAACTGACAGTGAGGCTGAGTAAGCGGCTGAAAAAACACACGCCGATGACGACGAAGGGAATGAGAACGATGAGAGATTTGGAAGTGATCAAACGACGACGGATTGCCCAAAGCCCTTGCACGGCGCTGTTCTTTCCCATTTCTACAGCAATCTCTCTCTCTCTATAGTCTAGTTTCTGTGATAAAAAAAAAAAAATTTATATGTGAATTTCTCAGTAACCAAAATCTCAGAGGTTTCAGAATCTGACTTTTGTTTGGCTGACTTTCTAATTGATTTTGGGGCTCGTATATGCTGCCAGCTAAAGAATAGCCGTTGCATATTTTAAATTCGGTATCTGCTTCAGTGTTTGTATATAAAATGTATATAGTTTGTGTATATCTATATACACTGTATATCTATATACACAAACTATAAATGTATATAGTTTGTGTATATCTATACGTGTGTGTAGACAACTTGTGAGTTGACCTTAAACTTATTAAGGCAAAGGTAAAGAATTAGTGAAGTTTTTGGAAATATTACTCTGTCAGGAAAGATAGAATTAAGATACTCTCTCAACGTTATCAATGTGCTAATCAATAGACTCGTGGCATATAACTGCCATATATTTCTCTATATAAGTTTTGTGGAATTTCCACTAGGAACTTCTCATTTTACACCATCCACAAAAATTATTATTTTAATCGTTAGATTGATTTCTCAAATATATAATATAATCGAATTAGTTTAATATCGTCTGTTACAAGTTTTCAATGTATACAATCATAAATCAATCCATTGAAAGTTAATTGAATTCCAACATACTCACTCATAATAGTAAATTTTAACTTTTTATCTAACCAAAAAAAATTAAATATGAAAGATCCTCTCTCTCTCTCTCTCTCTCTCTCTCTTCCATTTCTACCAAATTTGAGGGAAAGATTAGGGCTTTCTTTTGTAATATCAAAACATAAGAAAAAGAAAAAGAACAGCACAAAAGAAATTTTTGGCAATTTCCATTTATATTGGATCCTTAAAATTTCTTCCATTTATTGTGTTTGAAAATTTAATTATATATACTGATTTGGTTATTACCATATCTCGTCAACATGAATGGTCAACAAATTACAGTTCCGCCTGAGAAGCTAATAGGCAACCGACAATGCTAGTTAAGGATTGATATTAGGGATATTTGGGAAAATATTCTCTCTTAACAATTTTTTTTTATATATAAATGCATGAAGTTTTGTAAACTTAAAAAAATGATCATTTTTTAATGATTAATCATGAAAAATTAGTAATTGATTAATATTAATATAATTTTTTTACTAAGATCAATTATTAATTGATTATGATTAATCAATAATCACCCGTCATTTCCTAAATAAGGAAAAAAATAAATTACTTTTAAATAATTAATTAAAATCTATTTTTCTTACATTCTTTGATAGTAAATTTCTTTGATAATGAGATTTCAATGACAGGATGTGAAAAAATGGATTATCAGTAGGGCTCAATTTTCCATCTATCTAATTTGTATAAGGAACTGTTTATTATTTATTTGGATGAAATATATATTATTGACATGAGATCTTGACGTGGAGAGATTTATATATGTTTCAAATCCTAAGAATTGAAACGTGTCTAAGAACCAAAGCCTTTCTTGTAATGGGGTGCCTTTGCAAAGGTAGGTGTCTTTTTTAGTTTCTCCTCTTTGTCCATCCAGGTTCGATTCTCATAGTCTCTCTTTAGGTCTCGTTTCAATTTTATCTGTTAAAGCATGATTTGATGATAATTGGATAAAACTTGGATGACCAATTGAGAGAAACTAATGTAAAAATTATATATCTTTTTTTTTTCTGTACGTGGGATTAAAAATTTGAAAATGATATAATCATCTTCAAATTCTTTTATTTAAAAAAAAAAATCGTTTCTTGTAAAGCAATTATTACTACGATCATTGTGTTCTCAAAGAAGCCTACACGGCCATTTTGCTTTTGTTTTCAAACGCATAAACATGACATAATAATACGTTATATCATGTACTCAATTTTGAAGGGACAAAACGCAAGAAAGTTCTATTGTTATGCGTTGCTTCTCTCAGCCTTTTTCTTTATGTCAATCTTGGAACTTTCTCAGCTTTTCAAGAGAATATCTATGATTTGTATCTAATACCAAGGTACTGGAAAGTATAGTATTTTGTCCAGTGCCGGCTCTACCCCTAGGCCATTAAGGCCATTGCTCAAGGCCCCACTCAAATTGAGGCCTCCAATTAATTTTTACTTTGTATTAATATACGCACACACACGCACATATATATATATATATATGAGAAAATAAACAATCATAAATTTTGAAGAACTCGTTGAACAAAATGCAATAGTTGAAAACTTGAAAGTTTAGAACAATAATAGCCTAATTTTTAGGCAGTATTAAGTTAAGAATTAGACAAAAGAAATTGTACTTAATAATTAATGAATTCCATAATTTTGCACTAAGGCCTCATTTTGAATTAAAAAAATAAAAATAAAAAAGGGGGCCTCATTTTGGAGATATTAAAGGTGAAAACTAAAAACATATTTCAATGTATATTAAATATCTGGATTCTATTCTCTCTCTGTTTTTTTTTTTTCAAGCACTCTTTTTAATCAATAATAATTAAATGTACTTTAAATGCTTTAATTTATTTTTTTGGAAGCAAACCACCTTCCAATGACTTTTCGTTTTAAGTAAACAAACGTTTTTTCTTTTTAAGTATCAGAACAGTTTCAAATAAAAGCTCTCTAGCTATAAATTCACTATATAAAAAAAAAAAAAAAACTAACTTCTACTTATATAATTTTCTCTCTTTCCATTCTTTACCTTTCTTCTGACATCATCAACATTCTTTTCTATGAGTGTTTAACTAAAAAAGAAAAAGAAAAAATACATAGAAAAATTCATTAGAAAATGGATTAAAAAAAGTCATTGGAAGTGTTTAAGCTTTGTTTGGTTAAACAACTCAAACCATCTAACTCAAACTTTTTTTTGTCTTTTTCCCAAAAAGTTTTTGTTTTTTTCCCAAAAAGTTTTTTGTCTTTTCTGAAAATTCAAAAAAATCTACTATTCAAACTTAAAAATCCCAACTCAAACTACTCCACCAAACACCCTCGAAGTTTTGAATTGTGTAGATATAACCCATTTAATACCTTTCTTTACTACTCCTTTTTTTTTTTTTTTGGGTCAAATTATTGATTATTTTTTCTTGAGCTTTATGATAGCTATTTCAACCTTTTGTCAGTAGAGTATTTTATTCAATTGTTTGGTTATTTAGCCTAATTAGCAAGGAAAAAGTTTGTCTAATAGAAATTATGAACAAATATGCCTAGTTTTTAGAAAAGGCCCCTTCAAAACTTGTTGCTTAAGGCCCCAAATTGCTTGAGTCAACCCTGATTTTGTCCTTCTGTCATGCACATCCACAAAACCAACCGCTCAAAACCCACTAGTTGTTTATTGATCAATGCCTCGATGGTTTTTTTTTTTTTTTTTTCCTTTAAAAAGAGAGAGGAGAATTTAGTCATAATATATAGTTTTGGAGCATCCGATCAAATTAAAATCCTTTTAAAATTAAAATGTGTAAATTTATAAAAATTTAATAAAAATCTAACAGTCTAGAACTCACATTTTCTCGCTAGAATTCTAAGTGAGAGAGTAATTATTATTATTATTTTGCTTGAAAAAAATAGATTGACAGCAATCTAGAACTTTATATTTTTTCGAGTATGAGAAAAATCATTCTTATTAATTTTGCTTGAAAAAAAAATAGATTAATAGCATCCTTACATCTCTATTCAATGTGATTTTTAAAATCAACTTAAATAATAATAGTGGAATATAACGGTAATTAATCCACACTTTTATCAATAGTTTTTAAAAGTTTATGTATGTAAAACATACAACCTCATTGTTTCAGAGAATTAAATAAAGACCAATCTCGAATAAATCAAAAGAGAGTTATACAAGGATTGTCTCTCATCACAACAACCATCCAATATCCATTGCAATTTAATGGTTGCGATTTGCAAAAGAAAAACCATAACCTTGAATTAAAAATGGCCCCATCATTATGGTGACCAATCATGGGTACAAAAATCCTTCACAAAAAAGCAACTTTTCTTTTTTCTTTTTTTTTTTCTTTTCTTTTTTGTAGACATGCACAGTAGCAACCTTGAGTCTGACCATTGCTCATCCAAATTGCCACTTACCACCCTAATATCTTTCCTGTCTAACGATTGCTCTCTGCCCCTTTTCTTCTTTTCTTGTTATTTCTTTTGCTGAACCCAGTGCATATTCAGCCATTTTGGCTCTGTCCTTAAAGCTTTAAATAGTGCTAAAGCGTGAATTAACTTCTTTTCTGTGCAAAGTGCAGCCGAGCACAGGAAAAAGAAAAGTTCGGAAAATGGTCATCATCACTTTTAAAAGAAAAAAAAAAAAATATATATATATATATATATATCGTTTTAAATTAGAAGGTCCCTTGTTTTAACAAAGTCTTGAATAGTGTTAAAAAAGCCACAATTTCATACCAAACTGACTAAAAATTGGTCGACAAAGTTTGAAGAATTGGAGGTTATGAGGACTAATCAAAGTGCCAAGTTTGATGAGCACGAGGTCCTACATGTCATGTACAAATATGGGGGTTTTAATGAGTGGTGTTTGTTAATAATTTTGAGGAAGAGCGTGGCAAATGGGCATTGAGAAATTGTAATTAAATGGTAAACAAAAAGTAGAGAGAGAGAGAGAGAGAGAGTGAGAGAGAGAAGCTTTGGGGTTTGGCATAAGGAAGTCACACTTTCCCACTACACGCGTGGAGTTTCCTTACTCATGCTCTCTCGGATTTCAAAAACCAAAAGGCTCCTCTTTATATAAGACTAACCATTTCACCTTACTATTATAGCCAAAGTGTTACAAGGCCAAGAAGGGTCAGAGCTCTTTGTTTAGTTTTGCTTAGTTTCATTGGTGTGTTCTTGACTTTGTATTGGAGAAACAATGTCTGTAAGTCTCTCTCTCTCTCTCTCTCTCTCATGAACATGAGCACAGACATAGTTTTTATTGGCTATAGAAACTAGGATTTTGACAATGTGGGTGTGTTTGCAGATGGTGGAAGTGAGAGTTCCAAACCTTGACTGTGAGGGATGTGCTTCTAAGTTGAAGAAAGCTCTTCTCAAGCTCAAAGGTATGTTTCTAAGTTGCCATCTATTGTTCCCCTCTCTCTCTCTCTCTCTCTCTCTCTCTCTCTCTCTCTATGCAATAACAGAAATGCAACTTCCTAACTATTATACGTTTGTGCTAGTATGTAGATAACTTTGTCTCCTGAGTTTTTTTTTCTCTTCCTTCTCTTTTTGAAAGAGAATAAATTTGTGTATATAGACAAAATAGCACAACAAATTTAAGGTCGTGTAACTAACGTAGTTGCAAGTTTAACCTAACGGTATTTCGAACTGCATCAACAAGTACTGGGCTTTTGCCTCCTGAGAAGAAGCCCACTTACATGTGCTTGACCCCAAACGGTAGCCTTTAATATGGCAAGTGAACTAAACAACGGACTTTGTAAGTAGGAATTAGGCCCAACAGTTTGGTGACTTCTGTCTTCTTCTTTCTGAATTTGGTGTTGTCGTTGTTGTTGTTGATTTTTTTTTTTTTTTTTTTTTGAGGGGGGTAGAATTCTTTTTCAATATGGAGTTAGAACCTAACAGTAATTTTATATTTGATTTTATAAAAAAAAGTATAGAGTTCGAATATTCGTCCAAGTTCAAAATATGAATAGTATAAGTAGTAGTGTGATTGGCTCAGAATCGACATTCTAATTGTTGCTTTGGCGTCATGTCCACCCGCCCTTGAGGTGCGGGAACTACCATTAAGATTTAAGGCTTTGTTTTGCCATTAGCCCTTCACGTTGACTTTATAATGATTTTACTATGACTTTTATTGAGCTATGTTCTAAAATTTAAAAGCACATTTAGAATTGGTTCAAGAAGCCGTATAAAGGTATAGACTGTTCAAAAGGCTAGGACCTAAGGGCGAGTTAATGTAGTTTTAACAGCCAAAGATAGCTTTTGACATTGTGACTTTAATGAATGAGTAATGACCAGTCCAAATCAGGATACCCTTTAGAAAATTTACTTTTGTACTAATTAAAAAAAAAACAAAAAAAAAAAAAAAGAGAGAGAGATTTTAGTGACAACTTTAATTTGTTGATTTGTAGGAGCGGAAGAGGTGGAAGTAGAGATGGAGACACAAAAGATAACAGTTAGAGGGTACGCATTGGAAGAGAAAAAGGTCCTAAAGGCAATTAAGCGTGCAGGGAAAGCAGTTGAGCCATGGCCATTTCCAGGCTACTCTCACTTTTCCTCCTTCTACAAGTACCCAAACTACATTGTCAACCATTACTATGACGCTTATAGAAACGGCCCCTCCAACGGTGTCCACACTTTCTTCCATACCCCGGCTGTTTATTCCGTCGCCGTGGCATCCGATGAGGCCATCGCTTCTCTCTTTAGCGATGACAATCCGCATGCTTGTACTCTCATGTGATCGTTTGTTCTTATGTATTAGGAGAAGAATTCTACCAACTTTGTTTAATTTTTTTTGAAGTCATTTTTCTTGCTAAGTCAAAGTTTAACTGTTTCACATGTCGTGTGTCATATTTTATTCAGCCTTTTCAACCTGAAATTCTCTTTCGTTTATTTTTAATCCTAAGAAAAATTGCAAACTTAAACATGTATGCTCCAAAAAGAGTTTTTTACTTTACCACATACGGACCGGACCACATTATGATAACATGAGACATCATCATTTTTTATATTCTATTTTCTTGACCATGTTGTCATTCTTTTTTTATTTTCCTTTCAAAATTCTTATCATGTGTTACATATATAATTGTTACCGTCATTTTAGGAGAATTATTGGGGAAAACCATGTCCATATTCCAAAATATTTTCTTTTAATTTTGAAAATATTCATGCTTTTTTTTTTTTTTTTGGCAATAAAAAGCACGAGTTGAATCTTCTAGGATATGCATGGTATTGTCAAATCTCATCATACTATCATCTATAGTTGCACATTTTCAATACCTTTCGGCTTTGCCATTACCTTCCTTGTCATGTCACATCCATCATATGTGGCATTTTCATTTTTGAATGGAAAAAATACGTATAATTGATTGATTTCTTTTTTCTGTTTGTTTGTACAATAATTTCATTCTTTGTATTGGTAAAAATGTTTTTGGCCTCTAAATAAGATCTGCTAATTTTGATTAAAATATATATATATAAGTACAAGTATGTATAGGATCTTGGCTCCTTAGAGGAAAAGCCATGTGATTTGGTGATATTCAAAACCTTTATTGGCTTTCATAATTTGCATTTTCTTTGTGCTTTTTGGTTACATCTATTTTGAATGAAAGAGAATCTTGAAAATGGAATCAAAATGCCATCGCCCTCATTTCTGTCCAATTAATGGTCAGCCCGACGTGGCCAACCGAAAGGACACCGACTTCTTTTTCTTATATATATATATAGACTTTAAAGTATAAAAATAATTATTACATGATATTTATTTATATAATTATATTCATCGTTAGATAATAGCTATTTTTAAATATTGTGTCACTTTTTATTTTACAAATTGGACTGGTCTTACAATTTCAATTCGGTTTAAGTTATCTATAAAAATGCGTTCAATTAGTATGTAAGCTTAAGATCAAGTATACTGGCAAATCGATGCATTATTGATACTGAATCATAAACTTCCCTTCTATGGTAAGGGACATCTACGAACAGTATCCGGTTTTTTTAACTCATATTGTGTCAGAATTTAATAATATGCATATCAAATAAAATCATGCGAATCTGATAAAATTTGACTAAAATTTAGCGGTTTCGAAAGCACACATTATATATTATATATAAGGTAAGTTTTTATATCCAACCAGAAAATTCTCCCAAACAAAATACAGTTTCAACTTTCAACTACAATATATGGTAAAAATCCCACCAAAAGTATACCAAACATTCATCCGTTGGTGGCTTACCATGTTTGGTGTTAAAGGATCCATCTGTTGGATGCTATTTCTCACACCCAAAACCTGTCCCCACCAAAAGAAAAGAAAGAAAGAAAGAAAGAAAAAAAAAACCCTGTCGTAATGCTACAACCGCACATAATTCCCTTTTCAAAAACACCTCCACAAGTTCTACTATATCCTTCAGACACACACTCTCTCTCTCTGTCTCTCTCTCTCTCATCTTTTTCTTTTTCTTTCCTTTCTTCTTCTCCAAATGGCTCAGGTAATTTTTATGTTTTTTTTCCTTTTCCAAACTTTTGCATGCTCTTTCTAATTCACCCTTTGACTCTCTTGAACTTATTTGCAAAGATCCAATGAAAAGGAATTGAATTATACTTCTTTTTTGCTCTTTTAATTTTTTTTAATTTTTTGTTTTTTTAATGAATTTTAATTGCAGAAAGTGGTGTTGAAGGTCATGACCATGACTGATGACAAAACAAAGCAGAAAGCCATGGAAGCTGCAGCTGATATTTTTGGTAATTTTACAAACATGGCCCCATGATTTTTCCATATTATTCTTTTTTCATCCCCCAAAGATTTATAAGAAAATTTTTCTGTTTTTGATCTGAACAGGAGTTGATTCAATAGCAGCAGATACAAAAGATCAGAAGCTGACAGTGATAGGACAGATGGACACAGTGGCAGTGGTGAAGAGGTTGAAGAAGGTGGGCAAAGTGGACATCATCTCAGTTGGTCCAGCCAAGGAAGAGAAGAAAGAAGAGAAGAAAGAGGAAAAGAAAGAAGAAAAGAAAGAGGAAAAGCCAGCGGAAAAGAAAGAGGACAAAAAGGAGGACAAAAAATAAAATTCAAAAAAAAAAAAAAAAAAAAAAAAACTCAACTTGTCCCCCCAATAATTATCTCAATATTGCAATTTCCCCTAATCCGTTTACAATAATTTTCAGCATCTGCTATATATTGGTCCTTCACAGCAGGCCAGGAGCGATTGTTCATTTTCTTTCTTTTTGCAATGTGATGGTTAGTTTTCTTTTGTAGAAATGTAACAAAATAGTGGAAATAGAAGAGTATTACAAACTTCTTTTATATATATATATATATATATATATATTATTTTATTACGCAAATGGCAATTTTGTAAGGAATAAATTATATATTTCGGCATTTGGCTGCTACGAGTTTGTTCTTCCCTTTTGTTTGCAGGTCGTAGTCTATAAATGCGTGTAAGGCTAGTAAGCCAAAAAAAAAAATTCATTGGATTTGATATGAATTGAATAATTGCACGTATAAGATGATGTAAATTCTTTCTCTATCGGTTTTGCGTCATTTCATTGTCAAAAGTGAAAGAATGAGTAGGATTCAAAGTTTCTTTTCGTGGGAAACATATAAAATACGCAACTGATTTGTTGCCGTTGAATTTTGTTATTAATTGTTGTTTGAAGTTTGTATGGTTGAAATTGGAAAGCATTAAATAAGGACAGAGGCGGCCTACTACCATTTTTTTTTTTTAATTGTTTCTAAGGGGGATCGGGAGTGTTCTTACACATCCATCTAACGTCACCTTCAAAATCTATTAGAGCGCCTAATGGAATGGAAGGAAGATTAGTCTATGCTCTCGTTAACGATCCCTAAAGTCTATGCATGTCAAAAACTTAAAACTCACTATTCCACAAGTCTTAAGTACTAACGCATAAAATCGAACCTCTTACAAATGGCGGGAGAGAGCGATATAGTTGTCGTCCCTAACCGTGGTGATGGGCACTGTGATGCCATCACCACTGGGTGTGGTGCCTCTTTCAATTTGCCAATGGCTTTTGTGATATGCTTATAGCTGAGCATGACTGCTAAACCAAATAGTACGAGCTAAAAAAAATACACATCGTTTGATGAAAAAAAAATATATATATATATATATATATATATATAAAATAGAAATCATTTACAAAAACTAATGCAGGAAGTGTGTAAATGAATAAATTCCAGATAGCAGGTGCCAAATGAAGCAAGCATAATTTTCCCCCCTTTAAATGTGGCAAGCTTGATGAGAGGGGCATGCTATCTACCAAATGTTAGCACATTTAAGGGGTGTTTCGGTGACAATTGAAGATGAAGTTTTAGAGTTTGGTTTGAAAATGTGTGTTTGATTGAAATATGAATTGAAAATAACTATGATATAGAAAATAATACAAAATTTTGAAATCTGTTTAGAAAAAAAAAATACAGTGTAAATCTTGTTTCATTCATCTTGTCATTTGGTGTAATTTGACAAAAAAAAAATCTTCTTATTTTGATTTAAATAAAAAAGTTACGAATTTTTGAAATTTGTTTATGTGTGTATGTGGTTTTTTTTTTTTTAATGGAAGAGAGAATGAAAATAGATTTAGGAATTTTAGTGTTGGATGGTAAAACTCCATTTGAGTTGTTGATCCAAACGAGGTTTGGTGCCGTAGTTTTTCCCCCCTAATACTAGTGGATGGGAAAACCAACAGATTCTAATACTCTTTAGTCTCTTTTACCAAAGTTTTTTTTTTTTTTTTCAATCTCTTCTTTAAAGTGTAAGCAATATAGGATTGAATCCCGTCAAGTTGAATTTTCAGTACGTTTAAGGGGGCCCACCTAGTGTGAGATACTGACCTGGCCTTTTTTCTTATAATTAGACCTTCAATAGGTACAACACCGGCCAACTCCGTCATGACCCATGCTGAGTAATCCGAACTATAAAATAAAAATAAAATAAAAGCAAGTTGATTGCCTTTGCTCGGCTGGAAATCACTGGCATGGCCAACGTACAATGGCTCCAGTTTTTTCAGAGTGAGGGGACAGGGACGTTTTGTTACTAGACAAGCATGCCGTTTCCAGATTCCAAAACTAAACAAACTCCATATACATAATGTCATGGATATATTAAATAATCATGACGATTGCTGAGAATATAAGATATACTTTTCAATTATGTAACCTTTAGTTTAGTACTTTAAAAAAAAAACCTTATCAATCATGATCTAGACAGTTGAAATTTCATATTTTACTTATATTTCATATCCTACAAAAACGTCAAGAAAAAGTGGAAAAACAATGGATCAAAGTTATCAGCTCATTTCATATGTAGTATACAACGTCGAATATGAAAAGGATGCAAGGGAAATGCTTTATCTTTGAGAGCAAATGAAACGAACCTCGGACACGGCTTTGAGAGCACTGCAGTTATGGAAGTCCAATTGTTGTTTGGATCATAACTTGCCACTACCAAAAGTAGTGCGTCGACAGCCAACAAAGACGTGCTTATCCACATCGATAGCCGCAAATGTCATTCCATCTAACATCATGAACCAAATGCTTGTCAATGATGCTGAATTGGTGTTGATGAGAATAAGGAACAGGCAAGGCTACAAATGTCCATAGTTCTGATTTTGATGGCCGAAAAAACCTGCACGGGAGAAGTATAAGCTCAGTACCCTGATAATCCCGTTTTCTATTTCCTTTTCCCTAGTGAATTTGTCTCATTTTTTAAGTATTGAGAACCTGAAAATGAAATCTCGAAACATGCCCTGAGCAAGAAACAATAGCATTAGACTTTGGTTTTCCAATAGCGAACGTGTTGGTTATCCACATTTTACAGTTGAAATATATTCAACGAAAGGAGTTAAGACTTAACAAGATGGTACTCACATATGATCGTATAATGAAACATTTTGTAAACGAACAACTTTGATATCAAGGCACAATTGAAAAGCAGATTCTAAGGAAGAAGGAGATATATATAATTGACGCAAAAATAAATTTTGATCTGGTACAAGTTTCTAATATAGATTAGTATTAGCATAATGTGAGATATCTTTTATAGAAAAGGAATGTAGAAAATGAAATTAGTGCATACTTGTTCCTTTGCAATTGACAATTGACACAAGCAGCAGATACATGTATTCAGTTCAGACAGGCTGCGGGGCAGATCGCAGGAACTTAGCTGGATCAACAAGTTTCTCTCTATGCAAAAACCAGAAAATTTTCTCCAATTACTGAAACCTACCAACTTAGCATCTTCTATACCTCTTGAACTTTGAGAGTAGATGAACATACTGCCCCTTTTCCACCATATGTCTAATAACTTGATGAGCTTCGGAAAGCTTCCCAGCATTTCGCAAATTACTCACTAGGGTACTATAAACAAGGAAATTTGGATTACACCCTCTAGACTCCATGTCCTTAAGCATGGAACATGCCTCCTCAAATTTCCCCGCCATACATAACCCACGGATCATAGAATTGTAGGTGAATACATTTGGAATTTGGCCCTTGGTGATCATCTCGTCAAACATGCTCTGAGCCTTCTCAAGCTCCCCAGCCACAATATATCCCGTAATCATTACCGTGTAACATACCACATCAGGGAAACACCCATTCTTCACCATCTCATCGAAAAAGTACCTGCACGCTTCCAAATTACCTGCCCGGCTCAATCCGTCTATCAACGTGGTGAAGTGAAGAACGCTCGGATCAATACCCATTTCTTTCATGTGATTCAAAAGATTTAGGGCTGCAAGTGGCTTGTCTCCTTTACCAAGTACATGAAGAAGAATATTATAAGTATGCAAATCCGGACTGAATCCGCTTCTGCCCATTTCATCAAGCAGTCTGTGAAACTGATCCAGCTTCCCTAACCTATACTTTGTAAACATCAGAATATTATAAGTTAGAATATCTGGGGAGTAACCGTCAGCCAACATCTGCTGATACACCCACTCAATCAATCTATATTGGTTTGCCGCAAGAAGACTGTGCAAACTCGCGTTGTACGAATGTTTAAACGGCCTAAAATTAAACGTCTTTGACTTGATAAATCTCTCCACAACTTTCCTAGCCAAGCCCGCCTCTCCACAAGTACATATCAAAATGTTAAAAGTCCTAGCAGTAGTAGGGAAGCCTTTCTCAGTCATCTCATCGACTAGCCTCCACATTGCCTTAAACTCCTCGCAATCTGCAAAAATCTTCATCAGTAGATGATACGAATTTGCAGTGTGCGTGTAATTTCCCTGCTGGCCTGACCATGTAAAGAACTTAAACCCTAGTTTCGCGCACCGCAGTTTATTTGCAACGGTTATGTTCTTCAAAATCTCCATAAGAACTTTCCTCACAAGAAGGCCTGAAACCCTTATGTTCAGCTCATCCAACGCCCCTTTCGCATCGAATCCGGGCCCATCTTGCTGCAAAACCTCCAGAACTTTTCTGGTATCAATCCTCGCTGTCTCGAAAAAGCTCCGTCTCGCGGAGAAATGTTCTCGTGCGGGCATTTCACGCCAATAAAAACCGGTTTTTTCATCCATATCTGAATCAAAATGCGAACTTTTCCACATTCTCTTCAAGGATTCCTCAAAGCGATCATATTCAAACCCATTCTCCTCATTACCACCATCAAAACTTCGATTCCAAAACTTCCTCATTAATACTAAAGAAGAACAAGTAAATTTCCCTATTACAATCAAACAAGACGAAGTTCTCCGAACTAAACTCGGAGCAGAAAGAGAGAGAACGTTCATGGCGAATACCCATTATCTCTCAGATTTTGCGCTGCTCAAAGAATCAAAGAAACCCAAAACAAGAGCTTGAACCGAAAGGGGATAGAGATTTTGAGACTTTGAATTCCCAAAATCCAAGATACCCATTACACCGAAGAGATCCAAGAACACAAATAATGTTCTAAGACTCGAACAACCTCAGTTCGGAAACTGGCAATGAAAAGGAAAGAGAAAGAACAACGTACCGCCGACCGGCGAGAAGAGTGTTAATGTGGCTTCGACTGATGTTTCCGCCGTCGCTACTGAGGAAGCGGAACATAGGACTCGTGGGTCTTTGGGTTCAGGGCATTGGGCGTTGTTTGGTTCGATTTTTTTTTTTGACGACTCTCTGTTTTTTTTTGTTGTCGTTTTAGTCTTCTTTGTCGTTTTTTAGTCAGTTGTTGTTGTTGGTGCATTATTTTTCGTTTAGCGTTAATTGTCGTTGTAGCATTGTTGTCGTTTCTTTTACTCCTACCGTCGTCCTAAGAATTTTATTCTTGTTTTGCACCCAGGCTTTTTTTTTTTTTTTTTTTAAACCTTTTCAACTTACATTGTCGTATTATGCAGTATTGTCGTTTTCTACTTAGTTTTGCCCGCTGCTGCCTTCATTTTTTTTGGTTGCCTTCATTATCAACTTATCATTCCAATCCGATTATCGACCTTTGCCTTTTCTATTGTCTTTTTCTATTCTCTCTCCTTTTTTTTTTTTTTTATGGATTGTCGTTTTCTATTCTCGCACTTGGTTTTTTTTCAACCCTTTCAACTTTCAATGTCGCATTATGCAGTATTATCGTTTTCTCATTCTGTTGTCGAGTGCTGCCTTCATTATCAACTTATCATTTTCCAATTTAGTGTCTTTGGCCATTTCTGTTGTCGTTGCAGCATGTTGTTTTTGTTTTTCTAGCTTTCAACTTTTGTTGTTTATTTCCAATTATATATCGGCGTCCGCCATTTGTTGTCCTTTCTCTATTTAGTTTTCTGTTTCAAAATTTTCATCGCCGTTTGAACGTTTTGTTGTTGTTTGGTATTTAATCGTCTTGATACTTGTGGTGTTGTGCTTACGTATCAGTTGTTTCACTTTTTTTGTCGTTTCGGTAACTTATTGTCGTTTGAAAATATTCATGGTTGTTTTCAACTCCTATGGTCCTTTCTTCTAATTCTATTGTCGTTCAAAACCTCTATATACCTTTTCCATTTCTTATTGCTGTTCTTCCATTTTGACTATCGTGTGCTTTTCCATAGCTGTTTAGAAACTCTTTTGAAACCTCTTTTAACTCTCATTGTCGTCTGCCACTTTTATTGTCGTTTTCCCCTTCTGCTCGAGCTAAAACGTTTTTGAGATCATTAAAGAACAAAGAAGAAATGGAAAATAGAAACTAGATATATTTTGATTGGCACATATGTTCTTAGTTGTTCTCAGTTTTTATATAATTATTCCTTCTACTTTTTTACCATTGTCGTTTGGTACTTTGTTGTCGTTTTAAATTTATAGTGTCGTTCTTTTATTCTCGTAGTTTAACCTTTAGACGGAAATCGTCGTCAGAGCTCATTGTCGTTTTCAAATACATGTCGTTTCCCAAGATGTTCCCCACTGTCATTGTCGTTTTAAAACTTTCTTGTTCCCTTTATTGCCACAACATCCAGCGAAAAAAAATGGAATTGCAAATGAAACGCATAATTTTATAGGTAATCACATGCCAAAATACCATATATACATTCTTTTCCCCCAAAAGGCAGACAGAGTCTGTCCGGCCATAAGAAAAATTACATGCACAACAAAACTCAAAAGGCAAAGCAACATGAACTGAAAATTTTGGTGTGGTTTCAACTCTCAAGTGAACCTCATTACAAAACCATTCACCCAAAACGACAAAGGGATCGCTTTATTGCACAAAAACACGCATATTAACCGCCAAAAACAAAAAACAAAAAAAAAAAAAAAAACCACAGCCCTCTTTTCTCAATTGCTCGTCTGCTGAAGCCTCCTTTCCTTCTCCTCAACTTCACCTAAACAAAAACGACAAAAAACCAAATTTCAGCCACAAAAATTAAAATTTTTTTTTAAAAAATTAAGAAGAAAACCCGAATAAAATCTTAATCAACAATTCATTTACTTTGGGAGCAAGAGGAGTGTTGCTGAGTAGTCCCGGACTGGTCTCCACCCATTCCAAGCCACGAACGAACTGTCCCTTTAACCTTCTCAACGACACTCTTTTCCCCAGCTTGGTTCACATAGCTAGCCTGCTCTTTCTCATCCATTTTCTTATCCCCAGTTCCCAGCCTTCTCGCCACTTCCTCGGACTCCGTCACCGTTCCCACCGGCCTCGTCTCCACCTCTTGCTTCCGCTTGTGCAGAGCACCAGATATCACCTCCGAGAGCGCTCTGTCCTCCTCTCCAGGCCTCAACTTCTCCGCCAAATAGTCCTTCACCGACACTCCCCTGTCTTGTCCAGTAGTACCGTTCCCCGACTCATTCTCCAATCCGCTCGTCGTTTTCGGGCCTTGCCTTTTCGACACGACCGTAGTCCCCGCCTCCGCAATCTTGCCGTACACAGGAGTCAACTTCTCCGTCACCGTGGCGGCGATTTTCTTCCCGTATTCAGCTGCTGAAGATTGCTTACTACCAGAATTATCTCCAGTAGTAGTGCTTTCATGAACTCCTCTGTCGTCTTTCTCGCCATATCCGAGCTTCGAAGCGACGACGTTCTTTGCTGATATCGCTTTATCGGCGATAGAAGACGTCGCATATGATATTTTCTCGGTTAGACTGGAAGGTTCGGGTTTTGAGGTGTCCATATTTTCTTGCAGCGTTTGAGGGTGTTGGGTTGTGATTATGGGCTTATCGGGTGTTTCTGGAGAGAATTGGTCATGGCTTCCAGTGGATGAATATTCGATATTGGTAATATTTTGATGAGATTTTGGTTCTGATTCGTCATGAATTTTCATCTTCTCAAAAGAACGTAGAATTGGGGTCACTCCTATTTCCTCATTCCCTGTTTAATATGTTGCATAACAAGTATTTGTAAAAAGGACCATTGTAGCATAAAAATATTCCGTTTCATTTTTTCATCTTTTGAAAAATGGTGTATCTAAAAACTAAAAGAGCTTTTCACACTTTCTAAATACAAGGAATGGATTTAACACAACTATTTATATATATATATATATATATATGTATATGTATATTACCTGTCCCAGTTGGATCGGTGACTTTAGTCTGATAATTAGAAGGGGTGTAGTCATAAGGAGTGTCCTTTGGTGAGTGAGGGTCTTCCTCCAATCCTCTTGGTCTTTCCAAATTGACTTTTGGCTCTGTCCCCGGTACAATTGTTTTACTTGGATCAGTCTCCTTGGTCTCTGATATCCCTCGATCAGAAAAGGAAGGCACAGGTGTGTTCAATGGAGTGATGGCTGATTCACAAACTGCAACTTCTCAACAAATTTATACAAAAAAATAATAATAATAAACTATGACCATAATGAAATCAATAAATAACTAAATAAATTTAACAAGTTATGAACTAGACATACCTGGTGCACCATGGACCTCAGGGTCTTCCACCAATTCCTCATCCTCATCGTCTTCCTCATCCAGAGCATGATCATCAGCGATATGATCACGATCACGATCACGATCACGATCATCAGTGACATGATCACGATCACGATCATCAGTGATATGATAGTCTTCCTCATCCAGATCATGATCATCAGTTATATGATCACGATCATGATTATCAGTGATATGATCACAATCATGATCATGGTCGTGACCATGGCCATGCTTTGTGATGGTGTCCTTTATCTTCTTCGCCTTCGCCTTTACCTTTCCCAACACCGATTTTTTCTCATGGTGATCTTCACCTTCCGCAGCTGAACACACACACACACACAAAAGTTTTTAAAAAGGTAAATAATATCTAAAATTGACACCAAAATTATACGTAAATTAACATTTTTCACACCTAAGTGGGGATCCCGTGCCTTGTAGGGGTCTTGTTGATCATGACCATGCTCATGAGGATGTACCATTTGTGACTCCATATTTTGCTCCAAAATAGAAACTCTTTATTTATTTATTTTTTTTCGAGGAATGTAAAGAAAGAAAGAATAAGACAATTGCGTTGAATTTGAGGGTGAATTGGACAACAACGACAAAGTTTGAGAGGCCTTATAGGGAGAGAAATCCAGTAGCATCAAGTTTTTGCAAACATTGCATGTCTGTAGCTACGTGGTGCCTTTAGCAATAATACACGCGTATATATTGATATTACTTTGTTCCAGTAACCGACATGTGACACGTACATGGTGTTTTGCTTTGGACGTGGCCTTAATGCCGTGTAGGAAGAGAAGATTTTTGGAGTTGGATAATGTTTGCTTCTTTGCTTACATTGACTAATAGGAGCCCTTGAGCTCACCACATATATATATATATATATGTATATGTATATGTATGTACGTATAAATATTAAATATACGAGTGTGTGTGTGTATTATATTATAGCCAGCAATCATCATCTATTCTCTCTAGTATTTATATATATCAATTATCACCTTCTTCTTTTTCTTTTTTTTCCTTACTCGTTTTCCTTTTTTTAACTATTTAACTTTATGCGTGTCAACAAATGGTGCTTTCATAGACAGCCTAATAAGCTGAGACATACCAGATGTAAGATGGATTGCAAAAGAGAAAAGTGTATGGTTTTCCTATATATGACACACAAGTTTGAAGGATAATAAGATGATTTATGCACTTGCAATATTCCTTGTTATCCACTGGAGTGATGGTCATAATATACATAAAAATATTCCTATATATCACCTCATATATGATGATCCACAAATAATTCTTCTACTAACCACAAGTTTTGATTAACTTTTTCTCTGTCCTAAATTACCTCTTTATACGTGACCAGAAGGTCCTAAATCAAAGATTGTTCATCCCATCTAAAACATTACAATTTTGTACAGAATGTAATATACAAAAGTTTTAGAGTATGTTTAGTATTTGGGTTGAGTTTAAAATGGAATGAAATTTTTAAATTAAGTTGGTAACTTTTCAAAAATAATTATAATTTTTTTTACTTAAAAAAAAAGACAAAAATCAATCGTAAAATACAGTTAAATTCAAACTCAACCTTCATTCTAACGTAAGCTTAATGTTTTTTTTTTTTTTCTTCAAAATAAAATAAGTTTATAATAGAGTTTGAATCAACTTTTATAATTTAGAATCTAAAAAATTATTAACTTCTATAGTAATATGAAAAACATTTTTTATTTAGTTGACATAACTTAAAAGTAAATATTTAGGCTGTTATTATAATTTTTTTAAACAACGAAAAACATTATAAAACTTCTAAATTATGAGGTCAAAATAAAAGTTGCCCTTGATCAGGAACAGTCATCCCTCAAGCCCAAGACAACTCTATCTTGAGAACAATCACCAATTAGTTGACATAATGAGAATGATAGCTTATTTTACTATTCTTAAGATGTTTTCAGATTCCATATTCGGCAATTTTAATATAAAGGATTTTGTCTAGTTTAACATAAAATTTAATAACAAATTTATGACGACTTTTGTGAAATTGAATTTTACTGTCAAGTACTTCTATTATTTTCGACTTAATCTTTATTTGACATTCAAGTTAGACTCTATCTAAATCGTATTTTTTTTATTTTAATTTTTATCTTTTTTAAAAATAATAAAATTTATAATAATTTTTAAAAATTAATTAATTTTAATTTAAAAATTTTATCTTCAATCGACGAACTAAATGCACGTTAAGTCAATGATCCTTTAAATTAAAAAAAAAAAAGTAAAAGAGTGCAAGTTCAATAGCATTGCGCTACTACTGCCATGGTGGTCATTCAACTCACATTTTTCAAACGTTGCAAATCTCACCTTCAACGGTGAAAATCTGGAACATGCCAAACGCCTTACCTATATAAACGGCACACACCAAATTTAAGCGCCAAATTTACTTCAATACCAAGAAAACTCCGTTTCACAGACTTCCCTCTTTCCCTCCATTTGTCTCCCAAAAGTTCTCAATCTGAAAATGCGAACTCACTTCTCCGACTTCGACTACTTCGTCAACTCGCCGATTCAAGGCCTGGAAACCCTAGCCTTCCACCAACTCCCAGTCCCTCAGGTCTCTCCCTCTCCTCCGACCTCCTCCTTCTCCGACCTCCTCTTCCGCTGCTTCGGCTCCGCCGTCTATGTCTCCCTCGGAATCGAGAAATTACCGGTCGAAACAGCTCTCTCCAAGTTCTTCTCCGAAGTTCTTCCTCAGAAGATCGAATTCGGCGCTGAAGATTTAGACGATGGATGTCCGTACGCTTCTCGTGAAATTTTCAGCACCAGATACTTCGAGACCGAATCATCGGTGGTAATGCATGAGATCTGATCGAACTTTTGCGTTTTCCTCCATAATCTGGTTTTTGATGATTCGAACTTCATAAATTTATCTTTCCTAAATTTTGATTTTGGATGAGTTTAGGTTAGATTTTGTTTGAGTTATGAAATCGTTGAAATTGTTTCTGATAACTGCGATCTTGAATCATTTGAAATTGCTTGGATGTTCTGCAGTGAAATTGGTAATCCTAGTAGACATAAAGCGCGCCGATAGCTGTTTTCGTAGAAATTATCTTAGTTAGAGAAAAGGTCAAACTGATTTTGAGGAATTATCTTAGTTAGAGAAATTATCTTAGTTATTATAATATCATATAACTTTGTTTTGTCCCTAAGTTAGTCTAAGAAATGTAGATAAAAGAAAAGAAAGAAGAACATTGAAAATTTAGGAACATTACTAACTCTGATAAAAGTTTGGAAACAAACAGAATCGAAATCATGATAATCTGTTTTCTGATGATTTCCATGTGAAATTGTTATCACTCTGAGAAAAGTCAATTCACTAACACGGACAATGAAAGGGAATTGAAATTTACTTCTATCTTTGTTTGCCTATGTTACTGAATATAAGATGAGATCATTCCTTGCTTCTTTAAGTGATTCTAGGTTCGTGTTTGCAACTCTTGAGAAAAAGATTAGGAATTTGGGAACTTAATTGACATTTTCGACGTTGTTGTGATAATTACTTGATAACGTTTGAATCAGCTCGTGAATTACACTCTTTTGCTTACGGTTTCTATTCACTTGCACCAGGAAACTAAGGTTCTCAATGAAGAGAATGAAGTGGGGGATCAGAGAACTTCTGGATCAGAAGCTATCAGGATTGAAGTTCCAAAAGTATGAAAGTGGCATACCAGATTATGTTTTTTTAATTTTATGTCAGGTTACTTCATAAAGCAAACTCAATTTAGCTCACAAGCATAATTATTTTATTGCTGAAGAGTAATGGAAGTGTCATTGATGATTAAATTACACAGCTGTACGAAATGCCCCAATTTGAAATGCCAGAGCTCAACGCATTCATGGTAAACTTAATCCATATGAATACATATGCAATTTGGTTAACGTCTATACTTTTACTTGTATTGTTCCTTAAAGTTGCAGAATAAGAGTTTCCAGTTTCCTAATATACATATAGATCACATCTTATACTGAAAGTTTCTTCCCACATAAGTGTTCTCTCACTTATTTGCAGGAAAATGCTTCGTTTTTTAAAAATGAGGGGATCCAAATCCTTTCTAAAACTCCAGAAATAGAAGAACGTTTGGTGTGTAATTGCCCTGTCTTTGATTTCAGCTATAACATTCAGTTCATTTCCTCTCAATGATATCATTAAGCACAAGAATGTTGTTGATATTGACAATTCACCTTTTCTTTTCCAACTTTTGGATGTATATAATGTGACAATAGTTTTGATTTCTTAATTCTGATATAATCAGACTCCTAATTGTTGTTCTTTCTCTACTTTTTAATTAGCATGCTTTTTCGTTATTGTTGTTCTAAACTAAATTTCCGGTACAGCTTTATGGGGATGATGTGTTTCTGATCCCTCAGTAATAACTTTCGAGTTGACTTTTAAAGGACGTTTGCCTTTCCTGCAGGACATGCTTAAGCCAGGGCTTTCATGTCATTATCCTTGTGAAGTTCAATCAATTTTATCGGTTGAAAAGATTGCATTTGCGTATCCAGTGGGGCAAAACGATAATTTGCAAGATGATTGTTCTTTTCAGGACGAGATTCACTTTAATCAAATAACTTTCCCTGTATTAGAAGTGGACGAGATAGTTCTGGAGAAAATTGAAGACTTTTCAATGGAAGAAATGCTTCATTCAGTTTTTGAAGATATTGAACTAGAACATTCTCAAAAGGATATCCTCGACATTGGAGACAAAGAGCTTTTGGGTTCAAAACAGTATGATGTATCAGGGTGTCTTTCTGATCATTATCTATCATTTCGCTCTTCTGGATCTGAGCTGGAATTCCTGGACAATCTTCCAGAAGTAGACTTGGAAAGTTTGGTGGAAATTTCACAGAATAAGATAAACTCTGGAGCTCAATGGACATCAGACTATGATTGTTCTCTGTCAGATAAGCCAGTTGTTTATGAAGAATTTCAGATTCTTGACGTGGATTCATTGCCGATTTTCGAAACCCTCCTTAATCAACAAGTGACTTGTGAACCAGAACCTTGCGTCTGGATGTTCAATGAGGAGGCAAACTTTAAGGATTTCAACCAACTCATTGTTAGCCACGAGCTAACCCTGGTAGATGACAGCTTCAAATCATTGCCTGTACCTGTTATTTGTGATGATGAAAAGATAAGCTCGATCTATGCAATTATTGAAGGAAAACTTGCTAATCTAAGACCACAACCCCCATCTGCCCTCGATGGAATTTACTTGGACTGGCACCTTCTTGAGGATAATAAGTACAGCAACACTTCCTACTGCGAGAATATTTTAAAGGATGTGGGTTCACAAAGTATCGATTACGATTGGGATTCTTTTGGTGATAGAAGTGCAGTATATGACTTTGTCCTCTCTGATGATCGTCCGTATGGGTTTATCATGGACGACAATGGAGAACCCAAGGAATTTCGTTCTGATTTATCTATCACTACTAGCATTGGCGTGGCAGGTGAATCAAGTAGTAAGTTCCCGCAAGCAGACAATGGAGAACGTATGGCTAAAAAGAATTCTGGGACGGCTTCATTATTGTTCAGGCCTAATTCAGAATCCACTGATCTCGATATTTTCTTGAATGCTCAGAAAGCCACCAAGCAAAGAACTGGTGAACCAACAATTAGGGCAGTCAGCAATAATGCTACATCTCCCAAGAGTTCATTGGGTAACTCAGTTGCAGCTATATCCCGGGGCGGAGAATCAGTCACCATTTCAGATATGGACGAGAATGTTAACAACCAGAAGCAGTGCTTCAACTATTTATCCATGGAGAAAGAGTATGATACGGGAGCTAAAGAGGCTCCAGACAAAGTAGAAGCGACTAGTGTGCCTTTTCCTTTTATGCCATTTATGAAAGAGTCCTATGACAGTATGGTATCTTTCCCTGAAACAGTAATAGTAGTCAATACACAAACTCTTGACAAAATGATAGTATCCAGAAGTACCTATCAAAGAATTCTTGCTCTGGAGAAAGAAGGGGCACAAGTTGTTGAACGTGATTCAGATTTACCTGTAGATATTATAGTAAATTCTGCAACTTGTTTAGTGTGGTATGATAGCAGAAACATTGGGAAGAAAGCAACTGATTCAGATGAAGCTTCTTCGTGCTTACCCTTGTGTATTGATAATATTGCAACAAATGTTTTGACCCTGCTGAGTTTTAATTTCAGTGGATGCATCATGGTAAGAAAACGATATTACAGCCTAACTTTGTTTCGATACAAAAGAATCCGATTTATAGAAACTCTGTTAATCTGACATGAACAAATTTGCCTATACGGTTCGGTATGGTTTGTTTGAATATTATACCTCTGATTCTCACACTATTTATTGGTGCACATTCCCCAAATTAAATGCGGCCAACCATTCTGTTTCTTGAGCATTTCAATTTTCTTTCTGCAGGTCTTTGAGGGAGATGGTGGTTTCCTTTCCACTGTAATGGAATCCTCAGAGGGATTCTATGCTGCGGCAGCAAGCCTGGGAATTGATGTGCAGCTGTTTTGTTCTCATTCATCCGAAGTGACTGAGGAAATCATAATGAGCAGCATTGTAGATGACCCAAGAGGTGTATATCCAAGAATGCCCGAGTCAGAGACTCTTGCAGAGTTCTTTCTTAACAAATTTCCTTCAGTTAATCCTTTGACAGCTCATGCAATATTATCTTCGGGGGCCACACTTGCTGAGTTCCTTGGATGGTCAGATGAACACAGGATTCATGTGCTCCAGAAATATCATGTTCCAGATGAAAGTATTACCCTTCTAGGTGCTTTATGCAAATATGGTGAGCGAGAGGATTCGAGATCAATAATGACAGACTGCTCTTCTTCAGTCTCTTCGGGTACCGACTCCAAAAACTTCAATATCAATGTTGCTTCTAAAAGAAAAAGATGGGAGTACGATGGTACCCTTCACAAAAGTGACACACATATGGGTGATTTACTGCATGTTGATCCAGTGAACCAATTTTCTAAAGATAACTCGAAACCTTCTTCTTCAGAGACAAAGCATTACGATTCATCTATGTCAAGAGTTCCGGAGACATTTCACGACTTCAGAAAGCCCAGACTATGTGGGAGTAATTTGTTTCATCAAGAACGGGGTTTGGAAGTGTCTATTATGATGGATCCTTCCGCTGCCCCAAAGCCACATGATTTTCAGATGTCTAAAGAACCTCAAATGTTGAAGAAGATTATAAAGCCTGAGTTATCTTTGAATGATTTTCAGATGTCTAAAGAACCACATGGAACGGATGTGGCTCTGTTGAAAAACTTTGATCTTCATCATATCAACAGCTCCAAGTTTCTGTTTGAGGACGAAAAAGGTGAAGTCATTGACCTAACTGGAAGTCCTGGGTCAGGAAAGGGGCTTTCTTCTGTAGCTGACCCCACATCGTTTCTGATGCCTGAGATAGAAATGGATGCCACAAGAAAGTCTCGAACTGCAAGAAGATTATCATTTGGGAAGAACCATCAGACTACTTTCCCAACCAGTGCTGAACTTTTCTCGGGTGAAAATATCTGGAATTCTGTAGAAGATCAGAGGCATATTTTACAAGTGGGAGTCAACAGTTATTCAGATACGGATCTTGGAGATGATGTTTCACTTTTTAGACAACCTGATAAACTCGTAGAGGATTGTTTCAAACCGAGACCTGCTGAAAAATCCCACAGTTTACAGTTCCAAGAGAACTCATCTTACTTTGAATTTGGAGGAACATCGCTCTCAAATGCTCTCAGCTTATCCGATCCTGGAAAAAATTCTCCCTGGACGAAGGATTTCCTCGACAGAATAAGGGAAAAAAGCAAAAGCAGATTGTGTAGTCAATCCCTTCCATGTGACTCCCCTGTCCCTTGTTTAGGCAGTTTGAGGAGTACATCAAAAGTTACCAAGAGAAGAAGTCCCTCGATTCTTGAGTTTTTCAAGTACCAAGGAGGCAGCACTACAAGGAGGATACCAGAACAAAAGAAGCAGAAGCAATCAATGCAATCATCTAGTTCTTCCAAGGATGTAAAAACTTCAGCCTCAGCCTCAGCCTCAGCCTCTATTCTGCACACACGGACACCTCTAGATAAAAGATCACGACAGGTCGTATAAATTTTCTGTTGGCTGCATTGGTAAATTCATTTATCAATTTTTCCTTCACGCTCAATTAATCAAAGAGACTTTGTTCTTTTTTATTGATGATCTAAATGATGTTCTAACAAAATACACTACACGATTGCATTTGCAGACACTATCTTTTGCCCCAAATAATGGTGATAGCCAAACTAAGCTGGTCTGGAATAAGGGAACTCCCAATCTGAGAAAAAACTTTCAGAAGCAACTATGAAATTCCAAGAACTGTTGGCAGGGACTTCATGGATTTAGGATCAAGTCTTTGTAACTGCAGGTTTGTTTCTAGACTATGTACAAAAGTGGAATATGTCATAGATTAGACTGTGACTCTGGCCATCTTACAAATTCAATGTGTTCTAAAGTGTTAAGCAACTTTAAGCTGTAGTATTGGCATTTTTGTGGATAGCTTATGGCTTTATTTCTTGTTTAATGTATGATCCAGCTTACGGTATTGTGAGGTTTTTCATTTCCTTATTGCTAATCACCCAAGTAATTCATGGTATTGCATCATGTCATATTACTCCAAAAAAGAAAAAAGATTTGATAATGATTATTGGTTCGACATTTATGACAAAAACAATTAACACTATCCTAGATCAGGAGCCGAGTATTTTAGCATAATTTGTAAAAAATCACTTTAACTGTATATTTCTAATATGAACTACAAAGACGAGGAAGAAATCATTATTCAATACACACACACACACACATATATTTTTTTTTTTCCTTCAACAATTGGACCAAGCTTCCATGCACTAGTCACACCTAGATGTTAGATCGCTTCACCGTGAACTATTTCCAATGTCAAAAATTCGACACTGCAGAGAATGCTCATATCCTAGTTCTTCTTTCCATTCTTGAGGTTACGCACTGTCATTACAAGTTGCTGCCTTTCACCTTCTACCTCCGCAAACCGTAGACTTATCTCTGAATATCTTCCTTCCATTTCTTTGAGTTCTTTCTCCATGGATTTGTTCTTCTCCCTTAGTGATGCAACTTCAGACAGTAAGTCCGAGTCTGAGATGTTACACTGTTTGCTGGCACGAGAAGGAGCGATTTTAAACTCTTTTTTTGCTTCCTTCTTTGCCAATTCAAATTTTGTCTCCAAACTCTCCTTGTCTTTGTTCAATCTCTGTATCAGCATCTCTTTTTCATAAACCGCTTTCTTTATTCGTTCAGTTTCATCTCTCAATCTGACTTTTTCGTCTTCCTGTTGAGAAAGGTTGGACTTCTCCATGTTGAGCCTTTCTATTTCAGCTCTAAGCATTTGAACCTCCGTTAAGAAAGCTTCATGCTTTTCTTCCTCGCGCTTTTGAGCACATTCAAGTTGCTGGGACATATTGTGTAGCTCCGAAGAAACTTGCCCCATTTGTTTTTCTTTCAGATCTATTTTGTTCATGAGCTCTTGCAATTTCACTTTTTCCTGGTGCTTAAATAGGTTCAGCTCTTCTGTGGCTTTCTGGAGCTTGTCTTCCAGAATTCTGTTCTGTAGACGGAGTTCACTAGCTTCAGTCTGTGCTTTGGTAACTTGCTTGTCATTCTCGTCAACCTTTAGCGACATTTCCCGGGAGAGACTTCTGAATTCCTCCTGAAGTCGCTCAGCTTTAATCGTGTTATTCAACCTTGAATTCTTCAAGGCCTCCTCTGCTTGGATGGCCCTCTGTTCTTGCTCGGCTTTGGCACATTTGATGGAATCCATGTCATCTTCAAATCCCTTGGCCTGCCTCTCCAGCTCCTTCTCCAAATCTTTCACTTGACCTTCAAGTTCATTAATAGAGATCAAAGCTTCTGCAAATTCCCGTGCTTGTTTCTTAATCGTTTCTTCTAATCTCTCCACCTGCGATTCAAGCTCATTTATGGTTGCTATATAATCTGCACATTCATTTTCCAGTTTCATCTGCTCTTCTTGATTTTGCTTCAACTTCAGAGACATGTCGTAGTTGTCCTGCTTCAAAAGGTCACAGTTTGAAGTAAGCTGTTTTATCTTCATGTTTTGCCTTTCCCTCTCCTCCATGTAAATCTTTGTTTCACCATGCAAATCTCTGATCTTGGCCTCTAAAAGCTCTACTTCGTCAGCATCATCATGCCTCTTAGCATTTTCTTCCGGCAATTGTTGATAAGCACTTCTTGCATGTTCTACCTCCCGTGAAAGATCAGATATTTGCATATTTTTTCTCTCCACCAAATCTTCGAGATCCTTCACCACCAGGTTCAACTCCGAGTTTGAGTCTTGTGTCTCCTGCAGTTGCAATTGAAGATTGTCACGCAGTTTCTTTTCATGATCAAGCTCCTGCCTCGTTGCTTCTAACTGAGCTCTTGAATCCTTGATTGCGGCCTGCAGTCTTTTTAGAGCCTCAGCCTCATCAGTTCTCTTCTGCAATGCCCTTAATTGTTCACATTCCAATTGGAAATTGTCTCTCTCCTCTTTGAGACTACTAATTTGTCTTGATAGGTTCTGTCCGTGTTTGGTCTCCTTCTCAATATGTTTTCGAAGGGACTGTATTTCAAGTTCCGAAAGTTCTGCCTGCCTCATCAAAATTGTAACTTCATTTTGGAGTTTTATTATGGAATCATTTGAAACCTCTTCTGACTGTTCTCTTCTATGGTTGTCTTCCAGGCTGCTCGGTGATTCAAGTAAGCTGTCATCAGAAGCAGAGTCCACGGACCAGTTCAACTTACGTCTATTTTGCATCTTCTTATTTGTCGCCGAGCCATCAGCTGCTTCCTTCTGAGGCATGGGTTTTGTTTTGAAGGGTGAGAGGAAGTTGGCAGCATCCTGCTCTGCAGCTGTCATTTTCTTATACCTTTCGTTATCTTCTTTCGGGAATATGTTTCCATCCTGTGAAACAACCGAGAAAACATTGATGAGGTCTATTTCTTAAAAGTTTCGGGTTTCAGCTATAAGAGTAACCATCTCAAAATAACAATTTATAAGAGATCTTACTTCACTAAAACTCAAGTTGTTTCCATCTGTACCCCATGTGCCATCTTGGCTCTCCAAGCTTCCATTCTTGTGAAGTCTAGATGCTCCATTTTCTCTCTGAGATTAAAATTATAAATTTATCAGTAACTAGAGCAGAAAAACAGATAACAGACAACAAAACAAGAAAGAGGAAGTTATGCTGAACAAATAGTAACAGACTATTAATCTTCATTCTTCACCTTTCATCATCAGCTCCGAGCATCCGCTGAATCGTTACCTGTCATCAAAACGTCGTCATGTGTGAGGGAATCATGAAGCAGGGGTTCAAACTTAAAGAAATTGAAGTTTGTAAGGTGTTTGAAATCAAAAGAAATTGAACAGGAGACACATTTCTGTTAAATCATGTGAAACTTGTCTATTCTGTATGTATCAAAATGTGCGCAGAATAGAGAAAGGGTACTTACATGTAATACTGCACCAGAATTTGCAAACTTTAGCGGTAAAGAAATGGTTAATGGTTCAGTTTCTGCCACAAAATCGGAGAAATCAATTGAAGCTTCTCCGAGATAGCCGGATTTTGATGATCCCTACAAGAACCCGTTAGAGTTAGAAGCCAACAAGGAAAACAAAAGCAAAGGAGATGATTGGACTGCGCCTTACAGTTGAAACAATAAAGTGGTAAATTTTCTCCTTGATTTTTCCTGTTTTTGTCTCCATGATTAGTTTCACTGGTTCATACACAGGATTCTCCCATGTACAGGTTCCATCTTGAACTGCAACTTTCTCCAACTTCACCGACGGCTTTCCAACGTCCTCCGGTACAATGATATCATCACCGCGGTTTTTTCAATTTGGGCACCTGAAAATCAAATCCAAAAAGAGGTATGAACTTGTGCCCTCCAGAATTTTTGCATCACCAAATCCCATGCTTAACTCATTTTGAACAATGAAAATTCAAACTTCCACATTTCCACTCAAGATTAGTGAAAACCCATATAGAGCAAAATGGACTTTTTGGTTCAACAAAAAGAAAAGAAAAAAAAAAAAAGAATATTACCTCTGTAACATGAAACTGCAATTTGAATACGGCTTTGATCTTGTTTTTCTTGTTCCATGACTTAAACATGTTTACCTATCTCGTAATGGCTTCGGATCTTTGGAAAATCTTTATCCCAAAGCTTTCACTCACTACTCGGGCACTTCTTCAATCAATGCTGCATCTCAGAACTTCTCTTTTGTAACCGAACTAAACTTTGTCTCTCTAACCTTGCGAAAGAAAAGAATATTTTTTAAAGCAACAAAAAGTAGTGAACCTGTTAATATATATATATATATATATATATATATATATTTTATTCTCTCATCTTTCCGAAATACAGTAGATGGTCTGAGGCATTTGGAGTTCGTAGTTTAGAGGCGAGAAGACAAACAAACAATATAGGAAATGGTTATGTCGTAGGAAAAAAATTAAGATGCTTTTTTTTTTAGTTGTTTAATATAGTCAGATTTGTATTAAAATGTCAATGAGCATCACTAAATGACTTGATGTTTACATCTTATTTTAAGAGGGGAAAAAAAATATGTTTGTGGTTCACTTTTTTTCCTTTCGTCAAGGCACCAGTGACGGAATGTGTAAAATTACATAAACAACCCTGGACTTCAATGGTGGAACTTCGTCGGTCATCGCACGAAAAGATGTCTTTCTCATCCACCAAAGAATTTATAATTCAAAGGTGTCCCTGTTTCTTTTGATATGGACTTTATTTTTCGTACAGGTGGGGTTTTTTTTTTTTTTTTTTTTTTTTTTTTTTGCCCTTTCCGTCTGAAAGAAAATTTTCCGAAGATGGTTCTAGATCCAATCCACAATCTACACGATCCTTTGTAAATATGTTCATCTTTGATTGCTCACAGGATATAAGGTTATTACAAGAGTAAAACTCAACAATTTTATGGTAAATTAAAGGAGATATAAGAGAATGAGCCTTGTAAATTTTCACATAAGATAACGTCATATTTTATGTGCTTGATATATTTAGATATTTTCTTCTCATAACAATTGAGGAAAAAATATCCCTCATTATTACAGTATATTTATAGCATTTTCTCTTGATACGGGATATTTTCTTCTCACAATATACGAGGAAAGAATATCCCTATTTTCTTCCGTAATTTATTCTATCTATCAAGATATTGACGTATTATACATAATATCACAATAATACTTTCCCTTTTAAAACTTTTTTTCAAATAAAATCCATTCAACTATTGGCCATGCCCATGTACCACCTTGGCGATCCAAAGTCTTTAACGTCAAACATACATAATTTTGTCGCAGCTTAATATCCATCTGTAGTATCAAATACAGGACAAATTAGAAAGTTAGAAACTCAACTTTTTATTTTAGTTGGTTCATCAATGTCACAATAATTAAAGCATGATTGATTAAGAAAACACAAGTCATAAAGCACTCAAATAAAGCGTTTTTCAACCTACAGTAGAGGCATATTTATATATTTGTATTGTATTGAGAATTATTGTCATTATGGTTAATTTTTTCGCTGAAGAATCATTTCTTCTAAAAAATAGGGTTCAAACCACTTTATCATCATTCTTCTTTAAAAAAAAAAAAAAAAAAAACAAATAACACTTTAATCATCCACAGTCTTATATATATATATATATATATATTTCGTTGCCGGAACTTATCATCCACAGCTTTGTTGCATGAGCGACACAGCCTCATCATGTCCTTTTTTTTTTTTTTTGGTTGAAAGTCTCATCATGTCCCTTCCAGCATTTGCAAAAAATGCAAACATGCATAAAGATATTACTTTTTATGTGCGGGTGCATGCTTAGTTGGCAAACACCGAGCCAAATTGCCTTTAAAATAATTGCGAAAACACATGGGAGCATGTGCTTTGTTTTTTGCACATACTAAGAAATTTTTTCTCAATCTTGTAGGTGTTAGAAAGTTTTGGGTCTTTTTGTGCCGCAGAGATTTGGGAAATGTGAATAAATGCTACTTTTTACTATGGAACAAATTCTACTGTTTTTATCCCATTACTCAAGGACATAAATTGTTTGAATTATTTTCCCAAGTAAATTAACAAACATATATTATTGAAATTAAGGGCAGGAAATGAAAAAAGAGAATAATAATGTTAAAGGATATTGGTGGTAGATGTCTCAAACATTTTTCAATAAAGGAAACCCCATGGAACTCAGAATTATAAGTCAAACATGAATATGCTGGATAAATTAAGCTAGTTTTCAGTTTGTGGAAGGTGGAAGAGTCCAAATTTGTGGAAGGTTTAGAGTCCATTGTGTTGGATCTGAGAGTTACTTAATCATTATCTTGTAAGGTAGAAAAGATCGAGATGGGGGAATTTAAAAAACGTGCTATGTCAGTCGTACAGTGGGCAATTAAAAGATTCAAAAGAGTTTACTTTCCTGTATTTTGAAATCATTTTTCAGTCTTGGATTCTTTTCTACAAAATCAAACTTGCTCGATTCAGCTGTTTACTTTCCTTTCTTTTTTTTTTTTAATCGCCATTTTTTTAATTAGCTAATGAGATTGATGATCTTCATTTGATGCACAAACAGTAATCGCCTTGTGTTTTTTCCAAGGGAAAAAAAAAAAAAAAATCAGTCATAGCTTTTTTCCTGAGTAGGTAAATGGTACTAGTTAGGTGCCTTTTGCTTCTCAATGCCATTAGACTGGAAGCAGAAGAACTATTACCGCCTAAAATAAGGGGTCCATAGTCTCAAATGTCTCTATCCGAAGAGCACTCGTGTCCTACACGCACCTGCCACAATGAATATTGGAGTGTCTAGTTTGTTGGCTAATTCCTTTCTCGTGAACCATATTGCTTCACCAATCACTTCGTCGTATAAATTAGACGTTGCATGTCTCCTATAGGTAGTCTCTAGGGTGGGCAAACCCTTTTAAGTGTAACCTTGGATAAGTTTCTAAAAACTTGGAAGACTTACTGAAAATTGGTTGACAATAACCTGCTTGAGCGGCGTGGCTACGCCTAAAAGGAGATTGCTTATACCACGGAAGTGTCTTCTGTTTTTATTTGGATTCTCGGATTTGAATAGGGATGGCATCCACCTCATTAGGGGTGGGTATGGGGGCAATTATGGGGGTTATGACTAACCCCCTACGCAGGTGCACGGTGGTGACGAGGGAAGCTCCCCATACCCGCACCCCACTTATATTCACCTTTAAAAATATATATATTTATATATTTATATATATACATAGATAAATTTGAATTTTTAGTAATTTAATATTTTAGTTTTCTTTATAAATTTAGTTTACAGATTCTTAGACTTTGGATTTGTTTTTAAGATTTTAGTTACATTTGTGATTATACCACAAACTTTTATGAAAACTTTATTGAAATTTGTTTGGAGTTTTTTTTTTTAATTCTTAATTAGTAAATATATAGAATATGAGTATAGCATATCCAATAAGGACATATAAAACTAGGTGAGTATAGAAGGTAAAAAGAATGACAGTATAGGAGTGGAGGAAACTTACTTACCCCCATTCCGTACCATTGTCATCCCTAAATTTGGCATGTTATCTCTTTCTTAACCTATCTCACCCTTACCAATAAAAATAGCACCAGTTGACTGGTCGCGATCTGGTTTTACTCAACCTGCTTATTTACAATTGGTGGGATCTTAGGGTTGGCACAGTGTCACTGCAAAGTATCTTAATGAGATCATTAAAATAATAGTTTGAAATATTTGAAAAGTCTAATTATCCAAGTCCTTTTAATGCGATCATTAGGTGGGTGGCAATAGAAAAATGGTCCATGTGGAGAAAGAAGATTCTTCAATATAATATTATATACAAACAGTCGTCGGACAACCAAAGCTATTAATTTTCAGTTTTCATTGGTACAGAAAGAGACACCTAATCAAACAACACATGCAAGCAGTGCATTAACCTTCGAAATCCAAAATGGAGCTCACAAATGCTTGAACTTTCTCGGGCTTTGTAGACAGTTGGGCAGGCGGATCTACTATTTTCCCAGTTATTGGGTTGTCAAGCCCAACCAATTCAGACTATTTGAATCGAAATTTCCGGTGGTTCTGACATAAGGGAGACAAGCAATTAGGCCGTTGTTGGGCAAAAATTGGGCTTTAATATCAGAATGAGAATATTGTACGTGTGTGTTAGCATGTGTGTTTTTTCTTTTATTTTTTTAATTATAGTTTTTATATCTGTGTATCGTGTGTAGAAATGTTAATTTTTATACCTTTACTCAAAAAAAAAAAAAAAAAAAAAATTGTATACCTGACTCCATCAGGTAGAGAGTTCGATTCTCCCCACCTTGAAAGGTGGTAATGGAAGGTACCATTTTCGTACATGTGTAGTTTCACTTGCGGATAAGGAGCCATTGAGTTACCGAACTCAATAGTAAACACGTCTTATAATTATAAATATGCATATCCTCGTTACATAGTGTGGTGCTGCTAAAGTTCATTCCACTTGACTACAAATATCAATTAAGTAGGAGTGTTGTTTTCCAATCTGGGTTTGAGTGGCATATATATACCAATGTTTGACACTGCTCTTTACTGACTTCTCGATCCTAGTAGTACTTGGACTTGTACTAAGCAATATTGACACGCTACAGTCAGAAAAGTAGTCCTGATAATCAAATTGGGAAAATTGAGTGACCAATGAAAAAAAAAAAAAAAAAAAAAGAACTTGGACGAAATCACAGGTACGATTGGGATAGGAGCCTCAGGACTGGTGGGTCCCGTACAGCTCATTAAACAAATATATTTATGTCAGCCATGACTTCATCTTGAAATTGAAATAGAGGGTGATCGGACCACTATTGTATATCTAATGTAATAACACCAATTTAAAGGTGCTATAAAAAAGATTATTTGATAACGTTTTGGTCATTCTCCCTTTGCCTTTGCCTTGCAAGCAGATCACCGCTTCTCTGGGTTCCCATGGAACCAATCAAAGCAGATATTTGTAGCCCAGTAGATATATGACATGAATTCTTTTCCACTAAAGCACGTATTGTATGATTTCAATTAAGGAGCCTTGTGATGAAAAAAAAAAAAAAAAAACACAAATACACACATATTTTACACAAGGACGGAGCCATCTATGATTAAATATGAACTTAATAATTGATTAAGTTTATATATAAATCCCTTAAAATTTTATCAATTTGTGTAAAGAGATGATTCTTTTTTATCATATTCTTAACGTGCATTTAGTGTGTTTGTTTGTAATGGAATTTTTAAATTGTACTTTATTGACTTTTTAAAAATTAATTAAAATTTTTGTTGTTTTTTCATAAAAAGACAAAAGCTAAATTAGAATTTTTAAGTCCATGATATCCAAACACAAGTTTAATAAGTGGCAGAGGTGTTCAAGGCCGAGTGGGGGCTATCGCAGTAGCCCCCACTCAATTTTTTTTTAAAAAAATTTCTACCCCAAAGAAATTTTAATTTTTTAATTTTGGTCTTATTTCTATTTCGCTCTTGTTAAAATTTAAAGATTCTCATATAGTCCCTATTAAAAGTTAAAAATTCTCATATAGTTTGATTAAAATTAATTTTACCCCAAAAAAATTTATGATTTTTATGCTTTATCTTTATTAAAAATTAAATTTCCTATATTGTCCAACTAAAATTTTATTTTTAATTTTTATATTTTGATGTTATTTGTAGTAAAATATATATCTAGTTCCATCGATCCTTGTTCCTAATAGTATTACCATTACATCACATTCACCGATTCACACCTAACAAAAAGGGCAAAGAAACATGAAAACGTGGTAGCGGAAAAACTCTCTGGAAAGCGTTTCTGAAGGAGGAAGGTTATAGAATGGTTAGTACAACGATGGGTACAGAAGAGGACACGAAGTTGGACCTAGAAGGCATAATACCCCTCTCTACATGAGAACATGATCTAGATCTTCATCGGACGGTTCAAATAATAGGTAGAAACTTCAAATACACGTGAAACATATAATCCTGTAGAAACTAATTATTAAAAAAAAATTTAAAAATATATATTTAAAAAGAAAAAAGAAAAAAGAAAAAAAAAAGCCCTCGTCCTATATTGCCTCTTCTGATCAAGTTAAAGTTTGTTTTTGAAAGAGAGAGGAAAAAAGAGGGAGAGAAAGGGAAGGGAGATAGATCATGGCGGCGTTAAGTGTGCCGGCAACGCCGTTCACGTTCGTGACACACGCGCTGGGACTGGTGGGTCTGGTTCTGGTACTGGTTTGGACTATTCACTTCAGAGGTGGCTTCGCTTGGGAAGACTCCAACAAAAACCTCATCTTCAATGTATGTCTCTCTTACTACTTTCTAATTCTTAATTTCTAGGAATTTCTTTTTTCTCTTCTATGATAATTTGTTGCACACACACACACACACACACACACATATATATATATATATATTTTTTTTTTCTTTTTTTCTGGTTGTGAGGATCACAAGTGCAATAGCAGTATCCGGGTTTGAGTTCTTGATCATGAAAAATTTTGGATTCTTCTTGTTTAGTTGTTCGAGTGTTTGAGACTCTGGCTTTGGGTAATTTGGTTTGATCTGGTTCGATCAATTAAACCTGGTGGTACCTACTTTTTAGAAAAAGTTGTTTCTGAAGATAAAATTCTGGACTTTCGAATTAAACATCTCGATAGTTTTTTTTTTTTTTTTTTAATCTTTTATTGACGAACCAATTTTCAATTGTAAAGTGGTTTCTAATCCTACTTGCTGTGCGTATTGATTCTGTGAATCAATTTTTTTTTTAATTATTATTATTTTATTTTATTTTATTTTTTGGGGTGTGTGGATATGGCATTGGATGCCACTCCAATTCAAATGGACTATATTCCCACCGCTACCCGACGACTTCGTTGCCAGGCTGTTAGACATTCAGTGATAAGATTACTGAATTTATCTTTATCATAATAGGCCATTAATCGGATTTACATATTAATTTTTAACTATATTTCACTGTTTTTTAGGAAATATATGTTTCACTCTTGTTTATATACATACGTATAAATATATGGATGTATATTTATGCATCATATATTAATATGCCCACGATCTAATCGTTTTATGGGTTTTTTTTTTATTTATTTTTTCCTGTAGGCATTTAACCGAAAGCGAAAGCAAAATGAAAGCCTCCTTTAATATAATTTAGGTGGAACAATGGACTAGGGCAGATCACTTTAAACTTGGAATACACTAAACACTTGTCATTGTTGCTACCTACCCTTCTTAGTAGAGTTATTGTTGTTTCTGTGTAAATTAAAAAAAAAAAAAAAAAAGTAATCCCTTTAAAAGAAAAATAATTAAAAAAAAAAAGTGGAGACTTATTGTTGTCAATTGTCTCCGAGGGAAAACCTTTTTTTTTTTTAATTTTTATCTACCGAGCCAACCTAAGTTGTGTAGTCTATCTAAACCGGAAAATCCCTTGCAATGTAGACACCAAACTACAACTTTTGTTCATGACTATAAATACGCTTTTTTATTTTTTGTTTTTTGTTTTTGCTTTGTAATTTATCCTGTTTTATTGTTTTATAGCAACCTGAACCTACCCTTTTTCCAGCAATTTAAAAAAAGGGGCAAAGAATTTTTTTTTTTTTAAACAAAAATGAAAAATGCTAGAGTATAAAGAATCTTGCATTAATAAAGAAGTAGGTTTTAATAATAGGTCTCATGTTATAGGACCACTTTTTATTAGTAAACATCACTTATGCTTATTAGCATTTCAAAAAATTTGAAAAAATAAAAAACCAAACCTTTCCTAAGCTCACCCACCTTTCAAACGGCAACCCAGATCAGTAATTGTCTCAAGCTGCTCTCATCAATTGTATATATGTATTTTATTTGTATCGCCGGCCCCCTTTTTTCCTTGATATTCGCAAAGCATAGGGATAAATATTGCAGGGTCTAGAACTGGACACGTGCATAGTGATAGGCCCACGTGACTTCTGGTGATTTTTCTCTTTCTCATTTCGAGGATATTTTTGTCATTTTATTTGGATCCACCCACCAATCTTGAATTTTGGATGTGGAATAATTAATTGAATTGTATGGGGGTGGAGTTTCTGCCTCAAAATTATTATTACATTTGAGCATATGGATATGTCTTATCCATTTTGTAGTTTTCCTTGGTGATGGTTACTCACTCACGTTACTTCTATGTTATGATGCTAATTATATCATGACTATAAAACTATAATATATATAAATATATACATATTATATATTTATTTCGCATATGGCTTGTTGTCATAACCTGGAATTTCTTCCTTCTTTCTGTCTGTCTGTCTCTCTCTCTCTCTCTCTCTGTGATAATGAAAACCTTTGTTTTCTTCTCCGGCTTCTTTTTATCATATTATGTGGATTGCAATTGCTTATAATGTCTCAATCTTGAATTATGATGCTTTGTGTGACGAGAATATAATTAAATAATTAATCTTCCAAAAAGAAAACACTTCTATTTGTCTTTGGATAGAAATCAAGAACCGAACCTTTTGCTTGCTGGCGAGAGATATTATGAATTTAGTACTTTTTTTTCTTTTTGTTGAATTATATATCCAATATATAGTTTGGTTAATTTGCTTTTTTATTTTTTATTTCTTCTTATTCACGTTTTCAATTGCTTTATGAAACAGTAAAAGTGAGCAATTAAATAAAGCACCACTCAACCCACGATATCCTTTTGTTTAATTATTTATCCAAAAGAGGACCTGGTCGAATCTAACAATTAGTCATGATATCTAGACCATGTGAATTAAGCATAACTTTTTTTTTTTTTTTTTGGCAAAAATATATTTGATAAAACATTTAGAAACGGGTCCTCCTTTTATAGTCCCTTTTTTTTTTTTCCCCTACTTTTTTGAATTTGGTGGTGGGGAATAGAAAAGTAAATCTCATTATTAAAAGAGGGTGTGGATTTAACGAGCAAATCCGAGTAAAGACCCCTTGAAAGCGCTAATAGTAAATTCTTGATTGTTCTAAACTTAAAAAATAAAACAAAAACACACACACTTGAAGTTATTGAACATTCTTGTCATATATATACTCTGTTTGGGGGAACCATCCAAATACTATTTGGAATGAAAACATTTGAACAGATTTATTTAAATTGCCATTTGAAATAGTAATATATTATGTGATGTGAGTTTTGTGAATCTCACATAATTCTTTTACGTCTAATTTGGAACAGCTTCACCCTCTTCTCATGCTAATTGGCTTCATTGTCTTGGGAGGTGAAGGTAGTTTCACGATGCATTCTCTCTCTCTCTCTCTCTTTTTTTTCCCTACCTCCTCTAACTTCAAGTATATCAAATGCGTTAGTCTTCTAATTAGAAATATATATATATATATATGTTTATATATGTTCTTCTATATAAATATATATATATATATATATAACACATTCAGTAATATATATTCTTTTTTTTTTTTTTTGGGTGATAAATTTGTGCAGCTATTATTAGTTATAAATCACTACCGTTGAGCAAGGACGTGAAGAAATTGATACACCTGGTACTGCATGCAATAGCATTAGCACTGGGAATTGTGGGCATTTACACAGCATTCAAGTACCACAATGAGAGTGGCATTGCCAATCTCTACAGTTTGCACTCCTGGTTTGGCATTGGTGTTATCTCCCTCTATGCCCTTCAGGTAATATATATAATCTTTTATTCCTCTCTATTTCTAATTATTATTTCAGTCCCTTAGCTTTTTTCCCCCCTTGTTTTGAAGGATTCATTCTAAAGTTTTTGATTAGCAAGCAAACATGTCTCTTAAAATGTACAAGCAATATATTTGAATGCTCGTTACAAGACCTATGATTTTAACTCGATCGAGCTATGCTAAGTGGGTAATCTTGCCTATCTTTGGTAAGAAACGAAAAGCACATTAGAAATTATAGGTGAAAGAGATTTTCTTTTTATGGTTACAGACTTAGTTTAGCAATAAATTCCACGTATTCTTGACCTTGCATATATATATATATATATATATATATATGTATATGTCTAAAATATGGAGCATGACTTGCAGTGGCTATATGGATTCTTGACCTTCTTCTACCCGGGAGGGACTGCTACCCTTAGGAGCGAGTCTCTGCCATGGCATGTGGTGTTTGGAATCTTTGTCTACGTCTTGGCTGTGGCCACAGCTTCATTGGGATTTCTGGAGAAGCTCACATTCCTTGAGAATTCGGGTCTCGACAAATACGGATCGGAGGCCATCCTCGTCAACTTCACTGCTATTGTCACTTTGTTGTTCGGAGTCTTTGTCATATTGTCAGTTCTTTCTCAGCCTCCACCACCTGCAGATGACTACAGCTATTCGGCTATCTGAAACATTCCTAATTAGTAAATACTATTTTACGCATTTTCTCTTATTTGTGAGAGACTTTCTAAAAGTTTCACCTAGCTTGACAATAACTATAGAATCTGAATCTCTGGTACGTACTTTCTTATGGATTTGTAAACTGAACTTTATTCATGTGATTATTTAAATATATGTATTTAGAGTGTAAATTTATATTCCATTTTACTTTGTTACATCAAGTTATTTCAATCCTTAATTAAATGATCTTTTTGGAAAAATTCTTTTTTGATTAAATTCGCAAAGCTACCATGCTCCTTTTAATTTGAGATTGACTCTACATTAATTATATGTCCATAAATCATATCTAATATACAAACAAGACATAAATCCTTTTTTCTCTCGTCATTTAATCCTTCCTAATTTCGTCAGTTTATTGATTAAATAAGTTATAAAACTATCTCTTTAATTTTTTAAAAAAAGGAAAATTGGAATTCATTAAAAGCTAAAAGTTGAGATGGTAATGGGACGGGCTGGGTGTGCTTCCCCCACCCCCATAACCGCCACCATTTTTACCCATATCCCTCCATGTACCCATCTAATTTAATGCGGGTATGGGTAATCTCCTCTGGAGGTGTTGTACACATACCTTATCCATTTACCCATTAAGAATTATAAAAGAAAAAATCAAAACAAATTTCAATAAAGTTTTCATAAAATTTAACAACATAATCACAAGTATAATTGAAAGTAAAACTAAACTTTTAGAAACAAATCTAAACTCCAAGAATCCATAAATAAAGAAAATTATAGTAGTAAGCACTAAATTATATATTTAGATATTTATAAAGAAAATTAAAGTAGTAAACACTAAATTATATAATTATATATATATATATATTTATAAGGGTGGATATAAACCGAGCGGGTGCGAATATAAGGGAGCTTTCCTTACCCCCGCCCCACACCTGCGTGAAAGGTTAATCTTAACCCTCATACCTGCCCTATATTCATATATTATCCCTTATACCCGTCCCTAATAAGGAGAGTACCCATGAATAAAATTTACATCCCTAACTAAAAGCATCAGCTTATTTAAAATAAAAAAAAAATCCAATAAAACGAAGCCATAGAATTAGATCAAACTAAATCAACAAAAACAGAGAGAGCAAAATTAAGTAAGAAATGGGCTATACAATTATGACCACGAAATGTGTAACAAATAGAGTAATTTCGAGTTTAAAAAATAACTTTCTTATTGTGATAATGAATGATATTATTAGATTATATAGTTATCGTGACTAAATTTAAATATACTGAAATACGTTAAAAGCATCCGTCTCTTTCATCTCCCTCGGATATGTTAAGAAGGAAGAAACCTACTTTTCCAAACAAGAAATTAGCAAAGGGGCCATTTCATCTGAGCACACAGATGGAAGCTTAACCAGCTATGCGAAACTTTAAAAAGAGTTAACTTGTAAAATGAAATTTATCCAAAGCCGAAAAAAAAGGGGAAAAAAAAAAGTTGCTTTCATTTTTAGGAAAATTTGGTCCTTGATGATGTAAGCCACAGCATCAAGGGACCACCACGTGGCAGTTGATGCTGAACTTTCTCCAACAGCTGACAGGACTTGCCTGTCTTGTCGGTCGAGATAGTTGTAAATTGTAAGTTGTAACGGCCTATAAACGTCAACAGAAAATATTCTCTTCTTTTTTGTTTTTATTTTCTTCAGCCACAAAACAACTCCACAAATATATTTTCTTACTTCCCTTTCAGTTCCATGTTGATTTCATTTTTATAAAAATCCCACCAAAACTAGGGCAAGAAAGAATTTGATCGGATTAACTATTGATTAATTCCTTTTAAATTAAAAAACACAACATTTGACGATTTTATAATTTATTAAAAAAATTATTTTGTGCACAAAGATTGAGCCCTTCATTGTTCCCAAAAAAACAAAACAAAACAAAACAAAACAAAACAAAAATTAATTCTTGCGATTATACCCACTTCAACTTTAATTATTTTTGTGATAATTCTCTCTTCATTTCTTCTTTATTCATTCAAATCACATAAATGGGTTGACTTTAATGAATGAAATGTAATGACATCAATATTGGAATTTAACAAACTATAAACTATAGAAAAATACATATTCCAAGCGTGTGTGTGTGTGTGTATATATTGTTTTGATAAGTAGTGCACGTGTAAGATTAATTAGGTAGCAAGTCTATTTGTGATTGATTTACTAGCACAAAAACAAAATGAGTATTATTCGTACCCCTGCGTAACTTGCATAACGAGGCTTTGGCAACATTGCAAGGCTCAAAATGATGGAAATGCTCGCTTGAAGAAAAACTATTGCTTCCTTTCCAATTGTTTGTTTTAAGAAGGAAATTTTCTTACATAATTAGGCTTTGGCAACATTGCAAGGCTCAAAATGATATATTTTTTCAGAAGGTTAAAATGATAAAATGATAGTAAAACTTTCTTTAGTGTATCTTTCAGTCCTGATGTTAAATGTTATTTTAAAAACACATAGATAATTATATTTTTTGTGTGTGTATATATATATATGTATGTATGTATATATTTCCAATCAAAATATCTTCTATAAACACTTCAAGGGAAAAAAAAAAAACCCTTGTGAAAAAACAATAGTACTAAAGGACATTGAGAATGTTGAGCGTTGCCTATTAATAAAAGATGGGTCGTATGACAAATGGATGAAACTCTCCTTTTAAAAATGATATTGTTTAAGATTGATGAAAAAAAAAATGTAAACTAGAGTTAGATAACATAAAAACTATTTTTACAATGCAAAACCCCTAATCAGCTTCCTTTTCTTCGTTTTTCTTAAATGATTATTTTATAATCTACCCTTATTATGCCTTTATTTTCATAGGAGGAAACAAACACAAACTAAAAAAAAAAAAAAAAAAGTACAAATTCATTGGCATATTTTAGGGATGGAAATGAGGTGGGAGTGGGTATATGCTTCCCCACTCCTTACCCGGCTCCTCTTTTTACCTCTCATACCTACATAATTTAATACGGATGTGAGGATGAGTAATTCTCACTGAGTGTGCTATTCTAATACCCTACTCATATACCTATTAAGAACAAAAAACTCAAAACAAATTCTATCAAAGTTTTCATAAAATTTATTAGTATAATCACAAATTATAACTGAAAATGAAACTAAAATTATTAAAACAAATCCAAACTCCATTAATATATAAACTAAATTCATAAAACAAATAAAAACACTAAAACACTAAAAATTCACATTTATATAAATATATATATTATATTTTATAAGAATGATATAAGCAAGACAAAGCGGATATGAGAGAGTTCCCCTCCCCGCAATCCCGCACCCGCTTGAGATTTGATCTTAACCTACATATTCCTTCCTATACTTATATCCTGCCTCATACCCACTCTATTAGGAGCATGTACTCTTAAAAACCCGCATTCATAGATAAAAATATTATCCATGCATTAAAAATAAACAATTGTTGGTAGATTTATTGCCGATATCAGCTGGAAAATTATTGGGGCACCTTTCTTTCTGCCAATATCAAATGTGCTTTGTCTTTCATGGGGCCACTTTTATTTGGCCTTCCTAAGAAAGTAGCAGAGTCTATAATAGCTATATTTAGAATTCATATTATTGTTATATATGTGGCTGCAAAATGGTGTGTGTATATGTATAGGTCAAATACAACTCATATGTATACAATATGTGGAAGCAATCCAAATCTCCAGATGGCTGACTGGGATTGAAGATGAGAGTAAAAGAGGCACCTAATGTGGAATGGCAAAAACTGTCTTGGTCATTACCTTTGTCCCCTATTTAAAATCGTTGAATTCTTTTGTACCCATTCATATCAGCTGAAAAAACTCCCTTCTTTGACATTTAGCTCCTCTATATATATATATATATATATATATATATATATATATATATAATATGTTAATATTTCTAAACAATTTAATAATAGAGTATTTGAGTGATTGTAGATATAAACTCACGATAATATCACGTTGATTTTATTTAAAAACCCTATGTTAAAAAAAATTATAATAATATAATATTTAGAGCCAATAATATTTATCAAAGTACCCTTTTGCTTTTGTATAATTAATGTTGTTTTAGTCTTCTAGTTTTAATGTAGCTTAAAATGGTTTGTCCTCCTTTTATACTCGAGTCTTTTTTGTCCTAAACAAAATTGAAACGATTTAAAGAAGATTCTTCGATATTTTAAAATAAGATTTAGTATTTAAACATTTATGTAATTATTACATTCTTTTTATCTCTTTTTCATTGTGGAATCAACATTCATGAAGAATATAACACATATGCATATTGATATATAGATCATAACCAATCATCTGCGTACAACCTTAATTCAAATTCTTTAGATGATTGATATATATATATATATATATATATGTTATACTACATGGTGAATTATTTTTTCTTGTATAAACTTGTGTTGAATATATGTATATGTACGCTTATAATAAAGCACATAGAGAATATACACAGCTGCTAAAAGGACGAATGCTTCCAAATTTCCTGTCACTTCGTCGTCCCTTTTATAATGCACTCATACGACATACAATGATTAATAAGTCTCCTAAATCTACATGTGGTCACTTGCGGCCTTTATAGTATTAAGTGAAGACGATAATGAAAGAAAATATAAATTAAATAATATCTATTTATTTAATGAGGAAATCAAGTAAAAAATTTATTATGAATGCAAATGAAGTAATTCAATTACTTTTCCAGCTTAATTATATAACTTATAATAGCAGGAAAGTAGAAAGTACTTTATCTAAGCATCATGCATCATATGAAACTTGCTTCAAAAACATTAATAGTTGTAAATAATTATTACGTAAAAAACTCAAGTAGAAACATTTTTCAGAAAAATAAAATATATAGCCATTCAAGAATTTTTCTTATTACATCTTTGCGTGGAACTTGGAAGGTAAGAAAATGAGCTAGATGACCAAAAAAAAAAAAACCTTGCATGTTTGTTAATTACTTAACAAAATAAAGTTCTTTTTCACATAAATACCTTAAAAAGTTTTTTTTTTTTTCTTTTTCTTTTCTTGTTGAATGAATCTCTCTTGACACCGTACGTATATCTTGAAGAAAAAATAAGTTCAATACTTTAATTAATGAAACTAAATAGAAGTGAAATTGGAAGTGGCTTGCGGTTTTAAGAAGTCGATTATGTGGAAGATGCGAATTGATTGGGAAAGGATCAAAGTGTCACTTTCCAAAATGGGCCCCACAAAAATTCCGTTGCCAATCGGAAACCAAGAATCATGAGGACCTTCAGTGAGATATGATCTTGCTGAATCCTATGAGATACTTTTTTCTGATTTTTTTCTTCTAAAATATAAGATATTGATTGAATCCACGCAACTATTACAAATATGACGCCGTTTTGATCCAGATGTACTCCCTCTCTATATATATTTTTAAAATTTAAAAATAATATAATTCAAACTCTATAACTTATAATTTATAATAAATATAAAATAACTGTTAGGCTAATATTTGTAATCATGAAAACCATGGAAATAAGCTGTTTTTGTTTTTGTTTTTATATACTCCTCATTTCAAAATTACTGCTATTCTGAAATATTTTAATATGTAAAGATAGAAAAGGTCAACAATAAAACAGGCTTCCATTACTTTTTGATTGTCTTATTAATTTTCTATTGATAGTGTTTTCTTTTAACCAAATTATTCTTGTACGTTTTACAATTTATTAAGAAAACTTTTTGCCCTCTTATTGTTTAGACTCGGACAAAGTGCGCCCATAAAAAAAAAAAGAATAATAATGAGAAATAGCTAGGAGTTAATATTTACAATCTATATTTAGAAGGCTTTTGAATTTTTGTTATAGCTAGGGCCAATAAGCTTTCTGAATTAAATTAAGGGCACAAGCTTACTAATAATCCAAAAATTATTATTGGCTTATTTGTCTAAATGTCTATATGATTGGCAGAAAATGAGCCATAAATTATGATATTTAGCCATTGAAGAAAAATTGCAGAAGGTTGTAGGATGGAGGCTGAGGTTATTTATTCAATTTTAGAAATAGGTAAACCCTTAATGAACTACCAAATTTAAAGATGAATAAAAAAAGAAAAGAAAAGAAAGAAAGAACGGACAGAGAGAGAAATCATTCATTTGGGGCAAGTTGGCATACTCCTAAAGAGATAAATTAATAAGTGGGGGCCACATTGCCAACAAGGTGGAACAAGAAAGATCCATTGAAACAAAGCAACAATTAGTCATTAATTAAAATATTGCAATGCAAAATGAGTTGAATATTCATGACCCTAAACCTTTTTTTTTTAAATGAAATTAATCCTATCTTAGAAATCTTACCTCACTACAGAAGAAGAAAAAATGAAAAAAAAAAAAAACAAAAATGGGATTTACATTTACGTATATTTATAAAATAAATAAACAAATAAACAAAGAGGTTGGAGAGACATTATTTCAAACTCAAAATTTTAACCTTTGAAATAGTGAGTTAATTTGTGATTGTGAGACAAATAGTATATATAGTTTAGTTTCATTTCTAAGTCCAATAAGATACTTATGTAATATTGTTAATATTAAATCTAATTAAAATCACATCAAAATTATTTTATAACATACTGTAGATATTTGCATATATTCATTATTTATCATTCAAGTATTTTAATAGTACCAAAAGTGAAACGTCCACCAGAATCTCAAAAAAGAAAAAAAAAAATAACAAATAACAAATAAAAACTAAAAAAAGAAAAAAAAAACTAAAAGAATCCAAAAATGGAAAATTTACAGCTAATTAAACAAGGTCTAATATATAGAGGAGCCCACAACACACGCACACACAGCGTGGCAACGAAGGGTAAGCTTAGCCAGGACTACTGGTACCAACCATCCTGCTAAATCATCGACCAGCCATTGCTTTTCTCCTCTCGTCTTTCATTATAAACAGTTTACTCTCTCTCTCTCTCTCTCTCTCCTCTCTCTCTCTCTCCTCTCTTTCTCTCTCTATTTTCTCTATAATTCCTCACAACCAACACTCTCTATTTTTTTTTTCCTCTCCTTCATAAATATTTATTTATATTTTACTACACACACAGTGTTCTTTGTTTGTTTGCCTTTTGACAAGCTTTGAGTAATTTTTTTTTTTTCCTTTCTTTCTCAAGACTTGTGGGTGTGGAATCATTTTGGCAAAAATAACATATGGCGGAGGAGCAGCCTATAAAGGTCGAAACGCCGTCGGAGCCAGCTCCGCCGCCTCCCGCCGCCTCGGAAGACAAGCCTAAGCCAGTTGCAGAGGAGCCTCCCAAGGATGTCACCGAGGAGAAATCCGTAATTCCACCTCCTGCTCCTGAGGACAAGCCTGATGACTCCAAAGCACTTGCTGTTGTTGAGAGTAATATTACCTTTATTATATCTATATCTATATATGTATATATATTATCTTTCTCAATTATGCTTTCTAAATCTTGTTTCTCGTGAGAGAAGAAAAGGTTAAAAAAGAATCTTTTTCTTTTGTTTTCTGAGAAAGGCTTTTACTATAATTTTCTTTCCCTGCCTTTTTTCTGACTGGTCTTTTAGTTGATTTCTTTGATTACCCAAAATATGGAATCATAAAACTGTATTAAGTTTAAAGGTTTGTAATTTTTTTATTTTTTTTATTTTTTTGTCTGAACTCTTTTCACCTTTCCTTGATTTATATATGAAATTTTTCGAGATTTTTTTTTTGGAAATTAAAGGATCAAAAAGAAAAAAAAAAAAAAAAGAAAATAAAAGAAACTTCTACTATTCCGTTGAATTTGTAGAAAAGATCTCAACCGAAATAGAAGGAAGTGGTTGTTTTTTTATCTTGTTTGTCCTTTTTTTCTTGTCCTTTGGATTTTTGGTATAAAGTCACAAGATAATGAAATGATATTTTAGTAAAAGGGTTTAATTTAGCCATAATTCCAATATTCATGTCTTGGATTTCAGCATGAGAGAAGCATAATTAAAGTAGTTTATACATGCAAAAATTAGCTCTGATTATCCTTCAATAAAAAAGATAGCATAGAATTTTTTTGTTTAACCTCTAACTAATTCTGCCCTGACAGAGGCACCTGAACGAGCCACAGAAAAATCTAGCAGCGAGGGCTCTATTAATCGAGGTAAACCAGGATTTAAGGACCCTTAATTTTGTTTTGACGAATTAAATAACAATTTTTCATCGACTCATTTCAATTTTCCTCCTTTTCTCTTAAGATGCTGTGCTTGCAAGAGTTGCAACAGAGAAACGGTTGTCCCTCATAAGGGCATGGGAAGAAAGTGAGAAGTCCAAGGCAGAGAACAAGTAAGAGCTTTTTTTTTTTTTTTTTTTTTTTTTTTTTTTTTTTTTTTTTCTATTCAGTTTGGGTGTTGTTTAGTCTCAAAATTTTTTCTCAGAAAATTGAACCGAAAATTTTGATGATATTGAGCAGAGCTCAAAAGAAGATATCTGCCATTGCGGCATGGGAGAACAGCAAGAAGGCGGCTGTGGAGGCTCAGTTGAAAAAGATTGAGGTAACAAGTCAATTTATTTCATATTATGTGGTGGTTAAACATTGTAAACACTGAACTTCAGAGTAGCATTCATAATAAACATTGTGTTAGAATACTATATGACATGGATTAAAGTCTTAATCCATTACTATCAAGAGCAATAATTTGAAAGAAAGACACAAAGGCACACACAAGATTTATAGTCATTCAGTGAGAGAGCTACATCCGCTTTTAAAATGTGCAAAATTTCACCATGATTTAAAAAACGAAGATTACGAGAGAATCACATCCCTATCCATCTCCAACACTGTATATTTTCAACCTGTGTATGAGCAGGAGGATTTGGAGAGGAAAAAGGCGGAATATGTGGAGAAACTGAAGAACAAGATAGCTTTGATCCACAAGGATGCAGAGGAAAAAAGGGCAACCACCGAGGCAAGACGCGGCGAGGATCTTCTCAAGGCTGAGGAGTTGGCTGCAAAATACCGTGCCACCGGAACTGCCCCCAAGAAGCTCCTCGGTTGCTTTTAAGGCTGAAAACCCACCCTCAGGTCTCGTCTACAACAGATTCTACAGTTGTTCCTGTGCTTCTTCTTCTTCTTCGTCCGTTCGTTCTCATATTTCACGCGTGGTTATTTCTATAGTGCGTCATTTGTTTTATTCTATGTTACCTTTGTGTGCATAAGTTGTGTATTTGTGTGTATAGTTCATTTTACAAAAACAAAACAAAACAAAAAACAAAAAAAAATTGTAATTTATTTGTGAAAGGTCACGTCTCTTCATTGTAGTATTAAATAACATTACTATTTGAAACAGTATCATCTTTGTGTTTATAAGCTTTTGCCAAATGTTCTTGTAACATAAAATTCCATTTCATACTTCTCTTTTTTCTTCTGTTATGAAGGCCATTTTCCTTGCTTTTGAAGAAAAAAAGGGGAAAGAGTAATGGTGAGTTATCTAGTCAACAGTCGCTCGAACGAAATAGATTTGAAGTAACTATTTTTCGCATCATTCTGTGGTGAAATTAAAAAATTAGTGCAAGATAAAAATGCAGTTTTAACTTTACAGACTACCAAACATTAGAAGTTCTTTGCTTCTTCTAGCCCCTATGAGAAATTAGTTTGATCACAGATTTTCTAGCATGTATCCGAAGTATTGGTCCGTTTGGCAATCTCATCCAGACAGCCTTGATCAGGTTTTCTGTCTATGGAAATTGCAAAACCATCCTCTTTACCTTGAAGTGAATCCGAGTCATAGCCATTCGGGAAATCTAGCAGAAATTCTGAAACTAATACATTTGAATCACTCAATTCACATTGGCTCGATGACTCCGAATTGGCCTTTGGTGTACAGCCTACGTGCATTTGCAAGCTAGAATTTGACCCAAGTTTCACATTGCTAGATTTTTTAAGGACAGTGCTGTCTCGAAACGATTTTCCGACTTCGGAATTCCATAGAAGGAGGAAGTGATCTGAATTCACGTTAGGCGACGAGTGAAGCAGTGATGATCCAGTTGACAATCGAACTTCAGCTTCTAGTCGAACACTCTCCCACTGAATCATGTGGCGAGTGGCAGGGGATTGGATTTTGGCATTGTTGATTGCATGATTATTGAGAGTGGTGGACTGGTTTTGTTGGTGCTTATTACCGTCCACAAATACGAACCGCTTCTTCAGATGGGTGTTCCAGTAGTTCTTTACCTCATTATCCGTTCTTCCCTCAAGATGAGAGGCTATAGCAGCCCACCTGATTTTTTTTTTTTTTTTTTCAAAAAAAGGAAGAAAATTTCAATAGGTTCTTAACTATCATCCATTTCTAGGCAACGAACATTTTGGTTGAAAATACAAAACCTCCTTTTGTTCTCACGAGATGGGGGCTTCCGGTAATTTCGTAGGGGGGGTAAGATTGCTCGTTTTTTTCTCAACGACGTCTTGGGTTTGAGTCAGTCCCACCGCAATAGACAGGGTAAATGGGCAATCTAATTTGTGTGGGATTCATATGCTACACGGGATAAAGCATATGATAAAACTTATCCAAGGAACTCATTGCCCAGAAAACCATCTCTCTCTCTCTCTGTTTGAAACAGGGGATTCATTTTATTGCTTTTTGCTACTTTGTTTTGTATTTGTTTTGTATTTTCAACACCATTTACAAAAAAAAAAAAAAAAAAAAAAAAAAAAAAAAAAAAAAAAGGTAATAACTTGAGGACAGAGAAACATTAGTGAAGAAAAAAGGCATAAAAATAAGTAGATGCATTACCTATTACCAAGCACGCCATGAAGCCGGACTATGGTACTCTCTTCATCCCGAGAAAACGGACCGCGTTTTATCCCAGGCCGAAGATAATTTTTCCATCGAAGCCTACAGCTCTTCCCACATCGAAGCAATCCTGTTCAAGTCATAACATTATTTCTTCATCACTCTAAAAATAAAAAATAAAAAATAAAAATAAAAACTACTAACCAGCATGGTGGGGAAGAGAACGCCAGGAGCCATGGCCATGGAGTTGGATGTAACGAGCCAAGATTTGGTCTTCTTCAGGAGTCCAAGCCCCTTTTCTCACTCCATCATTATGATCACAACAAGCTCTCTTTCTTCCCATCTTCCTTTCTCAGTCCCTCACAGAAACTGAACTGAAAAGCCTGCCCTGTTTATAATATAAAACAAGAGCATTTTTATTGAAAACGATGGTTTCATTATATTAATGGTGGGAGTTATTGGCTGTAAGAACTGGAGTTAAAAAGGACTCTGGTATAGCTTTAAAAACAATTTTGCCCTTTTCACACTTGTACTTCTTCTTACGGAAATTTACCCTTGGGACAAAAAACATGGCACTTACGCCGAGAAGTCATTTTTCACTTAGTGGTCTGGTTGTGTAATTGAAGACTTTGACTCTGCCGTCTGCGATCGTCAGAGAGTTGAGACTTGAGGCTGACTGACATTGTCGGCGACACGGCGATATTATAACTCCCCAGATTATTAAAGATTTTTTCTTACATGCCCATCTTGTCTATTTATTGCTCGGGGTCTTTCTACTGTATAATTTTTTAACACTGATTTTTTAATATTTATGTTAGAAATTTGAAATTCAAAGATCAGGCCGTCAAAAAATTTACCAAAAGTTAAAACAGTAATTTTTATTAATAATATCAAATGAAACATCTTACCATAGAAATTTCCTTCTTGTTAAACCTTAAAATATGTATATCACTCACATTCCCACACTCAGATTTACTCCTCTCTCTCTTTTGGTGGAAAGAGAATTGCTTTTGTAAACCAAGAGGAGAAATTAGCTCTTCTTCTTGATAGTTTATAGTTATGATATGTCAAGAATTTAATTTGATATAAAATTTTAGAAATTTGAAAAGAAAGGAAAAAAGAAATAAGTCCCACGTTTGTAGAAATTCATTAGATTCACATGTGGATAAAATTTTATAAGGTCGTTTTGTTTTCCCCTCAGTATAGAAATCAAAGAGGATAATGATGTGACAGAAGAAAAGGAACAGAAAAGGAAACGAAACGAATATATGGCTTTGACACCCAAGGAATAACTTCACTCCCAAGTTCCTTACAAGTTTCAACTCCCCTTTACAAAATTTTAAGGCCTTTTCATTCTCTCTGTCAACCCTATATAAATTCTGGCTAATCTCTCAGATTAGGGGCATTTGTCATATTCGTTAAGATTTGAGAGAGATATCTGATTGTAATTAATACCACAATTTCCTTTTGAAATATAGATTTAAATATATAAATACATTCATATATATATATATGGTCAAGCTAACAATAGTTGGAAGGGTGAATGATGGGCTGCCTATCGCCCAAGGACCGAGGTACGTGAACCAAGACAATGAAGGCTTCTCCTTTTACAAGCAACAAGGAGAGTTCATACTCAAAGAAATCTCAAGAGGAGCTCTGCAACATTCCAAGATGATCATCCGTGTCGATCACCATTTCTTCTAGTATTTTTTTTTTTTTTTTTTTTTGGCTTTTGATTTTAATCTTACATATAAACGCACAAATTAATGTTCAGTTTAGGGTCTCGTGAATAGTTATATCATGCAAGTAATTTATCATACGTCGAATGATAGATAAATCAAATATGAGGAGTTGAAATTTAAAGTTTTTTTTTTTTTTTTTTAAATGTAGATCAATAAGAAAAATTTTCAACTATTCGAGTCCGCATTGACCATCATCCAGAACATGAAAAAGTGTTGCACAGTGCAACCAATGAGAGAGATTGATAGGTTTTGTTGTCATGTCTAGCGTGACATAGCAATTTATTACCCAATGATAATAAGTGATTAAAAGCATTCACTTTTACCTATGCTATTAACTCCTGACATAGCAATTAACCATGTTTTTTCTGTTTATTTTTTTTTTTTCGTTAACTAAAAATTAAGCTACTCGGTTGAGAATGGAATAGCTTTCATTACCTTGTCCGAGTCTTCATATCCAAGAAAATTAGCCTTTCATTATCTTCAAGATTTACAAAAGGAGTTTCACAAGTTCGATTCTGGTCTCATGGAGAAAATCGCCAGACCTTATAGCTTCGTCAGATTTGGTAAACTCCGGCTTCTCGACGAATTTCCTAGCTGTAGCAAGCGCATCATGCATTAATTAGCACATCCCAAATGTTGTGATTAGCGTATGTTTTGTTCACAAACAGTTCGATACATGCTTTTGGTTTGCAGATGGTATTATTGGAAACATTAGAAAGCAGTATATTGATACAAGAACACAAGCCAACCTTTCAAAGCTTAATGCTAACAGCAAACAAGATAACTTAGATATTGTGACGGAAAACTTGACAGATATCTTAGGGAGGAGGAGAAATTCAGGTAAATCTTAGCCTCCGTAAAAGCATAAGCAAGTACTTATACATTAATTAAACTTCACTTGTATATGCTAATCCTAGAATTAGGTGAAATAACATCATCGTCATCATCATCAACTCCTCGAGCTTTCTCTTCGATATGGGGTTCCCCACGCCTTGAGGTAAATATTAATTTTTAGAAGTTCTTTTGACATTGCCTTGATCAAATCATACTGCTTCTTACTTTGTTTGATCTTGTTATCTCTTTTCATATGCAGGTGATTGCAGTGAAATGGACGCCCATTACAATCATACTCGTCGTAACGATTGTTCTTTTGTGGACCACCTTGATCATGACAGACAGCATGGTGATTTCAAGTCTTTAACTGCTAATTAAGATTCATCCGTGCTAGATTATCAGTACTGTTGAAACTCTGTACTGGTGTATATATCTTATGGTTCTTATAGCTGATGAAAAAGTCTTTGACAGTCTTTAATGTGTGGCCCTACATGAACTAGCTAATTAGCTAGACAAACTAAATATCAGAATTATGCAGAAGATGAATATTTTTATCTTCTCACCTACTAATTAGACCAAGTTTATGAACTAGATTAATCCAAAGCTTATATATATATATATATATATATATATGGGGGTGTGGCAACCTCCCAACCAATCATGAGTGTCCGGTTGCCTTGAAGAAGAAGAAAAGATTGGAGGCTTGACATTAGAACCAAGACTTCCAAATCTCAGCCTTTCGATTTATATTTCTTTTCAAATTCTATCATCATCATAAAGATTTTTTTAATTGACTAATGATGTAGCAACATTTAATGATAACAAAAGGAAGTCAAGAACAGGGACAGTTAATATCTGGTCTTTTTAAAGAACTTGATTTTTGATTATAAGATCTATACAAGAAACAAATAATCAAAAGGGTATCTCCAAAAGCATCCAATGAAAAAAAAAAAAAAAAAAAAACACACACACTAATCAAACATTTTTTTTTTCTATTTCCAAACTGTTTCAAGTAAATACAAATGGCCTTATTATTATTTTTCTTTAATTGGTCTTTTGGTGTTATTAACAGATGTACAATTAGAGGTAAATATTCAATTCGAAAGTAACAATGCCTTTGGAATATCCCCCCTAATTATAGGTACATTACATCATTAATATGCATGTTGAAATCAATGTTGCACACATCACTCCCGGATATAAAGTCAACAAACCCGCTTCCTGAAATTTGATCCTCAAACTTAAATGCCGAATTAAGAATCTCGTGATCAGAAGCCGAGCCATGACTTAACTCGGTTTGAAAATCGCCTCCGAAGATTCCCTCGTTCATTAAAAAACCATGTCCCATCATAGCATCTTGGAAATTCAAACCATGACCAAATGAACCTTCTCTAGGGCCAAGTTAGGCTCCGCTATGTTGGCCGAGCTCAAAGCATTGACTTGCTGATGGTCCATTGAAAGCCACTCGGCGAAGAAAAGCTTTGGAAGCGAGCTTCTAGAAGCCTGAATATCCCTGGAGAAGTCATAGTTTAGGTGATCATGTGGAACAGATTGGTCAGTGTTGGTTGGAGATTTTCCTGTTTGTTCCGATGATTGGTAGCTAGGGATCCGATCGGTGTGATTCTCGGAAGAGGGTGAAGAATATTCTTTGTTGTCTGAGCTTGAAGAGGTACACTGAGTTTTCGTTTGATCAGCTGTAATTTCCTCACCTTTGGCCACTTTCTTCTTCAAATATGAATGCCAGTAGTTCTTTATCTCATTGTCTGTTCTTCCCGGCAAGTGCTGCGCAATTTGAGACCACCTGTTCATTTAAAAAAATCAATCAATCAATTTCCCTCAACGTTTATTAATTTGCATCATTACAGACAAAAAAAAAATGTTTGAATTTTTTTTTTATTTTAAGATCTATTAGATAGGTTACTATTGCTTACTATTGCCTTTGAACTACATGACAAGAAGTAGCTTATTATTTTCAACACATGAAAACATAGAATGAGAGTATCATTGGACCCCGTTAAGGAAGATAATTTTATATATACAATTATATATATATATATATAGAGAGATATCATGGTTCACAAGTAACCTTATTTACAAAGTTCCTCTGCCACGTGGTCAAACTTTGAAGAGCATATCCTTTGTTGTCATATTATGTGGTAAGTTCAATTCAATCCAAATGATTGGATTTTTTTTTTTTAGATATACTAATTTGTAACTAATTTTGTTTTTCTGTGTTAATCTGATTGAGTTATTGTTACAGGCAAAGTCTAATAAAGTCTACTTGTTTGTATTTACATATCTATCCCTTTATTGTTTTGCTTTGCTTACTTGTTTCCCAACATGTGGTGAAGGGTCAAGATTGTCTCTTCCTCTTGTTTGCTGAATGTCCCTCTCTTTAGTCCTGGCCTTAAATAATTTATCCACCTTAATCTGCAGCTTTTTCCATTCCTTTGTAATCCTGCATGTAAAATTATATTATTAACTTTATATATATATATATATGTATATATATATAGAGGTGAAAATGAAGAGGCTTTTGTCCAATTAAAAATGGAAGTCATTGTCAATCGTTTTCTCTTACAGCATCAAGTTACCAAAAATTCTATTGTTTGTTGACTCAAGATGCCATCTACCAACTCCTAAAATTAAAGTGAGGATAAAAAAATGTGTAAATGATACAATAAAGATTCATAAATGATACTTAAACTTCTTTGATTGGACTTTGAAGCAGTTTAAATATTGAAATTAATATTTGATTAACGAATTTCCTAGTACCCATTCCAAACACAAAATAAAAAAATAAAAAATAAAAATAAAAATAAAAAGAAGAAGAAGACGAAGAAGAAGAGAAATTAGATGTGCCTTCTATATGAGACGATGAAAATTAAATATCAATTTCTCACAAAAATCATCTCACATAATTTATCCAACGGGCATATATAGAGTTAGGAATGTAGTAAAATATTTATATATATTTATACATATATATATATATATATATCCGTAGCCTTTGTACTAAACAAATTTGATGACGAATGGAACAATAAGGAACTATTCATCTTATCATTATCTACCATTATCCTGAGTTCAAAAAATATTTCAAAAAATATTTCTTTTTTTTTTTTAAACATATAAATGCTCCCTTTTAATTGTTTTGATTTGTGTATGTACCATGAACCCTGTAAGCTTGCATATGACAGCGAACAAGAAAATATATATACACACACATAAATATATATTAATATATTTAAATAACACTTATGAACTTCATTGGTTCTGAAGTTTCTTGCCTTTTCAGTTATACCACAAATAGTGAATTTATTTGCAAATTGTAGTGGTAAATTAACTAAAGTCAACCGAAATGCAACTTCACAGAAGGGAAACAGCACTTGAGAAATATACCCAAAAAAAAAAAAAACCTAGTAAAATGCAATGTAACATATTAAATGTAACTTTTCTAACATACACATTCCGTAAATAAGGACCTGGCCTGTAAAATTGTAAGGATTTTCAGTCACATTATGAGGAAAAACATGAACATGTACGTATGCGTACATGTGCATATCGGAGATTAGCGAAAAACTCACCGGCGTTTATCGGGACAGAGCTCCAACAGCCGTGGCCATTCTTGAGGATGTAGCTTTTAAGCCTCAGGTCTTCTTCTGGTGACCAGAGGCCTTTCCGGTGCTTTGGCTTTGGCTTGTCTGAGGACTTGCACCCCATTTTCCCCCAACAGCCAAAAAAAAAAAAGAGTTCTGAAACTTTTTATTTGTTTTTCTTTCTTTCAATGAGAGAGAGAGAGAGGAAATGAAGGAGTTGTGAATTGTGATTGAGATTATGGCCGGCCGACCACAAAAGGGTCTGGTACTTATTAAGACAATGATTAGTTGAAGTCTGCCGTTTTAGAATAAAGAAATACTGAAAGAACAAAAAAAAAAAAAAATTATGTGAAGCTCTTTCTCATTTTTTATTTTTTATTTTTTTATTTTTAATGTTAAAGAAGTAATTAGAAGCTAAAATGTGATAGGAAAGAATCAATGTTACCCAATGATAGGGAAGACCAACCCAATTACATTAATACACTAATTTTTTTTTTTTTTTTGTGGGGGGGGGGGGTGGTGGGGGTTTGAACTGTGTTAGAAAGTGGCTGTTCCTCTGATCAGAAACACCAATAGGAATTGGTCTAAAGCTATTTGGGACACCAATAGCCTTTCTGACCTAAAAGTTTTTAATCATTTTAAATCTACTTGGATAATTTCTTTACCACAATATTGAAAAGTCGTATATGGAGCAAGACATCTCTAATTTCAAAAGGATAAGTTTTGTACACAACTACGGTACGTCCCCAAATTAATAAATTGTACCTTACAACTCGTTTTTCAGTTTTATCAATCAATGCCAATTGAAAGAAAAAAAATATGTGGGTAAATGACTTTTTAGGAAATTCTTTTAATAAACTACTGAAATTTTTTAAAATTGAAAAAATGATCATATTTTAAAAATTGAACGGTCAATCCACAGATCATTGATTGATTATAGTTAATTATTAATTGATAAATATTAGAATGTTTTTATCAGTTACTGATTAACGGTCATTTTTATAAATAAAAGAAATTTCGATCACTGTTTATTTATCTTTTTTTTTTAAGGAATTTAAATTGTTGAAAATTGTTATTGTTTGGTCGCATTGGGCAGAAATTATTTTTCAGCAGTCAAGATTTATTTATTCGTATCTAATTACTGAAAACCCAAGTGCAGGATACATATATATTGTAAAAATAATGAGTTGTACAATTGTAAAACTATTATTTTTCTTCTTTAATCTTCATTCATCAGCACGTATGTATGAAGAACGCATGAAAAAAGGTCCAAGGTATTGTATAATTATATTGTACGAACAAAATTACGCTTGTACAAGTAAATTAACATGGAAAAATTAAAACTGGATGACGAAGATGCCAGGAAAATAAAGAATTGAACATGCTATTATCCCGTCATCTAGAATGCGACTTGAGCAGAGAGTTGACTCCTATTAAATCAAGTGTTGAACTTTACACACAAGTTCTTGTGAAAACAACCCTATTTCTATTGTTGCGTGCCTTTTTTTTTTTTTTTTTTTTACAATTCTCCGAACTACAGAAAGATCTTGATGTTATCTCGCCTTTGATCTTTATCGTTTATATATAAAAAAAAAAAAAAAAAATCGGGGTCCACCAATATAATAAAATGAGTTGAGCTCAATTTAATTGTATTCAAATGATGTGCCCAATTTTACTCCTATCTCCATGGGTTTGACATTGCACACAAGATATCTCTAATTCGAACTACCGAATATCAAAAAAAAAAAAAAAAAAAAAAAAAGGATATCCTTAATGCTGCACCATCCTATTGTGGTGGGGGACGAAAAAATATTGAAGGCGGGACTCTTATCTTACACACCAATAATTTCACCGATTAGCTTTTTAAGTCTAAACCTACTAGCTAGTGGGTATTCTTAAAAATTAGATTAGCTAGATATATAATAATATATAATAACCTAATATTTAATTATTCTGAGCATGACTTTTCAATGAGAATATTGTATAATTCTTTATGGGAAGGTTTAAAAAAGCTACAGCTGCTTTTTTGAAATAATAATAATATTCATTATCATTATTAATATGTTATTATTATTAATCTCCATAGAAGGCTGATGTAATTACTTGGAACCTCTATCTAGTTGAAACAGCTATCAATTTAAAACTAACAATTTAAATAGTCATTATCAGTAATTGGTATATATTATTATCATAGAATTATACCGTTTATTTTACTTACTAAGTTAAGGAGGATTCTTGCTCCATTAATGAGAAGGGAGGCTCACGATTTTACGTCTCAGATTCAAAACTTAGGAGCTGTTTTTCTTTCTATAAAAAAAAATAATAATGATAAATAATAAATAATAAATAAAATCTAAGAAGGACTTTTTTTTTCTTTTTTAAATTAAAAAATAATGATAAGGATTCTGGTGAAATGGGAAAAGACAAACCGATGTACATAGTATGACATAATGACTTAGTCCTACCGACAAGTTGGTTTTGCAAGCAATAGATTATCACGTTGATTAATTAATTGACAAAAATTCAAACCTTTGGAGCTGATTTTAATTTAATTAATTGATTTTTGTAATCTTGATCTTCGAATTGCCTTGAGATACGTGGACTATAGGACATCCAAATAAATTAGGGACAGGTGTGTATAATAGAACCGGAAATTACACCATGCAAATGCTGTGTGCGCAATTGAATTATTGGAAAATATTATCCTTTTGTCTTGATTGAGATCAATGAATTATCAATGACTTAATTAAATGATTAACAATGCCAATAATTCCAATTATTGTTGTTTATAATCAAAGAGATGGCCCAAAACTAAACAAAAAGGAATTAATTATTAAATATATATTCCCACATTTAATTTCCTTGACAGACTGTATTTTTCGTTTTATTATGGGTTAGAACAGAACTGCTATATTTTATATTAATCAAATAAAAAGATATTGTCGCATACTTTTTCCCGTGGTATATATATGTGTATAGAGATATTGCGCATGCTTTCATTGGTCGAATATTTTTTATATATACATACAGTTCACATTACCATAAATATATGTATGTCGTTTTGTCAACCCTAAGATCTCATTTGTTATGAAGAATTAAAAAAGATTTTTCTTTTAGAAAAAGAATTAAAAATGGTTTATTCCTTCAAAGCATTAATTAAAAATGTTTTACTCAGCCCAACAAATTAAACTATTTTAAAGAGGAATATATTTTCATTATTGTGCGTCATGTCTCTTTTCCACCTAAACCCTAAGGACCCCCCCAAATAATAATAGTGACAATAATAAAAAATGACTATTTATTTATTTTAAACTAATCATTGGCTTTTCTCTAATTTAATTGTTGCTTGGTGAAAGGAAGCAGCCTACACTCTTTCCTTCTTTTTATTCAGAAACATTATTCCTTATTATTACCTAGTCATTTTCCTTCTTTCTTTATTTTCTTTTAATGGCTGTTAATAATAAAAAAGTTATTTGAAGTAATTAGTGAGATTCTATATATCCCAAACATACTTTAGATTAGGTAATACACGTTTGTATTATGTGATATAGTAACTAAAACTTGTGTGTGTGTGTGTGTGTGTACATATACATATACATATATGTATGTGTGAGGTCATGATCATCACGCAATGATGACGATTACACACAGCTGGTTATAATTGGCTGAAACTATACATATGTGTTTGTGTATATATATATTTTACTTCTAGTTGTTTTTTTTTTTTTTTTTTTTGGTCGAACTTAAGGTTAGCTAGCTAGGTTCATAATATGGGATATCAATTTATCACTAGTTTTGTGAGAATAACTCTTATAGCACTAACGTACATAGGGATAGGACAAAGTTATTACACACCAACCTTGTATCTTTCAGACTCGAAGGAGATAAATTAAGAGAAAAAGGAATCATAAGAATTTTGTCCAACCTTGTGTATTGAGAGCAGATAAATTAAGAGAAAAAGGACAAAAGACGTACGTCTAATATGTGTATCCAATGTTAACATATACAATCAAGTGGATCAACAAGTTAAACATTGTTATGCCTAACAAGTCCAATTAATTAATTAATTAATTATATTAAGTAGGGCAGGTTTTCAGAAATATATGCAGGCTTAGGTTTCACGTTGCAATTCTAAAATGCCATGTATATATAGAGAGATACTTGTCAAAATATTATCTAGTTTTTTTTTTTTTAAATTGAATAAGCAAAACAGATTTTTATATATGTATATATACGTATTTAACTAGACATATAATTTTTTTAATTAGTATCTGAGTGTCATGTACACTCAGTATTATTAACTTGAAAAATAAAAAAATAAAAAAAATTTGTCAGATTTTATAGATCTGAAACTTAAGATCTTGTACCCTTATTTTCATCTATTAAGCTAATTCGAAATATAACTATATGCATACATGTTTGTGTGTGTGAATTTAGATCTCCAGTTGGTGGATTTCTCTGTTTAATTTTCCGTTCATACACTTTTTGCGATCTACAGAGTCTCGGTAAGTTTTTTTTTTTTTAATTATTATTGTTATTATTATTCTCTTCTTAATAGACTTAAGTTGTACTACTTGGGAATTTATAGCAAAACTTCACGATTCATCTGGTTTACCTCATCAAGATAATTGATATATACGTATCTGAAAAAACACTGAATAAGTACTGAAGATTGTTTTACCACTCACTATATATATGTATATATATCTTAGACTAATTTTTTGAATATGGAATTTTATAACGTGCTACATTGTCTGGTTTGGTGGAAAAAATTAAGAAAATTAGTTTAAACAGGGTTATAAACGTACGGCAGTTAACTAAGATTATGAGAATAAAAGTAATTCACAATTTTGTGTTACACGTAGAAGGCGTACAAAAATAGTTTAGATGAAAGAGAGAGAGCATTACAACAAAGTCAAAACCTAATAGAGAATATCAAAAAAAAGCCTCTAATTGAGAAATATAGATTTCTTCCCTTCATTGACACTATTTCCTTTGAGACTGTCTCAGTTCAATGTACTCTACAGCTGATTATTTTGAGGTCCAAATGTACAAATATATATTTATATTTATATATGGGGGTTTATGTATATGTACATGTACATGTACATGTTTATGCAAATTTAATTCACAACTAAGCGATGATTTAGGCTCTGGGTCTACACTATAGTCTATAGCACAATAAGATCAATTAATGAAACAAGTCAAAAGGCCAAGACATAATTGATCATTAGTTAAATAATACTAATTCGTTATAGTAAAGTTTTTGTTAATTTTTAAAATTGTTTGGTATATTCGGTATCTTTCTTTGCCTTATTATACACTTCCTTGTCTACGTATCTTGAATTCGGAGTACAGTATATATAATAACCAAAAACAGAAAATATATACCAATTAGTTGGGAAACGAGATACGTATTAGAGTTTTTTTTTTTTTTTTTTTTTAAATGGACAACGACCTGCCAAAAACGACACTACTGATTGTATTCTTCTGGTTTATGTCATTTTTATTGCCCAATAATAATAACTCTAAAGCTACAAGTCATTGAAAAACGAAATATTTTCATAAATAACTAGGATTGCCTAAGATTCATTGTTGGTTGGTATATATTTGTGATAAGCTATTTTAGTTTAACTGGGGTCACTAGTTTCTAGCATATCCCTATGTATATTTATACACACGCATATTCCATATATGTGCATATACACATATATATATAATGTACGTATGTATGTGTGATTACGACTAAATGTAAAGGCTTAGAATGCAACCGTTCCTAAGCCACAGTACTGTTCTCATCTCCAAAACCAAATTAAGCCTTCCCACCTCAAACTCATGTATCTTATTCTCACGAGGTTCTCAAACTCCATTAGGATTGCTCAATGGATGAGAGGGAATGAATTTAAATAGGAACTCTTATATTCGAAATCTAATAGTGTTTTTATTTATTTTTGTTAATAGTGGGAGCCATAGACTCCATAAGTCAATATAAAACAAAAATAAATTTCTGATGAGTTTCTCCGCCAGATCTTATTGCACATTTTGAACAATTCATTAACAAAAAAAATACACTATATATATCCGTCAATAATTAGTATACACACTCATATACATATGTATCGGAATTTATTTATTTTTTTTTTTTTTTTGTCTCTAGCCAATAAAATATGTAGCAAAATAAATTAAAATCTGTATGTCTTACTACATTATTATATGCAAATTAGTACATTGATTCTCCATTTTTCTGTGGACCTCTCATGTATATTTAATTCCAAGGGAATTTGATTCAACAGAATTGACAGCCATATAATTATTACTTTTTCAGCCCAAAATATAACTTTTTTATGTTCTATCAAGGGGACACAAAAGACTAAAACTTCTGTTATTTATAATTGATCATACATAATTAAGAATGTTTTTCACGAGACCATTAATTTAACTTCGTGATTGCTTTCATAACCAACTAATTACGAAGAAAACAAAAGATCTTAGTGACAAAATTTAATCCCCGTCTTCTCTTCCCAAGTTGAAGGACTAACTAACTTCACTCAAAATTATAAAGTTAAAAATCGAAAACACAAAGTATTAGGGCTAATCATCATTAGTAGCTTAATTAAGGCCAGATTTTGACCAATATTATCAGTTTAAAATTCCTAGCACGCGCGATAATCACCTACTAGGGTTCGTAGTTGATCTAAATATGTTGAAGGTTTCCAAGGTTCTATGATCGACTTAGTCACATATAGATGGGAATAATCAACTTTTAAGCAAGTTGTAATTGACTTCATTAATCATGTTTAAGACAGTTCTAATTATTTGGTCTGATTAAGAAAGCCATTAGCTAGTTGTGCATATAATTTTTTTTTTATTATGTGTGCGGTTAAAGTTTATTCCTCGATTCCTTTTGTCATAATAATAGAGAAAGCACTTTTTGAAGGCAAAAATATTCGTGTTGACATCCCAATGTAAGCGACTGAACTATGATTTCTTCTGGTCGAATTTGCCAACTCATGGCTAATTATAAGAATAATCTATATTTTTGGAAGGAGAAGTTGGGGAAAAAAAAAAAGACGAAAAAGAAACAGCTAATAAGAACAACATATATGCATGTTTACACATGTTAGGCTATATATGCATACACATATAATATATTGCTAATTAGTTAGGCTTTTTTTTTTAACGATATGGGATAGATGACTCACATTTATTAGAAAGAGATGAAAACTTTTTCATATTTTGAATTTAGGAGTTCCTATACAAACTCCTCTCCTATATGCTGAGCTAACCCCTACAGGAAATTAGCTAGGTTCGTTAGTTAGCTTAATTATCAATCAATTAAATTACTTGGTTTAATTCTTAATTATTACCGCAACTCTGATAGATTAGTAAAGATTAAATAATCTGGTCTAGTCCTTTTAAAAACCGTTAATCATCACCAAGCCAACAAAAAAAATATACTTTAAGCCCCAACATATATTAAGATCCAATTTTATATATGAATTAAGTTGCAATGAGAAATATTCAAATATATATGCTCACTTCTTATAAAAGAATATGTGGTTGGTATTAGACAAGTCAATTGTGTTTCGGCCAAGAATCCAATTGGATGATTTTCTCAACTCTTTCAAGTAATTAATTGGGGATAAATCCCAACACAATTAGTGAAAGAAATCATTGTTGTCATCATTGATTTAGGTTTCTGATCTGCCTTATCTTGATTAATGTTTTTCTAAACAAGCCATTTTATATTAATGGAGTTAACTATATCATGGAAAAGTTGAGGAAGACAATAGAGAGAGGAAAAAAAATATCATAGAATCCTACCAAAAGGACTTTGGCTAATTTCATATTTATTCAAAACTGATATTAATCTTTCCTTGTACTCATTATATTTATTTTTTTAAAATTATATTAATTATTTGCATTAGCTATACACACGCATTTATAAAATTTGAATTTACGATTCATGGATTCGAACTCTACTTCATTTTTTAATAAAAATTATGTATGAAATTACCATTAATTCTTTTTTTTTTTTTTAACTGCAAAAGCAAAAGATATATTCTATCAGCTTCTCAGAAAAACCTTATGTAATTTATTATGGGTACTGTTCTTTTATATTCATGACGGTGTTAGAATGTAAACCACGCTAAACATATCAAAATATAGTGTTTGAATATTTTATTTTGTATCTTTAATTTCAAACATTATCCTGTCTTAAATGTCCTCAAAAATAAATTTTAAAAAAAATTTCAAAACCGTAAAGTGCAACCTTTTTTTCTTTTTTTTTTTTTTTTTTTGCGAAATAAAGTACAACCTATTATCTCATAACTCATCACACCTTCTACTTCTTCCCATTATAAAAGTTATTTAAAAGTATTGACTTATTAGAGTATGCATAAGAATTTCCTCTTTTGCTAGTGGCTGGTCTTTTTTTAATTTATTTATTTAGGTTGACATTTTTTTTTTTGGCTGATTTCATTCGCTCGGAAATATTTTTTCCTGCAAACTTCATCATTCAGACGAACCTTCCAATGCTTATACTTCTTAAGGAGATCAAATTATTATTATTGTTATTTCTAAAAGGATATCAATTTGTTTTTTTTTTTAATTTAAAAGGAAATGTTAGAATTTGAGCATCGATATAGTATACTTTTCTTTGCTAAGCTGTACATTTATGTGGACATGCCATTAGCTTGTGGTTTGAATACATAAATCGGCAGTCGACAATTCAAGAAACAAATTAAAAATGTTCGTAACGTCTAAAATCTCCATGTCTTTAGCACAAGAAAGGATGGGGGGAAAAAAGGTTTATATGAAACAAATTTGAACAATCCCAATTGCATTTTGAGCAGATAATGCAATTGGGTTGTAGGATTGGCAATACAACAGTAGTGGTACATCCCTGAAAATTAGTTTTTTTGTCACTCGGTACAATTTCTTTTAATAAGCAAACCCATAAAAAAAAAATGGCAAACCGAAATTGATACAAAAAGCTGATATTAAAAAATAATAATAATAATTTGTGCCATTATATTTTTCTTTCTTTTAACAATTCAAATTGGATTTCAATTTTTCATTTGCATAAAGAAACACCATTCCTAGGTCCATTTAATGCTTTTTCTTGGCGTTTAACAGCTCATGGCATTAAAAAGCAGTCTGTGCATGCACATTGCTTTATGTAAGACTTGGAAACTCAGCATTCTTTATTTTACATATTGTATTGGAATGTTCATTTATCTTAAATGTTTCCATTCAAATATAAAATTAAATTTGTGTACTCAAATGAATCGTGCCTTTAGATTTGTTTTGTTAATGGTAATATTAAAATAGTGTAAAGGTAGAAAAATAAATATGATTCGGATTTCGAAAAAGTATAAATTTAGAATTTACATTTGAGTTGATTGCTGTGAAATAATGAAGCATTCAAAAATGTTTGTATTGGAATAGCCATATAAAAAAACGCATATTGAGATACAAACATTATGTATGAATCAAATATCAAATTGAACAATGATCCAGACGAATGTTAAAACTCCAAATACCGACCTTCTCCTCAAGCTATGGCGAATTAGGCACAAATACTACAAGAACGATTACACAACTCTGTTAGTTGTCAGAGCAACCACAGTGACTATAAGGAGGAAGCTAACCAGTTAGATTACCATTGAAATTACACTGACATTACAATAAAAGCATAATAAGCTCTGCAGAAACACAACACGAGAGAGAGAATTATCTGCTCCTCTGAAAAAGGCAAAATGTCTTAAATAGCAAAAGATCTTAAATCTAAGAATAACAACACCCGAAACTTCCACATAATTTATACTAGAAAAAAGGTTCCGAAACGAACATTAAGACACTAGCCAACATTCTCAAACGATCAAAGATAGAATGGATGAACCACATCAGAAGATAAAGCGCTTCATCCATCTACCATCTACATAAATATTATGGAAGAAACCTCGCTCAAAAACTTATCTAGAGTCAAGTTATGAAGTGAAATCCGAGTACGAGGTTTAGCCATCCACAAACTTATATTAAGGTGTAATGAACCTCGGTAAACTTAGCATTGTCAGGCGACTTCTTGAAGACATGCTTGATTCATGTGGTAATCATGTTGAATTGGAATCTGGACAGCTGCTGGGGAATGGTGGAAATTACAGGTCCATATCTCTGTCAAAATAACAAGTGTTACTATAAAATATACAAAAGAAAAAGAAAAAGGAAGCTCATTCAAGACAAAAGGATGACAAATCATGATTATAGACATTTTGATCAATCATGTCTATAACGTGTACGGTGTCCCGGAAGTAAGACACTTTGATAAAGAGAAAAATAAAAAGGCGAGCATCCAATAACCACCTACTAATTCCCCGAAACTGTTTGGACAATTTCATTGAGAAACATAATTCTTATCATTTCTGACCATGGGAAACCTCCTATCAGCAAGGTACTCTACTCTATCAGAAAATGAATACTTTTTAAAAAAAAAAGGAAAACAGAATAATCCACTATTCCACTTATCATCATACCTGAACGTTATCATAGAGCTCAAACAATGGAACAGCAAGAAGTTTCAAATTTTTTGGAACTGCAAAGTACTCTCTCTCCGATAAGTGAACAAGGAAGAGCTTTTTACACTCCTACATGATCGAATTTTGGACAATTAGAAATCAATCAACGCTGTTAGCATAAAAAGTAGGGAAATGGGAAATCACACAACACAAAAGCAAGAAAAATGTACAGTTTTTCATGATTTGGTCTCTAAATAGCAGTTACCTTTGGTTTTGTTATGTGGGGAGGACAGTATGGATACATTATGGTTTCAAAGTTTGGCCTCCACCAGATAGCCACGCACTCACCTATCTGCAATAAGTTGCAAAGAATAACAATACAACTATTAAACAAAAAAAAATTTACAAACAAAACTTCAGTAGCTACGTGAGGTCCTAAGGACAGCCCTGACCATTGATCAGGCACAAGAGATATAGAGAGAATGTAACAATACCTGCCAATCTGGCACAAGAGCAGTTGAATTAGCACCAAGCTTGCTGGTCAACTTCCTTTTCAAGCCCTCAATTTCTGCAACACAAAGAAACCCCCAAAATGAAGAAAGGAAAAGAAATCGCTTCTTATCTTATAAGGAAGGGAAATAACACAACAAAACAATAACAGAAAAGTAAGGTTATACCATTCTCTCCTGGCTTAAGACGCCCACCAGGAAGTTTACAAAATGTGTTTCCAATTTGCAGTAGAAGAATGTGCGGATGATTATGTTCTTGAACCTACAAGGCCAAGGAAAATATTGAGAATGGAGAAAGAAGGGACATTTTCAAGACACGTATCTTAATTTAGTTTTGTTCATCAACAAGACACGCCTAGTGTAAAACAAGAGGGTTAGTGGTGGTGTAGAGAAACATTTATGACCAAATTGATGGCCAACAAATGGTATCAAGTGTCACAAAGCATTTTTCAAACCTTATTTAACCTGGCACAAGTTCTCTATTTACCATTTCCACCAAACGATTGCTTGTTTACTTTCTTAGAACATACTATGAGCTTGTAATAAGAACAGATATTAATCATAAAATGATCAACTGTTAAACTCCCAAGTATGAATGAGATTGTTCAATACCAAAAAAAAGCCCCATGTGGATCAAGAATAAGATAATTAAGCGGTTTATGACCCTTGGGCCTCTCCCCTCACGAGCCAATTTTCAAGGGTTCTACCCAATGGGTTCGTAACTGTTGGCATCAGAGTCAATCCACCACTTATCAGATTCTAGTCAAAATAGCTGCATTATAAGGCAGATTAAGGTGCCTCGATATCACATTGAATATCAGTAGTCAAGTGGAGTCACCGAAGGAGTAGAGGGCTTATGCCAGACCAATCACCATGTTGAGTATGAGTTCAGAAAAACACAAGCTAGTGTTTCAATATATTGCTACAAATGGGGCGACATACGGAGGGTTGATGGTAGAAGGCCAAAGTCACCTAGTTAGAAAGATGGCTGCCCACAAGGCGGAGTGCAGAGCATAATGAAAGGTTACATACCAAGAAAAGTATCACAAGGTTAAGAATAAGATAAATAAATGGGTCTTTCTAATGAACCCTTAGATCCCCTCTCCTTGCAAGCCAGTGGTCAAGAGCAAGTTCTACCTAACGGGTTCATAATAACAACTAGAGATAAATTTATAATCTTTCAAATCACATTATGGAGGCCCCGACTTGTTGAAATCCATACAGTTTTAAGGTGAATCTTTGGTTTTCCAAATCAACTAAACTAAACAAAGCATAGAAATGAAAAGATCAAAAACCAGATCATTTCATTAAAATAAGGGAAAACAAATGGGAAATTGAGGTACCAGTAAAATTGCTTCTACGCTCGTCCTCATTCCCTCTTTCATATAGCTGTCAATTAAGAATCAAAACACAAAAAATCAAGAACCAGCGAAATTCGTAAAAAGAAGACATCATAAAACCCTTCTAGGGCTTTAGAAACAACGAAAAGGAATCGAATTTCGTAGCCAAAGAAGAAATCTTCCTAGGTTTTTTAACGAATTCCTAGGAATAATCAAACTCAAAATGGAGAAAACAAATTTGAAAAAAAAAAAAAAAAAAACAGACTTGACTTTCATGCGAGCAAGGCGATCAGCGACAGAGGTGTCCTTCTCCATCTTGGGCTCTTTGGTCCCGAAGGTGTAGCTCGACAATGGATACGTGTTCACCACCGGTGACGTCACCATCTCTCTCTCTCTCTCTCTCTCTCAAGCTCGATTGTTTTGGCTTTCTCTCTCCTCCTGAACCCCTGAAGTTAGTCGCGAGTGCTCGGCGGGACGGTGGGCAGGGAGGCGAAAGGGTAAAACCACGACTTGTCTGCGAAAGATTCAAAACCCAATAGGGGTACTTCTGCAATTTTTATAAATTAAGAGGGTTTTATTGCTGTGTGTGTAATTTCTATACGCCTTTATGTCTCACAGTATCATGCATTTTCCATGAAAATATTTGAAGTGTTATGATAATAAAATTCTCTGCCAATTAAAATACCATTACAGTTATAATAAATGTAATATAATATTATTGACATGACATTAAAAACAAAGGAAATCGAATCCTAATTATACTACAATCTGGTTTATACAGATACATTCCAATTTTTAGACAGAAAAAGTAAAAAATAAAATACATGTATAAATCTATTTTTTTAGGAAACATAAATCGATTTATATATATTCGTCTTGATTAATTTTCAAAAAGTACGTGGACAAAAAAAAAAACGTCAATAGCCCGTCCAAATTAAAAAATAAAAAACTAAATAAAAGTCAATAAAGAGACAACTATCATAATTCTTAGTAATCATTGTAATTATTTTATTTTTTCTAACCTTCAAGTAGTTTTTATTGAAAATCAATTAAAAAGACATTAATACACGTAAATGTAACAAAAAAGTAAATACTTTAGATATTCTAGATAAAATAAAATAAAATTTTTAATGAGAAAAATTATACCTTATAAAAAAAACTTCCTCATTTTATATTTGGCCCTTTTTTTTTTTTTCTTTACCCATATATGATTCAACATTCTCTATCTGATTTTTAGTGTCTCAAATAGTATATAATCAATAACTTTATATCATATCATCTATAAAAATTTTAAATACTTTATATTGTTAAAATATAATTTGTTAGATATTATTTGAGATACTAAAATTAGGATCCGTTTGGTGAATGAGTTTGAGTTAGAAATTTTAAGTTTCAATAGTAAATTTGTGTTGATTTTTCAGAAAAGACAAAAAATTTTCAGAAAAGACAAAAAAAAATTTTCTAAAAAAAATAAAAACTGAGATGAAAATTTTGGTTCGAAATGGTTTTTCAAAAGAATCCTTAGACAGGATATTTTAATCCCCCATGTGTTATAGCCGTGTACTTTTATTGGCTTAGATTTATTAGACACGCTGGATGATTAAATACTCGACACAACTTTTGGTTTCACGGAATACCGAAGTCATCAAGAACACTACTCGTGGCCTGAGAACTTGCTTTCTATATTTTAATTTTGTTTGGACTCCCCACTTGTTTGATGAGGTGGCTCATTAGTCATCACTTCTTTTTTGTGTTTTTGATGATAAAGTACTCCTCTTTCTTCCATTACTAATCGATATTTAATTACCATATATGAACGAAAATTTAATAATATATTGTTTGCAGAAGAGAAATGATATCCTCGTTCGGACCAAGACATAACTTTTGTATTTCAATTTAAAATAAACAAGAAAAAAAACTTTTATCCACTAAAAAAAAAAAAACAAAAACCAAAAAACTAACAACCCAACATTAGCAAGGGCTTGCATGGCACGTTAGACTTCATGTTGTTCGTGCTGCTAGTAGTTGTGTTTGTTTGTTTTCTTTTCTTTTTTTTTTTTATTTTTGTTGTTTTTATTTTTATTTTTTATTTTTTATTTTTTATTTTTGTTTTTTGGATGGAAATGAAAAGCTAGGGCAAAACCTGAAGCATTACCTGTAAGCAAAAGATTTTCATATTTTCAAATATAAGACATAACTTTCTCTAAAAATCAAACTTCACTATCACTAAGCATTACCTTGATCGTATGTATATATGGATAGTGATCTGATCCATACACCAGAATAGAAATCAGTAAGTTATGCTCCACTCCTTGTTCTTTGTAAAACCAAACATTTCATATATATATATATATATATATATATATATATATATCGTTATTAGTTATACTCAGGAAAGTAACATGCGTGCTCCGAATGATTGCTGTGCGATCCAAAACAACTTTACACTGTCTTGCTCTTTTCCATACCAAATGCACGACACATTTTAGAGCAGACCAAAAAAGTGAACCACTCTACATTTCATTTGAACTTTTTTTTTTTTTTTAACTGAAAAAAGAAAAGAAGATTATTACTATCACCCTATCAAAAACATAATAAATTCTTTTTATAAAACTGTATAAGATGGCATAGGGTTAATATTAAAACTTGAAAAGTACTTTCAAGTGTGGTTATAAACTAACAACATATAATTCTACATTTAAGTATATCATAAGATGTCCTCTCATTCCAAATTTGAAAAGAAATTCCAAGAATTTGAGAACAAATGTGCACTGATTTCCAAGGCAGTACAAGTATGAAGGATGTATCTATGTCCTCAGATCAATTCACTTCATATCTCATGTAAACAACTTGTCAGCAGTAAATTCTATATCTTAAAATGACCCCAAAAAAAGAAAAAAAAAAATCAATACAAATGGCCTCTACACTCATTCTTACCTCCTCTTCCCTTTCAACTTTTTTTTTTCTTGAGCTAAAATTGCCAAAAGACAAAAAAAAAATTTGTCCGATGAAAGTTGTGAACTTTTCATACCTTTCTCGACCATGTATTTTATGTAGTAGGGAAATGGAGGAGTCTAGAGACCACAAGAAGTCATGTCTAATAATGAAGAACAAGATCAAGGCTTCCTTGTGCCCACAAAAACCCGCAAAGCCCCGTCCGACCCGCCCGCCACCAGGGTGCATTCATCCGCCCCAGCTTGCCTCCAACACACACTGCTCACAAACCCTTTCTCGCACCCGAGTCCGGGGCTAGGACTGCCCGTTGGTCCAAACCCACGGACCCAAATGGGCTCGCCCCACCTCTTATCATACACAAAAACCTTGTTATTTTCCGACCCGCTCCCGAGTAACCCGCCGTTCCTCCACACCGATAACCCCACGAAGCTCCGGCTGTTGACGTGTCCCCTGTACGTGCGGACCGCACGTGCGTCCTCTATGTTCCACAACTTCAAACACCCGTCCGTGCCAGACGACACCATCGTACGGCCATCAAGAAACCGAACATACGTCACCGTTTTCTGGTGGCCGTCGAGGATTAGGACCGGATCGGAGAGCTTCCGCACATCGTAGGCATAGGCTTTCCGGTCAGCGCATCCGACGGCTATCAAGGGCCCGCCGAAGGGGTTGAACTCCACGCAGCAAACTGGGGAGGTTCTCGTTACGCTCGGCCGCACCGTAGCCACGCACTCCCCCGCGTCGCAGCGCGGATCCCACATTTGCATGGTCCCGTCGTCCGACCCCGACGCCGCCATAACCGAATTTACGTCCCAATGCGAGTAGTCCACGCTCCACACGCGCCGCCCCCCGTGCTCGTCGCGCTCGAACACCGGCATCTTCTTCTCCAGGTCGTACTCCGTCACCACGCCGTCGTAGTCCCCAGACCCAAGAACCCCTCCGCCGGACTCCGGCCGCCACCGGAGGCTGCTGAGCTTCGCCGGCGTGCAGATGTAGTAGTCATACGCTCCAGGATGGTCGAGAACCGCCACGTCACCACCGCCGTCGGGCAGGAGGGAGCTCAATCTGTAGATTCTAATCTTCCTGGCGATTCCGCCCGTGGCGAGAACGCTATCGGAGGGGTCGAATTCGATGACTCCGAGGGCGTCGGAGGCGGCGGGAGTGGAGGAGGCGCGCGAGCATACGACGGTGCGGAGGTGGAAATCCCAGTCGCAGCGAGCTCGGTCGGTTTCTTGGGCTTCGTCTTGTTCCATTTGGTTATTGTTATGTTGTTGTTCATGTTGGTCGACGTCAGAGTTTTCTCTTTCTTTTCCTTCTCTTCTTGTTCTCTCTGAATTGGAGGAGACGTTTTTCATTTCCCATTCATAAGAGTCTGTGACGGAGGAGAAGAAGTTGTTGTTATTGTTGTTGTTGTTGTTGTTGATGTTGTTGGAGGTTTTGGGGTTCTTCAACCAATGAAAGGCTCCCATGAATCTGCCTTTCGGTTTCCGTCAGTCATCTGTGATGTAGATAAATATTTTAGTTATTGTCAATCTATTTCTCTTATTTGAATTTCGGATAAGATTTTTTTCTTTCTCTTCTTTCCTCACAACTATTCTTCTTCTTGCCCCAAATTACCATTTTGCCATCGTCCCACCGCTTATATTTCTTGCATGGCACAGAAACCTTATGCTATTATTATTAGTAGTTGAGACGCTCACCCTAACGTCTAACTTTTGAACAAATGTTTAAAAGATTATTACATTAATTGATTATATATATTAATATAAAGATGACAACTCTGTTAATTAAAAGTTAATATTAAAGTTGATATTTCTAATACTATTCTTACGAGAATCATATGCATTAAGAGCTCTTGAAACTAGCTTGTCGTCACAAATTGATTATATGGACTTCAAAAGGTTGTCATGATACTTATAAGGGCTTGTTTGACATGATTTTTGTAAAAGTACATTCTTTTTTTTTTTTGGTCCAACGCGCTTATAGAAGCGTTTACTTTAAATTTTTCCAGCAAATGAATTAATTAAGATATAACCATTTAAAAGAACTTTTGACCATCTAAAAAAGGATATACTGCCTGTAGATTTTTATAGACTCTCTTTGGTAAGTTTATTGCTTATTACGAAATTTAGTGCATATCATTTTTTGTCCTTTAAGCTTTTTCAAAACAGTACCCAAGCACTACAAAATGGTAACTTTCGTCTGTCCTCTCTATTGCTTAAATGTACGGTCTTAAATGTATCTAAGATTATTTTAGTGAGAAAATTGCCACATATCATAATGGGAGTCAATGTTTTACATTTTTACTTGATAATATTTTTTATCAATACACATGTAGTGATAAATCAGCAATGATAAATAGACAAGTTAATTCTTAAAAAAAAAATTTTGAAATAATAAAGTAAACATTTTTCCAATAGTGAATGGGCATTTATGGTACTTCATATTTGTCTTTGAAAAATTCATGGTACTCTGAAGATATCGACTCTAATTTCTAAGGGGGAGAGGGCGATGTATTTAATGTGAATAAATATTAAGTGGTGAAGGTGCAAAAGAGAATTGCTGGTTGCTTTTGTGCCTCAACTTTGGTTTGTGGAGACAGGCTGTTGTCTCCCTCTAGCCTTACGTGGTTTAAGCAAAGCCTTTTGTCCCCTCTCTCCTCTACTTTTCTTTTCTCGTCCCCCACACCAAATTGGCCTCATTCCTAACTTTTGATGGAAAAAAAATTATACCTGTCCCATTCTAAGCTATATACCCTTGGTAAATGCTCACCTAGTTTGCAATGTTTAATTAAAAAACGGTAACCATTATTGCGAGTCCCACGTCAATGGGGAGTAAGACTCTAAGTGGTGTATAAGTGTTATAAATTATTTTTTAATCAATAATTATCTAAAAGTTATAATTTAATGGTATCCATTATTTTTCTTCCCCTGAAGACCCTTGTGGTCAATCTACCTCTCGTGATTATGTGTATGCCATTTATTTACGTGAATACAAAATAATAATAATAATAATAATATTAATTAATTAATTAATTAAAGACTAATAAGCTTTTGGGCATTAGAGAAAAAAAGCTTTCCTTTTTTAGAAAAAAAAAGTGGTTAGAGAGAAAAGAAAATCTCTAAGCCTAATGTCATGAACTATTTATATAGGTATGTGTGATAGGATCCCAATTCATAGAAATACAAAAAGGTGTTGTTGGTTACTTGGTTACGCACTCTTGTGCGTGTTTCTGCAGCAAACATTTTGGAATATACTGCTTCTAGTAACTATAGATCAGATATGTTTGATTTATGATATCATTTATCATTTATAGACGTTAATAAGATCCATCGATTTACCAAATTTAATTTTTCTGGTTTTATCTCAGAATAATCTTCTACGTGTCGTCTTAGAATGTGTTGTGTAGTCTTTTCCATATCCAGGAAAGGAGATCAAAAGATTTGAGTGCAAGTTGATGTGAAATTTTTAGTCAACAACCACAAAAAGGGCCCAAAAAATCAGTAACTTTGAAAAGAAAGGCTAACTAATTAATAAGATGCAGGTTGTTTATATTAAATCATGGTTTGGGAAACCAATAATGAAAAGGACAAACTGTTTCTCTGTCCTTAAATATTGTTCTCTTGCATTCAGCCAGTATTCCTTAGCAGTAGATTGGTGCAATAATTTTTGCTGCTGAATCTTCATAACTCCACCGTTTGTTCGAAGAAAAAATAGATAAAGGAAGAGAATACCTATATATGAATATATATATATATATATATATATATATTAAAATGAAAGGAGCTTTTCTTTTTCAAAAATAAATAAATGAAAGGGGCATGATGAAATAATTATTTATTATTGGGTATTGTTCTGTACAGTTGGTTCAAGTTGTTTGCTTGCTTCTGACTGAAAATTCCCGTCAATAGAGAGAAAAGAAAGTAATGTTTTACAATCTTTGTGCAGTCTTCATGATCCTAACCCCCACTTGCCTTGTTCTTAGATTTTTTTTTATTTAAAAAAAAAAACTTGGGAACTAAAGGATACGATTATGATTTTATTACTATAATTAAATTATGTATAAAATTTTTGCTAGACTGTTATTTTGATGTATTGCATTTGAGTAAAGAGTAATGTTATCTATTATACATATCGTCGGTATTCTTCTCATGCATTTTTAATCAATTGTAAATTTACATGTTAATTTTGAAATTCAATTTTAAAAAAATTTATCAATTTCTAAGTAGTTTAAAAAATATACATGTCATTTGCAATGATAACCAGTGGCATGGTATTTAGCATTTTTCTTGAGGTAAAGGAGATATATGTAGGTATACGCAAATATAAATATATATATATATATATATCCATATATGTTTGTGTGTGTGTGTGTGTGTGATGTCACCAAGGGGTCAATTTGGATAAGGCTTTTACAACGTAAAGGATCTCAGCCAGATTGAGGATGACTCATGAATTGGTTCTTATCATGATGGAGGTGATTTCAGCAGGTCCCAACCCCATCAATGAATGACTAGGAAATTGGGAATCCTCATACATTTATACACACACACACATACACATAAATATAGGAAGGACAAGTAACTGTATTTTTTTTAATAAATAATTTATACAACTAATAATTGATTTGCTTATAAAATTGTGTTAAATTATATATAATATGATAGTATTTGGCAACTATAAGTATTATTAAAAAATATTACAATGAAATTAATAGTATCTTACTATAGCATATAATAAAAGTGATAAGTCCGATTGTCGAATAGGATAGTATAGAATGATAGAGGAGTCCAATCCAGTTGATTATTTGATTTGCATATGAAATAATCTTGTCTTAGGAGACAAATTAAGCAAGTGGATCTAATTGAGAATTTTTGCAATCGTCAACTAGACTATCATTCTAAACAATATATCGTCATGGAGTTAGTTGTCTATGGTCCCTTCTTGCCAATTTTGTTGTTGTTGTTGTTTCCTGTTTTGTCATGATTTCATTGATGTTATAGGAATCACCAACATTTCAAGAAGATACACAAAAAAGAAAAGAAAAAAAAAAAAAAAAAAAAACCTCTTAATAGACATTGATGGAAAACGTCGCAACAACACCAATTATCGTCAGACGCAACCGCTCCCGTCGATCACCTGCGAAAGGGAAAGCACCTCGGAATGATGGGGACACCGGTGTGGTGTCTGCCGCGGGCACTCCGATGCTTAAGTCAGTTGAGGAACTGGTGAGCGAAAGAAGAGGCAGAGCTTTGGCCAAGTAAAAGTGATCGTACCTGAAATCAAGGGCATCATCCCAATTTATAGGTGTTTCGCTGGGTCAAGTGCCTGGTCCGACCCGGCTAGGGCGGCCGTCGTGGACTTCTGGGGCCTGGGCACCTTATAGGTTAGCATGGATAGGGGTACTGATCAGCTGGGGCTACCTACTCCTGACACGGCACTGTGTGGTGGATAAATGTCCCATCGCTGCAGATGTCAGAATAGGTAGTGGCAGGTGACGCGACTGGTGTCAGTGGTAGGTAGGGCGGCGCAGGCAGTTATGAAGTGATGACGTTCCGTGTCAGGGAGGGTTTCCATTGGCACAGAACTGGGAGTAGGTCGGCTGATATCATACTCGGTCCTCCCGGCTTCCCGGGATAGGGCCGATATTGCCATGAAGAATCAGAAATAGTTGATCTTAATATTTTTTTCTCCGTAAATTGCTTCGAAATGATTGCATCAAACATAAAATGAAATAATATCCTCAAATGTTTAAAGTTTATGGTTTGCCAAATTAAGAATTTAGGCAATAACTTGACTGTTTTTTTTTTTTTTTTTACTTTTTTAAATTTGAAATAAGAATGGTAGATGTCAAATTTTGATGGTATAATAGAAACTTTTTAAAAAGATTTAATTTAAATGTTGTAATTTTAATATTTTGAAGGGGCAAATTAAGAAAATAAGTGTTAATTAGTTTTTTGATTAAGTGCAGAGGAGCCCCTTGGGCCAAGGGACAGCTATTCCCTTGCCCGAGGTGGCTCCATCCTTGATAACCTTTCAAAGTTCGAACAGTTTTGTGTCCCCCCACCCCCCAGTTTGGGATGCCTCTACCAACAAAAGAAAACATAAAATATTGAAATAAATCCTCACGAGTTACGAAAATATACATATCCAGTTTATGGTGTTTATGTTTTTAACATTTGCATGGCATATTGCCATAGAGCCCCGATTTTCTTTTAAGAATCTCCTAATTGTTTTCGAATTACTAGAAACATATATTTTAATTACAAAAAATCTAATTCAGATATAAGATACCTAATATGAAGTTTTCACAATTCAATCCTATATGTTTTCGTCATATAAAAATTGAGATTTTTGAAAATTTTAACTTTGTATGTACTCATTATAAGGTGGAGAAAAAAAAAAAAAAAAAAAAAAAGAGGCATATTTCATTGTGTTTCGGGTGCACAGCACATATAATATTAGAAACAGACCTCGAATTGAAAAACTGCATATTGGAGGAAATTTTTATCCACCATCCACAATGGAGATGCATGACTATGAGGTGTTTGGTTCATCCATCCAAATTATCCAACTCAAACTTTTTTTTATCTTTTTTCTAAAAAATTTTTGTCTTTTTTCCAAAAAGTTTTTTGTCTTTTCTGAAAATTAAAAAAATTTACTATTAAAACTTAAAAATCTCAACTCAAACTATTGCACCAAACACCTCCTAATTAATTTATGGATTAATATGTTTCTTGTCATAAAGAAACTTTATGGTAAGCCTGACCTTAGTGCTTAGTTGCGGGTTTTTGAACAAATTATTAAGTAGTATGTAGATTTTAACATGATCTAATAAGAAATTTGACATTTCATAAAATTCGGTATTTATTATTATGTTTTTTTGGTACACGAAGCGGTAAATATGAGCCGCTTTAGACGGGTCGGACTGTGGCCCGCCTCTTTGGCCCATTGATCGGCTTGGCCTGGCCTGCATAGCATCCCGACTCAGGGCTGGCCGGATTATGACGTCAGAAGAAAATTGGGCCAAGGTTCTCTGCCCACGGGTCGTCCCAGCTTTTTAGGTTATTTAAAAAAAAAAAATGTAAAAACACTAAATTTCCCTATCATATGGGCGGGTTAGCCCCATCTTGGCCTGCTGGAAATAGGGCCTGGTTGGGCCACCATTCAGTTCATGAGGTCCGATACAGCCAGCCCATTTAATGGGGCTCGGCCCGGCTCATTTTTCTTTTTCAGTACTAGCACACTATCACAAAATTGTGACTTCAAAGAAAGAAGAAAAAAAATGAAAAGTGTCAGTTTAGCAAAGGAAAGATATTAATAGATAACTCAGTTAGCACTTTGCAAGTTCCATTGAAGATGATGTTTGCTTGAGATATTTTTAAAAAAAAAAAGTTAATAATTTGAAAGTTCATTTCTTCTAACAGTACAAAATGATACAGAATTAACTTAGATATATATATATATATATATATATATGAACTCTATTACAAAATTCTCATTGTTTATAAAGTTTTTTTGCATTATTATTTTTTTCACAAACGATTGCGTTTCAATTTTGTTCATTGTCTCTCACGTTTCTTCCAGCTTTCATCTTTTAACTTCCAAAATGAATGAATGTTTTTCCGACACTACTTACATGTGATGTTACGTTTATAAGTCATACATCTCATAAAATTGGCCGACGAGTGCTTTTTTAAAAATGATCATAGACAAAGTCTTACACTCCGTTTGATAAGTTAATTAGATAAAATTTTTAAGTTGAAGTTGATTGATTTTCAAAAACTATTATAAATTTTGTTGACTTTTCAGAAAAATACAAAATTTGAGATGAAAAAATATAGTTTAATTAGAGTTAAAACTTGAATATCAAACGGAAGCTTAACATTACATATCCTTTTTACCTAGACACTCGATCTAAGAATAGAAAGATATTACTCTACTTATTTTACCTTATAAAGTTGTCATTCAAACTATTCTTGTGTTTGAATCAAGCCCTTTAACTGATGTGTTCTGTTTCACTCTCGATGGGATTCTTTTCATCCTTTCCTCATAGTATTGATAACCCAGGAATATTCAATCTCACAAAAGGATGGGAAATTTGGAATCCAATAATAGTCTACACCAGCATTAGTAATCAATGTAGGGCGTGGTTAGAGAAGAACTAACCCCTCTTACTTTTTTTTTTTTTGGCAAAAAATACCGTACTATTTTGAAGAAAATTTCATAATAATCCCACCTAAAAATGAAAACTTGCACATAATATCCTCAATTATCCATTAAAGAGTATTAGCTCCTATGATAAAAATGTCTAATTTTGTCACTGAATCAATATCATATTTTTTTAACCAATCATATATTTATATGTCAACTACAAAGCTCGAGAACATGATACAAAGATTATAAATTATTTTCCCTAATTTTTTGTTAGTTAAAAAGATTACTACTTGTCATCTCTAACTCAAAAAAAAAAAAAAAAAAAAAAAACACTAGGGAGTCCCCAAAGTTTGATTTTTTTTATTCGGCATTTTTTAATTAAATACATACATTTTTTTAAATTGGGGATGAAATAATAAATTTTACGTCTTTTAGGATTAATTTTACAATCAAATATAAATTTTTCGCCAACTTATATATATTACACTCCGATTGGGGGAGGGTGGAAGAGAATGACAAGAGTATATAAGAAGACTGCGAACACTGGCAAGTGGACTTGTAGAGAAATATAAAGCGCGCCAAATTCACTTGTATAGAACTCCTCTCTCTCTCTCTCTCTCTCTCTCTCTATCTCTATATATATAATATATACATATATCTCTATCTCTCTCTGGCATTTTGGCACATCGAGTGCCACTGCCACCATGGGAAAGCAAAAGCAACAGGTCATTTCTCGCTTCTTCGCTACCAAACCCAGAGCCCCAACAACTTCTTCTTCTTCATCACCATCAAACACCCCAATTCCTTCATCTTCTCTCCCAAATCCACCAACCCCACCTCCCAAAATCTCCGCCACCGTCTCTTTCTCTGCTTCCAAACGCCTCCTCTCCTCTCCTTCACCTTCTTCCAAACCCCCCAAACTCCCCAAACTCTCCCCCCACACCCACAACCCCATTCCCAATCCAACCCCTCCTTCCCTTCACCAGAGATTCCTCCAGAAGCTTCTAGAACCCACCCAGAACACTCCAGAACCTTCTCCCACCCAGAAGGGGAAGGGGTCAGCCGTGAAATACACCCCTCTGGAACAGCAAGTGGTGGACCTCAAGAGGAACCACCCGGACGTTCTTCTCATGGTCGAGGTCGGCTACAAGTTCCGCTTCTTCGGCGAGGACGCGGAGATCGCGGCCAGAGTTCTCGGGATTTACGCCCACGTGGACCACAACTTCCTCACCGCGAGCGTGCCCACTTTCCGCCTGAACGTCCACGTGAGGAGGCTGGTCGGCGCCGGGTACAAGGTCGGCGTCGTGAAGCAGACCGAGACGGCGGCGATCAAGGCCCATGGGCCGAACCGGGTGGGCCCGTTCGGAAGGGGGCTGTCGGCGCTGTACACGAAGGCCACCTTGGAGGCCGCGGAGGACGTCGGAGGGAGGGAAGAGGCGTGTGGTGGGGACAGTAACTATTTGGTCTGCGTTGTGGAGAAGAGCGTTTCCGAGTGTGACGTCAGGATTGGGATTGTTGGGGTGGAGATATCGGCCGGTGATGTCGTTTATGGGGAGTTTGGTGATGGATTCTTGAGAAACGGGGTTGAGGCTGTCGTTTTGAGCTTCTCTCCTGCTGAGTTGCTTCTTGGCCAACCCCTCTCTCAGCAAACGGAGAAGGTAAAAACTTTTGTAATATTATCTAATATCGTTTTCAATGTAAATGCCAGTGCTAATGCTATATTTGATGAAAAGAACATGTAAAGTAAGCATTTTTATATGTTGTGTTTTGTGTTCTGAAATCTCATATGTTATGTTGTTTTAAATGTAATATCTATAAAATTAATTTCATCTATGCCCACTAAACTTAAGGATCCCGAACTTTAAAGACTCCTACTAAACTTATTGTGGTGTTAGGATTTCTGTTTCAAACAAACGGAAAAAGACCACATGATAGCCGTAACTCTCCTTTTTTTCCGTCAATTTTTAATGGAAATTCTAACGGAAGGTGTAAGGTCAGACTTATTCAAACTTCAAGGAGCAAAGTGAGAGTTTTTAAATTTCAAGGGGCAAAGTGGAAAGGATCCTAAAGTTCAGGCAGCGTAGATGAGAATATTCCTATATCTATCTGTTTTGTCATCCATTTTAGGCCTTGTAACTTACAGAAAGAAAAGAATAATAATAATAAAAATAATGTTGTAATTAATGAGTCAAAAGAACACATTAATCGTCAAGCAATGAAATTTGGCAAATGCTATATACTTGGTGTCAAGTTTGACTCCACATGGAGCCTATGAGTAATTTGATATTGAGTATGGCACCGCATTGGAGATTTTGTTATCTAAAAATTAAATTTTGACACTGGATTGAAAATGCTCCAAAATGTGGTTGTGTGTGGTTAGTTGTTGCTTGGTTATGCTGGACCTGCCTCACATGTGAGAGTGGAGCGTGGGTCACGAGATTGCTTCAAGGATGGTGGTGCACTTGCTGAGGTTATGACTCTGTATGAAAATATGGATGAAGATAATTCAAAGGAAAATTCAGAGGGCAACCATCGTTTGGCAATTGAGGTAAGGAATTTCGAACAAAAACTTTTATTAGAGGTCTACTCTTTTTGTATGTTAATGATGATTCACCCTTGTTTTCATTTTTTTGTTTTGTATTTTTTGCTGTAATTTTCAAAGGTAGTCATGAACATGCCAGATTTGGTCATCCAAGCTTTAGCCCTGACCATACGTTACCTGAAACAATTTGGTCTCGAAAGGGTTCTTGGTTTAGGAGCTTCTTTTAGGCCCTTTTCAAGCAACTTCGAGATGACCCTATCGGCCAATGCACTTCAACAGTTAGAGGTATTGACCCCTTTGTTTAAGAAAGTTCTAGTAGAAGTTTCCATGAAATTTGAAAACGTGTGGGTTGATTTTTTTAACTTTCAATTGCCACTCTTGTTTTTACTTTTTTGGTCTACCAACTGCTGACAGGATTTAACGAGCTTTTATGTCGTGTTGATGAGTGATGGTATTCTGTTTCAAAGCACAGTGCATTTTTCTTACACTTTTTGTACCCGACCTTAACTATATAGTCGGGCCATGCTAATAGCATTTAGTGTTTTAGTTATATTATCTTATTCATAGTCATTTAGTCATTCAAGTTTTCTATCTTCTACCTTATTTTCATACTAGAATACCATGACTTGTTAGATTTTGAGGAACAACAGTGATGGCTCAGAGTCTGGCTCGCTGCTTCAGTCTATGAATCATACGATTACCATATTTGGTTCAAGGCTTCTTAGGCACTGGGTATGAATTGCACATGTTATTATGATTATCCTGTAAACTGTTTTAATTTTCAATGTTATGTAATTTGATAGTAACGTTGATTGATACAGGTAACTCACCCTTTATGTGACAGAAACATGATTACTGCTCGACTTGATGCTGTGTCTGAGATTGGAGAATCCATGGGATCTTCTCAAACTTCTCGGGATATAGAGTATTTAGCCGCAGAAGGTGTAGGGATCGTAGGACCAGAAATTAGTCAAGTACTTTCTTCTGTTTTGACAACTTTAGGAAGGGCACCTGATATTCAACGAGGAATAACAAGAATCTTCCATCGGACCGCCACCCCTTCTGAGGTAGCGAGCAAATGACTATGTACAGTTCATTGTATTTCTTCGGTGTCGATTCATCATGTTCCCTATATCAGCAACGATTTCTGAATGATTGAATGATACAGTTTATTGCAGTTATTCAAGCTATTTTATATTCTGGAAAACAACTTCAACAACTTCACAACGAAGAAGAGGAAGAAGAAGGTGACGGTAAGTTCAGAGGAAAGATTGTGCGGTCTGAGCTATTACGGAAGTTGATATTGACTGCTTCATCACCCAGTGTGATAAGAAATGCAGCGAAGTTGTTGTCTTCTCTAAACAAAGAAGCAGCTGACCAACGAGATCAACAAAACTTAATCATCTCTGATGGCCAATTTCCCGAGGTTCGTACTCGAGCTTCATGCTAATTATAAGTATTTTGTAGAAGCTCTATGCCTTTTTCTTCCTTGATCATGCATTTTGCTGGTACTATCTAATTTTTTTTAGGTTGCTAGAGCCCGGAAAGAGGTTCAATTGGCAAAAGAAAATTTGGATTCTCTGATTACTTTATATCGCAAGCAGCTTAAAATGAGCAAGCTGGAATTCATCAGTGTGTCTGGTTTGACACATTTGATAGAGGTAGGCCAACTCCGTGTCATTATTTTCGATCAAAAGGATGCAGAAATGACTTTTTTGGTTGTTGTTGATGATATTGTTGCATCTCTTTTCTTTTACCCGTTCTACACCGTATCTTTATCTTGTTGCATGCTAATTAACTGTGGTATTTGCTACAGTTGTCGCTTGATGTAAAGGTACCCTCAAATTGGGTTAAGGTTAATAGTACCAAAAAAACAATCCGGTATCACCCACCCGAAGTGTTGACTGCCATAGACAAGCTGTCTCTGTCAAATGAGGAGCTCAACGTTACCTGTCAATCCGCTTGGAATAGCTTTCTAGCAGAATTTAGCAAGTATTATGCTGAATTCCAAGCCGCTGTTCAGGCACTAGCCACTTTGGATTGTCTACACTCACTTGCCATTCTTTCCAGAAATAAGGTATATACTCTGAGATTTTTATTGATTCAAATTTGAGTCCTACATTTCAACTTCTATAAACATTATAACGTATGATAATTCTGTCAGCTTTTGTGTTACAGAATTATGTTCGTCCAATGCTTGTGTATGACGATGAACCTGATCAGATACATATTTCTGCCGGTCGCCATCCGGTATGTCTTGAATACTAATTCAGTTAAGCTTAACTTTTCGCAGTTTTCTCTTTTGAGTGCTTAAAAAGTGCAATTCCACTCATGTCATGTAAAGTTTGCCTAGGTTCTTATGTTTGGACGTAATTGTTTTGCTTTTTTGTTGCCAGAGTGTATTGAGCCATCATTGTGCATCAAGCTTAATAATCGAATGAATTGATCAATACGCAAAACCTTAAAATAATGCCAATGTCCCAATGCCTTGACATTTAAGCAGAAATCTCGGACTACCGACATCAGTGTCTTAAATTATCAAATTTATTTAGGTACTTGGTATTGGGACTATAATCCAAATTTTCTGAAGCTAGTTTGTAAGTAGAAAATAGCTAGTTTTCAATGTGTTAAGGGCTCCTCTTTAATGCTCATAAATTCTTTCCAGGTTTTGGAAAGTATATTACAAGACAATTTTGTCCCAAACGACACAGACTTGCATGCAGACAGAGAGTATTGTCAGATTGTTACAGGGCCCAACATGGGTGGAAAGAGTTGCTACATTCGACAAGTTGCTCTCATTGCTATTATGGCCCAGGTAAAACCAGGAATGATTTCTATATAATTCCTGTGATTGTGCTGCTGGTTACAAAATTTTTTTCGTTGTGTTTGTGATATTGAAGACGCTCTTGAACTGTTTTGTTTAGATATTCAAAGCCTTCCTCTGTGCAGCATTTCTTTGACAAATGATTTCTTATAGCTGATGCTTACTGAAATGTGCTCTGATTCCTCTAGGTTGGTTCCTTTGTACCGGTGTCATCAGCAAAACTTCATGTCCTGGATGGCATCTACACCCGAATGGGCGCTTCTGACAGCATCCAACAAGGGAGAAGCACCTTCCTGGAAGAACTGAGTGAGGCTTCCAACATACTCCGAAGTTGCACATCACGATCTCTGGTTATCATCGATGAGCTTGGACGAGGCACGAGTACTCATGATGGCGTGGCCATCGCTTATGCGACATTACATCATCTTCTACAGCACAAAAGAGGCATGGTCCTCTTTGTCACCCACTACCCTGAAATCGCCAGGATAAGAGCCGAATTCCCTGGCTCTGTTGGGGCATACCATGTTTCATATCTTACTTCACATAGGAATGAGGAGACCAACACCGTTAACCCTGAATCGGATCATGATGTGACTTACCTATATAAGCTTGTGCCTGGCATTTCGGAAAAGAGTTTTGGGTTTAAAGTTGCTGAGCTCGCACAGGTCTCTTTCTCTCTAGCTCGCTCTAATTTTTTCAATACCGCATTTTCACTATGAGACTTGTTTGGAATAACATTTTTCAACGAGTAATTTCACTGTTTTTTAAACTAGCTGCTCACCTATTGTGTTGCAGTTGCCTTCCTCGTGTGTCGATCGAGCCTCGACCATGGCTTCCAGGTTGGAGACGTTGGTAAGCAACAGAGCAGGAAAGAAGAGTGGAAAATTTGAGTCCTTGGAAACATCATCATTATGTCAAAAAGGAGCAAGGATGCTTGAAACGGGATCTAGTGAATGCTTGGATGATTACAGGGAATTTTTCGCGAACTTAAAAACCGCTCTATCTGTAGATGACCATGCAAAGAGCTTTCAATTGTTGAACCATGCAAGAGGCATTGCAAAGGAACTACTAAGCAGAGAAAATGGTGCTCCTAGAACCGAAAAAATGGCTCACGTGCACACACGCCGTGGTGATGGTGAGCTAGCGATGGATACAGAATGGGCATCATGAATATATCTCCACCTTGTTTGTGGGTACTTCTTTTTTCTTTGTTATTTTTGTAAAGAATTATTTGAATGAGCGGTAGATTATGACAAAATCTCCGACAGGGTCTGGAATTTTGTAGTCTCCAATTTTATTACTTGTGATATGCATCTTGTCAAATGAAAATATAGTTTACCAGAAGATGTCGTTAATGTATGTATAATGTCGTCCTTTTCCAATCCTTCTGTTTTTATGCTGCTGTATTGTCCACACCCTGAGTAAGAGATTTATAAAAATATTTATGTTTTGTTTTTCAGTGGATTGTCGTTATTAGAACCGGCAATTTCGGACACAACACGGTGATACAACAAGAGTATGACATGAAAAAATAAATGGGTTTGAACTGTATCTTAAATAATTGGGTCGACACATTTAATATAAAAATAAACATAAACGGGTCAAGAAATAAACTAACACGGTTAACCTGTTTATGTAAATGGGTCGTAAATAGGCCAACATGACCCAATCTGTTTAGAGCCCATATACAAAAAATTACTCAATATATTTAAAAATAAAAAATAAAAAAATAAACCCTAAAAATAATAACATATAAAAGCTTAACCATAATTCTTTTTTCCTTATCTCCTCATCAGCCGCGTACCATTTCCCCAGCTCCCTCATAAAAACGTGAACTTTAAATCTTTCAGAAAAATAACAATATGTTTGTCTTAAATATTATAAATATTTAATAATTCTAGTTGTTAGTTTTATATTTTATATGAATATGATGAGTTTATTATGTTAATGAATTCAAAATTTTAAGTGATATTTTTATCCAAATTTTTTGTATTAAATGGATCATAAACCAATTTTGTGTTAAATGGGTCATAAACGAGTTTGTTTTCGTACCAATCCGTCATGGCCAGTTTAATAACCGTATTCGCTTGTCGCGTCGTGCTACTTGCTTATTAAACGGTTGGTATTCGTGTTTAGATTCTTATCCCATTTATTAATCATATTGTATTCGTATTTATGTTCATTATTATTGTATCATATTATAATCGAGCTGATCCGAACCTAACCTGCGAATACGAATTATCGGTCTTAGTCATTATATGTTACATTATCCTTTCGAAGAAACATGTTATCGTTTTTCTTGGTCATTGTGTTATTGCTATCATGTCGTTGTTATATCTGTCACAATGGTACTTTTAAGATCATTGTCGTTTTCCAAATGCTGGGTTGTCTATGATGTCGGTTTTCCATTAAGTTTCTAACGTTTTCGTCGTTTCTTTTGCAAGTTCTTGTTTTCATGATAAAAATATTTTTTATATTTGTTCTTTTACTACGTCGCCGCTTTTCACGACTTTGTCGGTTTTTTTTTATTAGTACGATTTCCATATTGTTGTATTAAAACTTGTCGTTTCTTTAGTATGTTGTCGCTTTCCAAGATTGTGATTAACTCATTGTCGTTTTAAATTTTCAGTCATATTTTAGCTTTGTTTTAAAGTTGTCCTCTTTATACAAGATATTATGGTACCTTTGGCTGCTGTCATTTTTTAAATCCTTGCTGTTTCAGGATGTTGTCGTTTTCCTTTTGGTTTACATTGTCGTTTTTACTTGATGATGTGATCATTTACACTTGACATTTCTTGTGGATGTTTCTTTCATATCCTTATCATTCTCCTAAAATGTGTTTATCTTTGATGCTTTTTTTCCTTAAATAATTGTTATTTTTATATTCCTTAACTAATTATTGCTTTTGTAAACAGTTGTTTTCTGAAATAATCTTCTTTTTTTTCTTAGCTGGTAGTTTTTTATGTGGGTTTCCCTTTTTCCTAGAACCTTGTGTTTGGAAGATATTGTCGTTTAAATAAATGGTCGTTTTTTCTTTTATCATTATCGTTTCTTTCTCATGATGTCGTTTTTCATCGTTTCTTGCTCATGATGTCGTTTTTCTTCGTTAGTCGTTTTCCACGAAGATGTCATTTACGGAATAGTTTATTGTCTTATTATATTGCCTTTTTCCTCGGATGTTTCAAATGTACCTGTCATTTTTTATTTTTGCAGTTGTCGTTATTGAAATAATTGTAATTTTTTTCAAACTATTTTTTCTTTTCATTGGAAATTTTCATTTTCTAGTTTCTACGGTGTTGTTGTCTTTAAGCTCTCTTAAAAAAAAAAATAAATAAAATAAAATAAAAAAGAGAGAGAGAGAGAGAGAGAGAGAGGGAGGGAAGGAGGGAGAGAGAAATATTTACTTTTTAAATTGACGTTCCTTTTTTTAACGTAGTCGTTTTCGGAAAAATTGTCGTTCTACGAAGTTGTCGTTTCAGTAGGAATTTGTCGTTTTTTGGCTTCAGTTCAGTTTTGACCTCATCAAACTCCCAATTAATATCATGAAATGTTTATGCTTCAACTATATTTTGAATCTCACTTACAAAAGAGATCCATGAAATAGGTGTGAGAGAGTGAAACTAAGAACAAAGCGATGAAGAAGATTCAGATTAAAACTTCAAACTTAATTACAAGTCTCCACTAAAAACACGTAATAATAGATTTACATGCGTCTCAAGGGTGTTCAAGGAAGTCAATCCTTGATGTTAGCTAAAAACAATCTCAATTCTCTAGCCTTCCTTTGGTGTCCTGGCGACATATCCGTTTCCGAGTCGCTCAATTCTATTGCATCCACAACTTTAGGATTTGGCTTTACTTGTTGCTTATCAGACAGCTTCCATCGCAGTCTCGGTGGCGAAGGGCTCAGGAGATCAATTATTTCTCTCTCATACTTGCAACCATCTGGACCTTCATTGCAACTTCTTGACTCTCTTTCAAGAATTGGAATCGTTTTGAAGACGTTCGCATATTTTCCTGACATTTCCGTGCTTGAAGCAAGAGAAGGACAAGTAAAGATTGTATTGTTACTACTTCCAGACTCAATGTCAAGCAAAAGATTTTGGAGTCTCAGATCAATTTCTGCCACAGAAGATTCGTTGCCTGATTTCTTTGCTCTTGCTTTGCGGTAATTCTGTTTCTTCTTTTGAGCTTTTCCCTCTTCATACTCCACAATCTTCTCGGGACAGGCCCTGGAGAACAGCAAAAAAGAGGAGTTTACGCCAATTTTTTTTTCAATGCGCAATGTATGAAACAAAATCCAATTTTGCATGAAAGTTACTTGCTTGACACAAGTATTAGAACATTGACATCAAAATAAGAAGGTTAAACTTACGATATTGATAGTTATAATGATGAAACTCATTACCTCTCTAAAAGATCTGCTGGAACTATGGAGGTTTTAAGTCCATTCAATTCTTCTTCCCATGAAACCTCGTAGCATTCCTTTCCCTGAATTTTTCTCTGCTTGATGATTCCAGAAACTGGGCACTTGGCTGGCATCTGAAAATGTAGAGGAATAACTGGTAAAAGTCATTTTAAAATGTTATAGTTAGGGGGTAAGTTTGCCTTTTCAATAAATCGGTATGTCTCATATTTAGTGCTATTGTTTAGAAAGTTAAAACCGTATTTTGCAATAAGTTTAAGTAGCTTGTACTAGGATAAAAGGACGGGAAGGATTAAGTAGAACAATTTCAAAAGCACCTTGTGCAAAGGAAGGTCAACTCCAAGTTCCGACGAAGTTAAGCGCAAATTGGCAAAACGACGTAAATCTCTTTCAGCAATCTTTGGAAGAATATACTCATCTGAAACATAAGTGAAAGGACAAAATGACTTTCTTTTGCACCTGCACGTATGCAAGGATGAGAAGATACAAGGAAGTAGACATAGGAGGAGAAGAGGTAAAACCTGTTTTCTCAGGAGGCCACGCAAAGAACTGAGCACATATCTGCTGAATTTTGACAGGTTGAAATGGGTGCTGAACAAGAACCCTGCAGAAGACAAAATTGAAAAGCAAGCACTAACCATATTAGATAGCGTAGGACCAACAATCTACATCCTAGAACTCATATTGAAGCAGTCTAGTAGATCTAAGTTAGGGACATTATCTAAGTCAGGGACTTTGATGAAATTGATGAACTTTGGAAAAGGTAAAAGTCTAATACGCTCATTGCCCAACTGTGAGCCACTCCTTGTGGGCAGGTCCAGAGTCGTAGGTCGTGACCCAGAAACCTCCTCAATGAATCATAGTGGTGCTAAACATTTAAAGATTCTTGCATGCTTATAGATATCGATGAGCTAACTAGTTCATGTTCTATTGTCTGGACAAACATAAGAAAAAAGGAAGGCACAATACTGCTAAATTCTTCCTAACTACCATCAGCCCCGACAACAGAATTATAAACCTAACACCAACCTTTGCACGGCATCAGAATCTGCTGAGTGACACCTTGGCTTCAAATATGCATCAATTACTTCCGAAACTGATTGATCCCTAAGTGAACAATGCTTGCGTTCTACAAAACCAACTCAGAAATCTCGTAATTTGTTATAAACATCTACATAAACTAATCACTTCATATACAAAGAATGCAAGCAAATGTGGAGATATAACTGTATCCAGATATATGCTTCAGCAGGGAACAGTTTGCTGAAACAATCTGCCTAAATTATCAACTCGACATGACAAACAGCCTGGGAGGATAAAAGAATTACAACAAAAGTTTTTAAAGCATACCGTTCATATTCGTCATATGACCCATTAAGTTCTCTTTGTTATCCGTGAAATTTTGCCCCCATTTTTTCCGTCCTTTCGTCTTCTTCTTAGCAAAGGAGAGCCCTTCTGATGCTATTTTTTGGAGGACAACATTGTCGCCTATAGATCTAACAATTTGACAGGCTGATTCCTAAACCCAGGAAAAGAAACAAGAAGAAGAAGAAGAAGCATCTATTCATTTACATAATTAAACCGGAGAACTGGTGCATATTTGATGAAGAGACTTGAAAGTAACTGAGAAATGAACAGGATTTGGCACTTACACGACCCAAACCATGGACTCCATGAGAATAGTCACTTCCAAGAAGTAGGGCAAGAGTAATCTATGGATCACAAGTACCAAAGTCAAGGACGACTCCTAGATTAAAAAAACTCAATCCTATAGGGAAAAAAACAGTTGATGACATCAGAAGTTAAGGTAATACACATTGTGATATGTTGGCATGCAATATAGAGAACTCAAACAAAAAGTGATGCAAATCTGGTTGAGCCATAGAATGTTACTTGGATGATGATAATCTAGCATGTCTACCGTTAGTTATCAGTTCAAAAGGTGGGAATAGTTGATAAGATTTCGCAGAAAGTTAAAGCCAAAAAAAAAAAAAAAAAAAAAAAAGAAAAAAGAGTAAAATTCACAAGGCCAACTAGAAGATTACCAGCGAGTTCCTTCCAAATCCAAGCTGTCTTTCTACATCTGACATTTCATAGCAAGAAACACAACCCCCATCTCCTAATCCATTGTCCACATACTAGGCACGATTAGTGCAAATATATACAACACAAAACAGACAGATGCTTCTGCAAATCGTGTAATTAATGGAATGCCAATTACTTTATTTTTTACTTTCATTTTTATTTCCTCTTTGGATGGAAAACTCACAAATACATACCGAGGCAGAGATCTCTGTACACCGTCCTTGCACCAAAAAGGAAGATATCTGAATCTGAAGTGAAACATCCATCCTGTTGGTTACAATAGGCACGTTTGTGAAAACTATTATGGAGACGTACATATTTAAGTGTAACAGATGATAAATTAAGAAGGTAACATGACAGTGGTTTTGTGATCCTCTGGCAGATGATTGATAGTTAAAACAGGTTAAGATAGACTTACGCATGATGATTCATAGTTCAGCAATGCACATTGTGCTTCAGCTTCTTCAATCCTAAATGTGAAGACAAAAAGATGTATTTAGTGCAATTATGTGAGTCAAAGCACTCTCTAATAAAAGCTGACAAAAAAAAAGTAAGATAAAAGGAAGAGGTGACAGTTATTTTAGAGAAAGAAAAGGACTTCTTAGGCAAATCTCAGCTACTGAAGAAGATTTCAGTGTCAAGAGAGAACATTTAGTTATGTTATCCTTGCTTTCTTTTTTCTTTTGTGTCCTCGCTTATGATTGAAAAATAGGAAAGAAAAGATCAAAAGTGAATTCACTTCCTGTCACTTCTACTTGTAAACCTAACATGATGTTGGTGTGAGTGTATACTCACCCATCTAGGCAAGGAATGCCAAGTGCCATGCCCAAGATTTTGGCCTCCTTTATCATGCATGAGAACTCAGAACCATTATTCCTTCGCAGTGAAGACACCTTTTCTGAGTTTGTTCTGTCGTAATTTACCTGCCTTCATCAACTAACTTCAATGCGCACAAGAAAAAGAGAAATGCATATGGAATTGTCTGTTTGCATGGCCAGAAACAAGTGCAAAAGCTGCGGCATAATAGTTAGATTGTGACACACAAGAATACTCACTTCATTTTTTGAATTTAAGCGGCGCCTGTAAGCAGCTATCTTAATCGCAGGAATCGATCCATCTATCAAAGAGCAAAGATCATTCTTTTACAAAATATATTTTGACAAATACCATCAAGAGGAAAATCAGCATCCTAGATAAAAACAGATTTTTTTTATTTTTTATTTTTTGGCACATTTCTAGCTAAATCAACACGAATATTGTTGAGTGTGTGGAGCCTGATTATTGCTGCTCTGACTCTGACTCTGACTAAGACTAGTTCAACCTTATATTTCGGTTTCTATTCTGCCGTTTTCACTTGTATTTTCAGTGTGTGATTTCTCTTGTAATCATCTTCTTCTTCATCATAGTGAAATTCTGCAGCAGTTGAAAGTTGAAAGTTGAAAGTTGACGTAACTCTCACATTGAGAATGAACCACCGTAAAATTTGTGTTCACTTATTTGTTTGCTTTCAATTGTGTACGAACGAACGAAACATCTTTTAACTTCGACACATGACTTTGAATAGATGGAAACTAGACGGGTCATATCTCACTCTCTCCCATGACAGAGTCACAGTTCTCTTCAGTTTTGGCTAAAACCCGGAGACCGCTTTACAACAATCAAACACCTAATGTGCATGAAATCTAACCCCTCAAGTTTCAAACGACCCATTACAACAAATCAACAAAAGAATAAAAGTAACATACCAGAAACGAATATAATGCTGCAATTCAAAGCGATAAGAGCTCGAAGGCGGTGAAAGAGGCCTTGGAGATAAACCTTCTCCTTCAAACAAGAGTGTGACTTGCTCACACTTTGGAATTGAACCATCCAACAAGACAGATCTACGCATATCGTTTTGTTCCTACAACCCCAAAATCCCAACACCCGGATGAAAAAACTACATAAATTTGAAAGAAAAACGAAACAATAATTAAAAAAAAAAAAAAAAAAAAAAGGAAAACAAAGTTGTAACTCACTGAAGATGGTGAAGTGGGAGAATTTTCTTGCACGGTTCGAGAACATCCCAAAGATTCTTCACACCCATTTCTTTGAATAATTCAATCTACATAGTAACAGAAGATAAGTTACATGATCAACTTTGAATTTTTTTTTTTTTTTTTTTTTTGGAGAAATAATATTATGATCTGCAAGTTCGAGCTTTTGAGAGGGAAAATTCTCGAACGTTCAATTTAAAAGAAACTAGAGTGAAAAATTAGATCTATCCATGAATTTCAATCGAGTTATGCGGAGTGTAAATTGCGAGGTAGCGAGTCGTTTCGCTAATACGACGTCGTTTTTCGGTGCTACCATGGGCTTACGATCAGGGGACAATGGGCCAAAAAGCCCAAATCTTAAATGAGTAATACTGGGTGTACGAGTGACTGGATCATTCCTCGAAAAGGTAACCAAGGAATTACAGTTAAATCCAACGAAATAAAAAATAAAAAAAATAAAGCCTTATTCATGTCTATCCTTCCTTTGAAGAATCCCTTAAACATCCATGGACGTGCACAAAAGATGAGCTTAGATATTTCTTTAAAGGGGTATTTATTTATTTTTAATTTAAAAGGCTAATATTTAATATTAACACATTAATTTATTTCTCTAGAAGACAAGCTCTAAACTCAAAATTTTAAAACACTACCTTCTTTTACCAAATAATATTACTTATTTATTCTCTAAAAAAATACAGACACGTCAATATATTAGAATCATCTATGTTTGACGTAAAAATAGAAAATATAAATCTACTTATGATATTTTATATCATAATAGAGTGACATTAACATGTCATTCTAACACATTTCTTAAGTCAAAAGACTACAGATCAGTGTCATACCAGTTTATCAGATACAAAGTTATCTTTAAATTAAAATTTATTTTAGAAAATTATCTACATAAGTATGGTAAGCTAATTATGACTAAAATCCGGCCATAATTCTTTCAAAACAAAACAATCCAGCCACAATAAATAAGAGTCAAATATTGGTTGTGAAAATCTACAAACATTATGTCGCAAAGAAAAGAAAAGAAAAATTCCACCTACATTATCTTCATGTTTGGATATTTCTTAGGCCTCTTATTGACCTTTTCACTTTCATTAGACTTAAAAAATAAATTTAAAAAAAAAAGGTCTATTTATTAGGGGAGTCAAATCTCAAATACTATATATAAATTTGTACACCGTGCCAGCAAATTTGTTTCTTTTTTTGGGTGGGTTGTTTGGGAATTTGCGGGGCTGTGAAACCATTTTCTGAAAACTTGAAAGATCATGAATTCGTATTTGGTACTTTTTTTTTTTTCTTTTCTTTTTTTGGGTTTATGGTTTCGGACACGTGTGAGGTCACATTTGGTGGTCTTTTTGTTTTTTGTTTTTTGTTTTTTTTTTTTTTTCCTTCGAAATTACTGACCTTCTCAAAACAAAACAGACTTGAGTACTTTTGTCGGACCAAACCAAACCATCTTCGGACATTACAGACCACTACTAATGAATGATCAAAGTGAAATAGTAGGCTGTCAAAAAACCAGGGGCTGCGCTTTTTCATGGACAAAAAATCTGAGCCAAGCCAATGCCCTTTTTTGTCATTTCAAATCCCTTCATGTGGAATCTCCTTCTCTCCTCTCCTCTCCTCTCCTCTCTTCAGGTCTCTTGTTTTCAGGAAAAACCATGAATTAAAAACTATTATTAGTTAGGAAAGATAAAAACGAAACTGAAGAAGATTTCCTTCTCTTTTTCACCCCCTAGATTTTTTTTCCCCCTTCAAGGTATCTTCTTTCTTTCTCATCTTTTCTTTTCATATATTTTCATCATATATGTACATATGTCTGTATATATACATTTTTATATGTTTTTATTGTCTTTGCATGTGTTTGAGTGAGAATTGGATCAGATCTGATCTGAAACCTGGGACAAGAAAAAAAAAAAATCAAAGCTTTAAATCTTTTTCGTTTGCTTCAAGATTTTCTCTTTGTGGGTGAATTTCGAAACATTTTGTGTCGTGAATTTTCTCTTCAACGTAGAAATGGATTTTGGTTTTCTTTAAAGATCTTCAAGAACGGAGCTCAAAGAGGTGATCTTCATTCTGGCCGTGGGGTTTTTTTTTTTTTTTTTTTTTTTTTACTTTTTTTTTTTGGGGAATTTAAGTCATTTAAATTTATTTTTAAAATTGACTGATTGATGTTTTTGCCAAATAATTTGACCCCTTACTGATGTTGTTTTCCGTATCATCTTCATTTTTTTTTTTCCTCTGGTTTGTTTTGTTTTGTTTTGTTTTGTTTTTGTTTTTGTTTTCCTAGGGCTATAGTTATAGTGTCAACTTTGCCAAACCGAAGAAACTTTTTCAATCTCAGACCAAGTTATTTTAGTTTAATTAATCACTGGACATTTTAATGATCTGCGATACTGATGAACATGCCAATTGGAGTCTGGTTTGCGCTTTTCAAATTGTTTCTCTGAACAATTTTTATGTCGGCATATTTATATTCAAGTTTTGCTCTAATTCAAGTTCAATTCGATTAGCCAAATCCGATATCAAATTCTTAGATTACATGTGTTTTTACTCTCTGAGATGAGCTGATTATGTTTACTTTCTTTAGTAGGTGTTATAATGTGCTTGTAATAAGACTAGGAGTAGAAGGAGCTTAGAAAGTTGTGGGCATGGAAGACAATTACTCCAACTCGAGAAGATGGGAAGACTTGGACACTGACATACTGGTGAAGATTTTCCAAACCTTTGATATCTTTGAGTTAACTTCAGGGATTGCTCATGTGTGTAGCGCGTGGCGCTTCGCTTGCTGTGATCCTCTGCTATGGAAGACGCTCGACTTGTCGATGCTGAAATCGAATTTCATAAAAATCCCGCTGGAGCCCTATGTTTATGTCGATGGCCGGTCTGATAAGACATTGACTCGCTTGTTGAAGATCTCATTGAGTCTTAGCCGTGAAAACATAACGACATTGATCTTCCATTTCAACTTGTACGTGAGTGATGATCAGTTGACATATACTGCTGAAAGGTAATTATGACTGTCTTTCTATATGGGTGAAAATCTTATATAATTATTCTGGTATTGTTTCTGACCTGTTTATTTGGTGGATTTGACGTCCAAACTGATTTCCATTAGTTGTTGACATGTGAAAGGCATTGAAGGCAGGGAGCAATTGGCGGTTTACTTTGTTAAATCGTGTTTACTTTTGTAGTTTTAATGGGGGGTATGAATAATTCTCTTCATTGAAAATAAAACAACATAATACACGTACATAAATAGAGGAGAGAAACGGAGGAAGAGAATCTCAACCTCCCTAGAAAATAGAAAACAAAAAAAATACTAGAAAAATCTCCTAATATCTGAATTGTTTGGATTCAGATTCGATTTTAAATTTCAAACTCCCCTACTCTTCGACAACTTTATACAAATTGAAGGATAATAGTTGATGTGTTCTAAAGCAGATTGTGACTTTACATGTTTTAAAAGGTCACCTTGTTAACAGATTGATTTTTTATTTATTTCTTTTCTGATGTTGAGGTTACATAATTTCTCTCGAAAGTATGGGAGAAAAACCATGTTTATTAGGAGAAAGTCACAAACTCGTCCATTGGGTTGAAAGTGAAATTAGAGGTTCAACCTTGTCTTCTAGTACAAGGGAACTGTTCTGTTTCTCTTAGTCCCAGAAATCTTCGAGATATAAGTAATATAATCTGATAAAGGATACACATTTTTAATTTCGTAACTACTAATCCTAAGATTGGTTAAACAAGTATTAATGCGGTGATTTTCCACAATAATGCACATATAGATTGTCTTTGTAGACATTTACAGTGATCGGTGTGTACTTGTACTTGCTAACCATGAGCAAATCGACCTTGTCTCCATCGTAGGTGTCCGAAGCTCAAACGACTGGTTCTTCCAGCTTGGAACAGAATAAAGAAGACCGGAATATGCAAGGCCATTCGAGTATGGAAAGATCTCGAATCCTTGACAATGCCTAGCATAGCTAATCCGCCATACTTCATGGAGGAGATCTCCCGGAACTGCAAAAATTTCAGCGAACTTAAGATCATGGGTCCATGTGACATGTTATGTGCTTCTACACTAGTTGCATGTCTTCCGAAATTGAAGGTGTTGAGCCTCCGATGCTCGCTGCTCAATAAGGATGCTCTGCTCATCATTTTGGATGGCTTAAAACACTTGGAGGTTCTCAATATATCACATTGCCTTCTGATTGAGGTCCCTCCTCACCCCACACCCAAAAGAGTTGTTAGAGAACTTGATCCTTGTATCCTCGAGAGGGCATCTCGGTTACGCCTATTTCTAACATGTATGGAGGACTCCTGCCTCATGTGCGAACGAACAAGAAACGATGAAGGGCTCATGAGGTGGTATAAATATGAAGAAGATCTGTGGAAAGTTGACGAGGTTAGCTCACTTGCTCTTTGATTTGAGCGCTCTCAAGATGTACCTTAGGTAGATGTTGTAGCTTAATTTCTCTTTGTTGTTATGTAAGCGTAGTTTCTTTATCGCCATAAACATAATAAAACATTTTGGAATGAATAGGAATGAGAGCTCTTTTGATGGAATTCATGTAAAAATCTTCTTTTTGAAGACATCTTTTCTCCTTCTTCGCATAAGTCGGTGTGTCTGGAATATGGAGTTCTGAGATTTTGATCATGGTACCGAATGCCTGTTTGACTAGAGGCTGTAATTGAAGTCTGTATGGCTGTTGTATATAAAGGGCCTGTTTGGCATGATTTGTTCAGCTTCTCGATCCCTGTTTCTAAAAGTGTCTAGATAATATATTAGAAGAGTTTTGGTTTTTTAGAAGTGCTTCTAATAAAAAAAAAAAAAATGACAGAATGTGATTTCTCAATAAAGTTCTTATGAATAATACACTTTGAAACTTGAATTTCAAAAAAGACCGTCGAATTGGAGACATGGCTGGCTGTTGAGAATAGTGGTGGTTAAGTTAATGGTCAATGCTGCTAAAGGTATAAAACAGCTGCAATACTTGACTAGCTTTCTGCAAAATTGAGATTCTTCTTATCTTCTACTATGAACCTTGACATATGATGCAATTTAGACCGCACAAAACTTTCAATATGAATAATAATAAAAATAAAACAACTGAAACTTGACTGATATTGTTTGAATTTGCTTCTTCGTTCTTTGTTTTTTTTTTTTTACTTTTTTTTTCTTTATTTTATTGTTTTATTTTGGCTCTAAAGATCTGCCCATCCTTGTTTCAGAATAATATTGAACTGGAATTAAACAGTACTTGTAAATCTTCAGAATTTTATAAGTTGTTCTTTTGTGATTCTCTAATTTTGATGTAAGATGATACCTGAAAGTGTATAATATCATTCATTCTATATACATACAACTTCTCAAATCTCAACCATAGAATTCACACCCCCTACCCAACCAAATATATGTGTGTGTGTGTATATATATATATATATTTCTCAACCATAGTAGTCATGATAACGTTTTTTTTTTTAATTGGTCGAGAATCGTCAATTTAATTGTCAATTGAGAAACAAAACAAAAACGTTTTCGTCGCACCAGGGGGCAATGTGGGACCAGTAAATGGAGCATCCCCCAGTCTATCCAATCAAAAGTACGCCATCCATCTTGCTCCAAATAAATAAATAAAATTAAAAAAAAAACAATATCAAAGGATAAATTTATAATAAAGTCTCATTTATATATCATATCGGTATAGTTCATTTTAAATTATCTTGATATAATCAAACATTTAAGATATTATTTATACCCTAACCCATAATATTATATACTAAAAAGAAAAAAAATAGAAATTAAAAAAAAAACTAGTCTTGTGACTGTCCACCGGCAGCCCCTCTCCCCCAACGCTGACGCCCACCACAAACGCCAACCAGATCTGGCTTCCGGGGGTAGATTGGGCTTGTCGACCTTAGAAGGGGGGTGGAGGAGGCTGGTCAGCGTCGGGAAGGAAGGGGGGCGATGGGGGACTGAGCTTGTGGTAGGGGAGGGGGAGTTTTAGGCTCATGTTGCGTGGGGGGGGGGGGGGGGGACGTCAACCGAGGAGCATCGTTGGCAGCCAAGGAGGAAATGGGTAGTGTTTTCTTTTTAATTTATTTTTTATATATTATTTTTTTATTTTTTTATTCTATACTAATATAAGGTAAGGTACATTATAACTATCAAGCACAAATAATATCTCAACGTTTGATTACATATAAACGGTTTAAAAAGGGGTTCTACCAATAAGGTATATTAAAGGGACTTTATCACAGTTTTACCCACTATCAAATTGTTATTTTTAGACGAGTAAATATGTGGTAAAGTCTCATTTATATACCCTATTGATATAGCTCATTTTTAAATCGTTCCGATATAATCGAATGATTAAGATTTACTTGTGCATAATAACTATAATGTACTTTAACTTATAATATTATATACAAAAAATTAAAAAAAAAACTTAAAAAAAAAGAAGAAGAAAAATGGTCTTGCAACCGTCCACCACCCCCCTCCCAAACACCGGCGAGGAGGCCCCCCCTCCCTTGACACCAACCCTCCCCCCTTAAATGCAAACTAGATCTGGCTTCAGAGGTGGGGGTTGGACTTGTTGGCGTCGGTAGGGGGGTGGAAGGGGCTGGTTGGCCTCGGGAAGGGGCTAACGAGGGATTGGGCTTAGGCCAGGGGACGAGGGGGTGGGGGACTGGCTTGTCAGTGAGGGGGCCGTCAGTTGAGGAGCGACGCCGGTAGTTGGGGAGAGAATGAGTATTTTAATTTTAATTTATTTTTTATATATTATTTTTAAATTTTTTTTTGTTTATATTAACGTGGAGTAAGGTGCATTATAACTATCATACACGAGCAACATGTCAATCGTTTGATTATATATTAACGGTTTAAAATGGGGCTCTACTAATAGGGTATGTAAAAGGAGTTCTATCATAATCTTACCATTTTGGACAAGCAAAAAAAAAAAAAAAAAAACTAGAAAAAATGACGGTGCTTTATTTGATGCCTATTTTATTCAATGGAAAGTGTTGTAATCCTGATTAACAGAAATTGTTAAACTAAAACACTTAGCATGTGTTTGGACGCACAATCCAAATCATATAATTACAATCTAATTTTTGTCTTTTTTCTTCAGTTTTACTATTCATATAATTTTATAGCTTCCGTTTGATAAATTAGTTGAAGATAAAATTTTTAAATTGGAGTTGGTTGACTTTTCAAAAACTAGTTATAAATTTTGTTGACTTTTCATAAAAAGATAAAAATTAAGATGAGAAAGTACAGTTTAGTTTGAGATGAACTCAAACGTTAAACGGAGCATTAAACTTTAAAAGTCCATAACGTTGCATAGAAAAGTCCAAATAAGATGATCTTTTTAAAAAAATTACACAGAATTTCGAGACTAACGAAACACGCTCCATATTAATATTCTTTTATGAACACATATCAAGTTTTTATAGTCTTTAATTTCAACAGTTTAAATGCATCGATAAACATACAATCAATTCAAACTCAAATTTTATAATTCAAACCTTGACACAAAATACATGCTTAATAATTATATGATTGCACGTAATTTCACACTTGACTAGGAATATTTGAATATAATATAAGATATATAGGTAAAAAAATTTATCAGTGTCCTTTTAAAGTTTATTTGGTGGAGTAGTTTGAGTTGGGATTTTTAAGTTTCAATAGTAAATTTATTTGAATTTTCAGAAAAAATAAAAAACTTTTTGAGAAAAAGGCAAAAAAAAGTTTAAGTTGGATGATTTGAACCATTATGCCAAACTCCCCATTAGTTTTTTGCTTCGGTTTTACATAATTTGAACCTCCCAAGATTGTGAAATTGCCTCAAGACTTGATGACCCGTTAATCTGCTCTCTTAGGCCAAGCTTATGGCTTAAGGTGAATCTCATAATGCAAAATGTTTTGTGCAAATTTAGGTTTCCAACTCTTTGCTAGAATCAAATGGAAAGTTCCGCTAACCCATGTGAAAGTGCATGCCAATTAGAAGGAACAAGTAGTGAAAATTTTCTTCGAACTGGCTTTGGTTTTCTTGTGATTTCCTTTTCCTCTCAAGACTCCTTTTCTGACCTTTTTTTTTTTTTTTTTTGGGCTTTTTGGATGAATCTGGTAGACATTTTTTTAAGACTTGGGAAATGAATAATATGAGATACGTGGGTTCCATTTGTTTTAATCATTTAAATGTTTGTACTATTTCACTTGAGTTGGTCATTCAAATGGACGTTTAGAAACAAAACATTTGAAATGTCATCAAACAATACCACATGATCCATTTGGCCAGTTAAATGGAAAAATATTAGACTCAATTTGAATAAATATTTAATAGTACCATTTGGATTTTTTTTAATAAAAAGCTTTTACTCTCTTTTCTATTTGAGTAAATGTCATAATTTTTTTGTTTCAATTATGATTTATACGATTCTTATTTCTTTGCATTTATAGCAGAAAGAAGAATAAAATCTCTTCCATATATCCTATTAAATTTTTTTTCATAAATATTAAAGTTTTGTAGGATTTGTTAGAATTATTTTTTAATATCTAAAAAAACAAACATTCAAATGCTTTGTTTAAATATTTATTTTCAAATTGTGAATATCCAAACATCATTTCAATAGCTTTTCAAAATGATTTTATTCAGATATTATTATCCAAAGTGTTACAATCCAATGACTTTACCAAATGGATCCTTGCAAGTTTCAAGTAGAGGAACTTATCAACTTTTAATCGAATGTTCACTAAATTCACTCCATGAAGTCCTCGTTGAAGGGCATCTATGTAATTTTGGCTTTCAAAGGGCAAGGTTTACCCTGTTAAAAAGATACTATTTATTTTACAATTAGAAGAGAATCACAAAAAATAATCAAAATTGACGTCTTGATTTTATTTTGTTAATTTTATTCAAAAAAGAAGGTTTTGACGCTTTTGTCTCCGTTGTGGTTGGTAGCTTGATGGAATCCTTCGGACCCTCCTCCCAACAAGATTATTTACAAAAGGGAGAGTCTATGGTAGACACCCTTTGAGGGTCTCTACCGATACATCCCTTTTTTAGACCGTTCAGATTTAATCGAACGATTGAAATATTATAGGAGTATCATACATATCATACACCTTACCTCACATAATCCTTCCCACCCAAAGTCTTCTCCCTCGCCGGTGATCTTTCTGCCGCCGGTGACCGACGCCGGTGACTCACCCCCGATGCCGGCGACCCATCTCCAGCCCCCACCACCGGCCGGCCGGCGACCCCCCCTCTCTCTCTTCCCCTTTATTTCTCTTATCTTCTCTCTCCCCGGCCCTCCCCCGCCGGCCCCCAGCCCGGTGAGCCCCCCACCTTTGGTACTCTCCCCCCAGCCTCCCCCACCCCCCGCCCCTCCTGCACACCCCTCCCCTGGCCTCCCCCCACCCCCGACCCCCGGCACCCCCACAACGATCCCTCCGAAGAAGTGAGAAGAGAGGGAGAAAGCGACGTGAGAAGAGAGAGAGAAAGAGAGAAGAAAGAGAGAAAGAGATAAGAAAGAGAGAGGGAATAGCGCGTGGGAGTGGGGGGCTAGGCGGGGGCCCGGGCGGCCAAGGGTGGGGGGGACGAGGGTCGGGAAGAGAGAGAGAGAAGGGAAGAGAGAAAGAGAAGAAAGGAAAAGAGAGAGAAAAGGGAAGAGAAAGAGGGCGGCCGGGGGTCGGGGGGTGGGGGTGGGGGGGGGAGGCCGGGGAGGGGTGCCGGAGGGCGGGGGGTGGGGGAAGGCCGGGGGAGGGGGTGCCGGAGGTGGGGGGCTCACCGGGCTGGGGCCGGAAGGGGAAGGGCCGCAGGAGAGAGAAGAGAAGAGAGAGAAAGGGGAAGAGAGAGGGGGGTTGCCGGTGGCCGGCCGGCCCTAAGATCGATGGTGGGGGGGCCGGAGGTGGGTCGCCGGCGTCGGTGGAGAGGAGAAGAGAGAGAAAGGGGAAGAGAGGGGAAGAGAGAGAAAGGGGAAGAGAGAGAAAATGGTCGTCGGCGACCGGGACTGGGGGCCGGAGTGGGTCGCCAGCGTTGGGAGTGAGTCGCCGACGTCCGTCGCTGGCGGCAAGAAGATCACCGACGACGGAGAAGACTTTGGGTGGGAAGGATTATGTGAGATAAGGTGTATGATAAGTATCGTACACCATCAACGTTTTAACTGTTCGATTGAATTTTAACGGTCTAAAACAAGTCTTTACCGGTAGAGACCTTAGAAAGGTCTCTACCACATACTCTCCCATTTACAAAAAAGCACCCAAAAAAGAAAAGTTACTTTTCCTCCCTTGGAAAATAAAAAGGATAATTCTTGTATTAAAAATACCCTGCCAATTAAATACGGTTTTTAACTCTTTCATTAACTTATATTGAATTATCATATTCAATTTTAAATGATTTTACTTTTATATTTTAAATTAGGGATGGACATGAACTTTACACCAGATTGTAATAATTTATTAAATAATTTTAATTAGATTATATGATTGATTTTACTCACCCAATCTAACAAATTGATCTTTTATCAATTTATTTTTACAGATTTAATCAATTAATGAGTAAATATGAAAATTGATAATTTATGATAATTTATGTTCAACAGCATTTTACGGTGTTACTAATAGATAAGAAATTGTACGATTGTTAGAAACTGTGGCGTTTTTTTATTATTGATTTTTTTATTTTTTTGTTTTTGGTAAATTTTTTATTCAGCTGCTATAAATTGGTACAAAATTTAGGAAAAATGTTGGAAACTTTCGCGACTTAAGTGGAAAGAGGACAAAAAAAAATATCACCACCTGCTCAAACCACACTCTCTCTCTCACTCTTTCTCTCTCTTCTACAGGCGAAAACCATTAAAAAAATAAGGGCTCTGCAACTACGGGAGACACTCAAAGAGGCAATCACGGCCTACACAGGCCTGTCTCGGGCGACCTTCTTCACCGTCCTCGCTCTTGTCTTCGCCATTTACTACGTCGTTTCTGATCTCTTCGGGCCCTCCGAAACCCACCACGCCAGACCCAGATCCGTCGACGAGGTTCCGCCACTCCCTCTCCCGGTTCAGCTCGGCGAGATCACCGAGGACGAGTTGAAGAAGTACGACGGCGCCGATCCTGAGAAGCCCTTGCTTATGGCCATCAAGGGTCAGATCTATGACGTCTCTCAGAGCAGGTCTTTGCTTAAAGTTTCTGCCATTTTTCCTTTCTATTTTTTAGGCTTTTTGCTTTTTCTGTAAATTCTTGGGATATTTTAGGTTTTTTATTTTATACCCTTTTTTTTTCAGTGGTTGGTCAACTCTATTGCTTTTAGATTTTACCCTTTTTTTCTCTTAATTTTTTAATTCCCGTGTTGGTAGATTTTGTGGCTCACTTGTTAGGGCTTGAATTATTGTGTTTTATAACTGAGGATTAACATGTTTTCTTTTAGAAGATGAAGAAAGTTGTTGCCTTTAGTCTTGTGAGTTCAAGAAATTTTTAATTTTTGTCATTAAATTTCTGCCAAACTTGATAGATAACGAGCTGGTTTTTGACTTTTTGTACAAGAAACATTTTTTCTCTGGGAAATTTGCACATAATCCAGAATTTACCAAGTGGGTTTCTCAATGGAAACTTATTGCATTTGATTTGCTGAGGCTTTTTCCACTCATATATAGGCTTAAATTTGCATTTAGTTTGTTTTTCAAAATAAATTTATAAATGGATTTTGGGCAAATATGAAATGTTGTAAAGTTTTTAGCTTGAGATTTTTCCATTTGTGATAGTCTGAACAAGTTTTAAGGCAAGTTTTTGTGCTTTTGGGACAACATCAAGTACTAACTTTAAAAGTGGAGGGTAAAAACAAGCATAAATGGCGCAATCAACCGTAGTTGTGGTTGATTTTTTTTTTTCTCCCACCTAATTTGGCACTTGGCAACAAATACTTTTACACTATTGCTTCTTAGGATTCCTTGGCATTGTTAATCCTTTCTATGTTGGTCTTTGTCTTTTTTACTGAACTTTTAACTTGTCGATATCTGAACCGGCAGGATGTTATACGGACCTGGTGGGCCTTATGCATTGTTTGCGGGAAAAGATACTAGTAGAGCTCTTGCCAAGATGTCTCTTGAAGAGAAAGATCTTACTGGCGACATCTCTGGTCTTGGTCCATTTGAAATTGACGCTTTGCAGGATTGGGAATACAAGTTTATGAGTAAGTATGTCAAGGTTGGAACTATCAAGAAGACAGTTCCAGTAACCGATGGGTCGTCCAACTCCAACTCGAGAAGATGGGAAGACTTGGCCACTGACATACTGGTGACGATTTTCCAAACCTTTGATATCTTTGAGTTAACTTCAGGGTTTGCTCATGTGTGTAGCGCGTGGCGCTTCGCTTGCTCTGATCCTCTGCTATGGAAGACGCTCGACTTGTCGATGCTGAAATCGAATTTCATAAAAATCCCACTGGAGCCCTATGTTTATGTCGATGGCCCATCTGATAAGAAATTGACTCGCTTGTTGAAGATCTCATTGAGTCTTAGCCGCGAAAACATAACGACATTGATCTTTCATTTCAACTTGTACGTGAGTGATGATCAGTTGACATATACTGCGGAAAGGTAATTATGAGTCTTTCTATATGGGCGAAAATCTTATATAATTATTCTGGTATTGTTTCTGACCTGTTTATTTGGTGGATTTGACGTCCAAAATGATTTCCATTAGTTGTTGACATGTGAAAGGCATTGAAGGCAGGGAGCAATTGGCGGTTTACTTTGTTAAATCGTGTTTACTTTTGTAGGTTTAATGGGGGGTATGAATAATTCTCTTCATTGAAAATAAAACAACATAATACACGTACATAAATAGAGGAGAGAAACTGAGGAAGAGAATCTCAACCTCCCTAGAAAATAGAAAACAAAAAAAATACTAGAAAATCCTCCTAATATCTGAATTGTTTGGATTCAGATTCGATTTTAAATTTCAAACCCCCCTACTCTTCGACAACTTTGTACAAATTGAAGGATAATAGTTGATGTGTTCTAAAGCAGATTGTGACTTTACATGTTTTAAAAGGTCACCTTGTTAACAGATTGATTTTTTATTTCTTTCTTTTCTGATGTTGAGGTTACATAATTTCTCTCGAAAGTATGGGAGAAAAACCATGTTTATTAGGAGAAAGTCACGAACTCGTCCATTGGGTTGAAAGTGAAATTAGAGGTTCAACCTTGTCTTCTAGTACAAGGGAACTGTTCTGTTTCTCTTAATCCCAGAAATCTTCGAGATATAAGTAATATAATCTGATAAAGGATACACATTTTTAATTTCGTAACTACTAATCCTAAGATTGGTTAAACAAGTATTAATGCGGTGATTTTCCACAATAATGCACATATAGATTGTCTTTGTAGACATTTACAGTGATCGGTGTGTACTTGTACTTGCTAACCATGAGCAAATCAACCTTGTCTCCATTGCAGGTGTCCAAAGCTCAAACGACTGGTTCTTCCAGCTTGGAACAGAATAAAGAAGACCGGAATATGCAAGGCCATTCGAGTATGGAAAGATCTCGAATCCTTGACAATGCCTAGCATAGCTAATCCGCGATACATCATGGAGGAGATCTCCAGGAACTGCAAAAATTTCAGCAAACTTAAGATCATGGGTCCATGTGACATGTTATGTGCTTCTACACTAGTTGATTGTCTTCCGAAATTGAAGGTGTTGAGCCTCCGATGCTCGCTGCTCAATAAGGATGCTCTGCTCATCATTTTGGATGGCTTAAAACACTTGGAGGTTCTCAATATATCACATTGCCTTCTGATTGAGGTCCCTCCTCACCCCGCACGCAAAAGAGTTGTTAGAGAACTTGATCCTTGTATCCTCGAGATGGCATCTCGGTTACGCCTATTTCTAACATGTATGGAGGACTCCTGCCTCATGTGCGAACGAACAAGAAACGATGAAGGGCTCATGAGGTGGTATAAATATGAAGAAGATCTGTGGAAAGTTGACGAGGTTAGCTCGCTTGCTCTTTGATTTGAGCGCTCTCAAGATGTACTTTAGGTAGATGTTGTAGCTTAGTTTCTCTTTGTTGTTATGTAAGCGCAGTTTCTTTATTGCCATAAACATAATAGAACATTTTGGAATGAATAGGAAAGAAAGCTCTTTTCATGGAATTCATGTAAAAATTTTCTTTTTGAAGACATCTTTTCTCCTTCTTCGCATAAGTCGGTGTGTCTGGAATATGGAGTTCTGAGATTTTGATCATGGTACTAAATGCCTGTTTGACTAGAGGCTGTAATTGAAGTCTGTATGGCTGTTGTATATAAAGGGCCTGTTTGGCATGATTTGTTCGGCTTCTCGGTCCCTGTTTCTAAAAGTGTTTAGATGATTTATTAGAAGAGTTTTGGTTTTTTAGAGGTGCTTCTAATAAAAAAAATGACAGAATGTGATTTCTCAATAAAGTTCTTATGAATAATACACTTTGAAACTTGACTTTCAAAAAAGACCGTCGAATTCGAGACATGGCTGGCTGTTGAGAATAATGGTGGTTAAGTTTATGGTCAATGCTGCAAAAGGTATAAAACAGCTGCAATACTTGACTAGCTTTCGGAAAAATTGAGATGCTTCTTATCTTCTACTATGAACCTTGACATATGATGCAATTTAGACTGCACAAAACTTTCAATATGAATAATAATAAAAATAAAACAACTGAAACTGGACTGATATTGTTTGAATTTGCTTCTTCGTTCTTTGTTTTTTTTTTTTTTACTTTTTTTTTCTTTATTTTATTGTTTTATTTTGGCTCTAAAGATCTGCCCATCCTTGTTTCAGAATAATATTGAACTGGAATTAAACAGTACTTGTAAATCTTCAGAATTTTATAACTTGTTCTTTTGTGATTCTCTAATTTTGATGTAAGATGATACTTGAAAGTGTATAATATCATTCATTCTATATACATACAACTTCTCAAATCTCAACCATAGAATTCACACCCCCCCACCCAACCAAATATATGTTTGTGTGTGTGTGTGTATATATATTTCTCAACCATAATAGTCATGATAACGTTTTTTTTTTTATTTTTTATTTTATTTTATTGGTTGAGAATCGTCAATTTAATTGTCAATTGAGAAACAAAACAAAAACGTTTTCGTCGCACCAGGGGGCAATGTGGGACCAGTAAATGGAGCATCCGCCAGTCTATCCAATCAAAAGTACGCCGTCCATCTTGCTCCAAATAAATAAATAAAATTAAAAAAAAAAACAACGTCAAAGGATAAATTTATAATAAAGTCTCATTTATATGTCCCATCAGTATAGTTTATTTTTAAATCGTCTTGATATAATCAAACATTTAAGATATTATTTATATCCTAACCCATAATATTATATATAAAAATAAAAAAATAGAAATAAAAAAAAAACTGTCTTGTGACTATCCACCAGCAACCCCTCTCCCCCAACGCCGACGCCCACCACAAACGCCAACCAGATCTGGCTTCTGGGGGAGATTGGGCTTGTCGACCTTAGAAGGGGGGGTGGAGGAGGCTGGTCGGCGTCGAGAAGGAAGGGGGGTGATGGGGGACTGAGCTTGTGGTGGGGGGAGGGGGGTTTTGGGCTCATGTTTGGAGGGGGGGGGGGGTCGTCAACCGAGGAGTGTAGTTGGCAGCTGAGGAAGGAATGGTAGTGTTTTCTTTTTAATTTATTTTCTATATATTATTATTTTTATTTTTTTAGTCTATACTAATATAAGGTAATGTACATTATAACTATGAAGCACAAATAATATCTCAACCGTTTGATTAAATCTAAACGGTTTAAAAAAGGTTCTACCGATGAGGTATATTAAAGGGACTTTATCACAGCTTTACCCACTATCAAATTGTTATTTTTTTAGCGGGTAAATACGTGGTAAAGTCTCATTTATATACCCTATCGATATAGCTCATTTTTAAATCGTTCGATATAATCGAACAATTAAGATTTACTTGTGCATAATAACTATAATGTACTTTAACTTATAATATTATATACAAAAAAATAAAAAAAAACTTAAAAAAAAAAGAGAAGAAAACTGGTCTTGCAACCGTCCACCGCCCCCTCCCAAACACCGGCGAGGAGGCCCCCTCCCTTGACACCAACCCTCCCCCCTAAATGCAAACTAGATCTGGCTTCAGAGGTGGGGGTTGGACTTGTTGGCGTCGATAGGGGGGTGGAAGGGGCTGGTTGGCCTCGGGAAGGGGCTACGAGGGATTGGGCTTAGGCCCGGGGGGTGTGGGGGGCTGGCTTGTCAGCGAGGGGGCCGTTAGACGAGGAGTGACGCTGGTGGTTGGGGAGAGAATGAGTATTTTTATTTTTATTTATTTTTTATATATTGTATTTAATTTATTTTAGTTTATATTAACGTGGAGTAAGGTGATTGACTTTTCAAAAACTAGTAATAAATTTTGTTGAGTTTTCAGAAAAAGACAAAAATTAAGACGAGAAAATACAGTTTAGTTTAAGATGAATTCAAACGCCAAATAGAGCATTAAACTTTAAAAGTCTATAACTTTGTATAGAAAATCTAAATGAGATGATCGTTTTAAAAAATTACACAAAATTTTGAGACGAATGAAACACGCTTCATATTAATATTCTTTTATTAATACATTTCAAGTTTTTACAGTTTTTAATTTCAACAGTTTAAATGCATCGATAAACGTATAATAAATTCAAACTCAAATTTTATAATTCAAACCTTAACACCAAATACATGCTTAATAATTATATGATTGCACGTAATTTCACACTTGACTAGGAATATTTGAATATAATATAAGATATATAGGTAAAAAATTTTATCAGTGTCCTTTTAGTTTTTTGCTTCGGTTCTACATAATTTGAACCTCCCAAGATTGTGAAATTGCCTTAAGACTTGATGACCCGTTAATCTGCTCTCTTGGGCCAAGCTTATGGCTTAAGGTAAATCTCATAATGCAAAATGTTTTGTGCAAATTTAGGTTCCCAACTCTTTGCTAGAATCAAATGGAAAGTTCCGCTAACCCATGTGAAAGTGTATGCCAATTAGAAGGAACAAGTAGTGAAAATTTTTTCGAACTGGCTTTGGTTGTGATTTCCTTTTCCTCTCAAGACTTTTTTTCTGGATTTTTTTTTTTTTTTTTTGGATGAATCTGGTAGACATTTTTTTAAGACTTGGGAAATGAATAGTATGAGATACGTGGGTTCCATTTGTTTTAATCATTTAAAAATGTTTGTACTATTTCACTTGAGTTGGTCATTCAAATGGACGTTTAGAAACAAAACTTTGATAGTCATCAAACAATACCACATGATCCATTTGGCCAGTTAAATGGAAAAATATTAGACTCAATTTGAATAAATATTTAACAGTACCATTTGGATTTTCTTTAATAAAAAGCTTTTACTCTCTTTTCTATTTGAGTAAATGTCATAATTTTTTTTGTTTCAATTATGATTTATACGATTCTTATTTCTTTGCATTTATAGCAGAAAGAAGAATAAAATCTCTTCCATATATCCTATTAAAATTTTTTTCATAAATATTAAAGTTTTGTAGGATTTGTTAGAATTATTTTTTAATATCTAAAAAAACAAACATTCAAATGCTTTGTTTAAATATTTATTTTCAAATTGTGAATATCCAAACATCATTTCAATAGCTTTTCAAAATGATTTTATTCAGATATTATTATCCAAAGTGTTACACTTCAATGACTTTACCAAATGGATCCTTGCAAGTTTCAAGTGGAGGAACTTATCAACTTTTATATAGTTTTTCAAATAATCGAATGTTCACTAATTCACTCCATGAAGTCCTCGTTGAAGGGCAAGGTTCACCCGGTTAAAAAGATAGTATTTATTTTACAATTAGAAGAGAATCACAAAAAATAATCAAAATTGACGTCTTGATTTTATTTTGTTATTTTATTCAAAAAAGAAGGCTTTGACGCTTTTGTCTCCGTTGTGGTTGGTAGCTTGATGGAATCCTTCGGACCCTCCTCCCAACAAGATTATTTACAAAAAGCACCCAAAAAAGAAAAGTTACTTTTCCTCCCTTGGAAAATACAAAGGAGAATTCTTGTATTAAAAATACCCTGCCAATTAAATACGGTTTTTAACTCTTTCATTAACTTATATTGAATTATCATATTCAATTTTAAATGATTTCACTTTTATATTTTAAATTAGGGACGGACATAAACTATACACCCGATTGTAATAATTTATTAAATAATTTTAATTAGATTGTATGGTCCATTTTACTCAATCAATCTAACAAATTGATCTTTTATCAATTTATTTTTATAGATTTAGTTAATTATTAATTGATTATGATTAATTAATGAGTAAATATGAAAATTGATAATCTATGATAATTATGTTCAACAGCATTTTACTGTTATTACTAATAGATAAGAAATTGTACGATTGTTAGAAACTGTAGCGTTTTTTTATTATTGATTTTTTATTTTTTTTTTTGGTAAATTTTTTATTCAGCTGCTATAAAGTGGTACAAAATTTAGGCAAAATGTTGGAAACTTTCGCGACTTAAGTGGAAAGAGGAAAAAAAAAAAATATCACCACCTGCTCAAACCACTCTCTCTCTCTCTCTCTCTCTCTTCTACAGGCGAGAACCATTAAAAAAATAATGGCTCTGCAACTATGGGAGACACTCAAAGAGGCAATCACGGCCTATACAGGCCTGTCTCCGGCGACCTTCTTCACCGTCCTCGCTCTTGTCTTCGCCATTTACTACGTCGTTTCTGATCTCTTCGGGCCCTCCGAAACCCACCACGCCAGACCCAGATCCGTCGACGAGGTTCCGCCACGCCCTCTCCCGGTTCAGCTCGGCGAGATCACCGAGGACGAGTTGAAGAAGTACGACGGCGCCGATCCTGAGAAGCCCTTGCTTATGGCCATCAAGGGTCAGATCTATGACGTCTCTCAGAGCAGGTCTTTGCTTAAAGTTTCTGCCATTTTTCCTTTCTATTTTTGAGGCTTTTTGCTTTTTCTGTAAATTCTTGGGATATCTTAGGTTTTTTATTTTATACCCTTTTTTTTTTCAGTGGTTGGTCAACTCTATTGCTTTTAGATTTTACCCTTTTTTTCTCTTAATTTTTTAATTCCCGTGTTGGTAGATTTTGTGGCTCACTTGTTAGGGCTTGAATTATTGTGTTTTATAACTGAGGATTAACATGTTTTCTTTTAGAAGATGAAGAAAGTTGTTGCCTTTAGTCTTGTGAGTTCAAGAAATTTTTAATTTTTGTCATTAAATTTCTGCTAAACTAGATAGATAATGAGCTAGTTTTTGACTTTTTGTACAAGAAACATTTTTTCTCTGGGAAATTTGCACATAATCCAGAATTTACCAAGTGGGTTTCTCAATGGAAACTTATTGCATTTGATTTGCTGAGGCTTTTTCCACTCATATATAGGCTTAAATTTGCATTTAGTTTGTTTTTCAAAATAAATTTATAAATGGATTTTGGGCAAATATGAAATGTTGTAAAGTTTTTAGCTTGGGATTTTTCCATTTGTGATAGTCTGAACAAGTTTTAAGGCAAGTTTTGGTGCTTTTGGGATAACATCAAGTACTAACTTTAAAAGTGGGAGGGTAAAAACAAGCATAAATGGCGCAATCAACCGTAGTTGTGGTTGATTTTTTTTTTCTCCCACCTAATTTGGCATTTGGCGACAAATACTTTTGCACTATTGCTTCTTAGGATTCCTTGGCATTGTTAATCCTTTCTATGTTGGTCTTTGTCTTTTTTACTGAACTTTTAACTTGGCGATATCTGAACCGGCAGGATGTTCTACGGACCTGGTGGGCCTTATGCATTGTTTGCGGGAAAAGATGCTAGTAGAGCTCTTGCCAAGATGTCTTTTGAAGAGAAAGATCTTACTGGCGACATCTCTGGTCTTGGTCCATTTGAAATCGACGCTTTGCAGGATTGGGAATACAAGTTTATGAGTAAGTATGTCAAGGTTGGAACTATCAAGAAGACAGTTCCAGTAACCGATGGGTCGTCCTCCGGGGAGGCAGAATCTGCTGAGACAAAAGACGACGCTAAGCCTGCCGAGGTCAGCCCATCTGATAAGCCTGCAACCAAATCTGAGGAAATCCCATCTGGTGGGGAGGTTGTGAATGAATGATGTTTCAAGTGCGACTGTTTACAAGTCTGGAAACAGTTCCAAATGGAGAAACTAAAGCCATGGATGTCTTGTCGCGTTTTCGGTAAATCTTTGATGACACAGAACTTCATATATGTAGTGTAGGACACTTGCTATCATCAGATTTCCTTGAATGTCTACTTAAATAATAACTCCGTGATGGTTAAATTTGGGTTTTTTGAGAGCCGAAACTTCTGTTCTCTGTTTATTTTGTGTCTTATGTAGTTAAGGAACTCTCTATAGCTAAATCAAGGATGTGTAATTGCTGTTTAGCTACTTAAAAATGTTTTCTCATTCCAAGAAGAGTATTAAACTGCATCGTGTTGCATGTTTTCGAACTTTTAGTCGTATTTCAATCATTTAGCAAATCTTGCCGGATCATGAAGTGAAAGCACGCCTTAAAAGCTTAAAGGGGTCTGCCCTTTTGACAAAGCTGATTCCTTGTTTCATTGGAGTGAATTAAGATCAGACTCGAACTTGTCGCTCGTGAAGCCTTTTCTGTCATTCTCGGGGCCGTTTGGCTGTGAATGCTAATTTGCACTTGCGAGCGGCAGAGAGCACGTATCTGCCGCTCATTACTGTGGGACCCACATGTCAACCGCTTTAGATACTTCATTCGGGCTACTCGCAACTGCATTTACCATTTCCATGCCGGCGAGCATTTAAAACAAGCCGTATGATTCCTGTCCTTGAGTAGTAACGAGCATATAGAACTAAAGCGGAAGGATGTAGGTGTGAGCCATCCCAATTGTTGATTGTTAACAGAGCATAGTTCTGGAATATTAATATGATTACAATCTACTTTACTGCTTTTTATATCGCTAGGTTGGTTGAATCGCGTGGTTTGATTGCCAAAATATACGGTTTGGAGTTGGGCCTTATCTTTTATTTATTTATTTATTTTCGGTGAATCTTCTTTTTTCTTTCTCTTCTTTATTTAGTGGTAGAACAAGAGCCTAATTGGCAATAAACCATAGCAATTCTAGGTTGCAAAGCTTTCTGTCAATTATTGCCACCATTATTCTCCACTAATTCAATAAAGACTTTATTTAAATTAAAAAAAAAAAAAAAAAAAACCTTCACTCGTTTTTTTTTTTTTGCTGATCTTTTTATCGTCGTATTTACGTTTTGGTATATTTTTCCTTTTTGTTTTCCCCATATTTTACTGTTTATCGAATTATATTTTCTGTCGTTTCATATTTATCAATCTTTTCCCATTTCGTGTCGTTTTTTTGCTGTATTTTTGTTGTCTCCGCATTGGTTTCATTATTTACGACATTCTAGTTTCTAATCGTTTCCCATTCTTGTTATTTGACAATTTTTATGTTGCTTGTGGTCGTTTCCTCCTTGTTTGTACCATTATCACGGTTTTTCTTATTTTCTCGTGATCTAATCGAAATTCATTTGATGTCTGTCGCCGTGTTCCCGTTTCCTGCTATTTTTATGTTTTTGTTGTTTTTACCTTCCTTTCGAGGTTTGTTGTTTTTTGTCGTTCAAACTTTTGGTGTCGTTTTTTTTTTTTTTTTTTTTTTTTTGCGGTCGTGTCCTTATTGTAGCTTTAACAGCTACCGATGACTGCTGTTTTGCATACGTTGTCGTTTATCGCATAAGAAATCTTTTTTTTTTTCGGACGTTCAAGTGTTTGAGACTTTCGGTGTTGTTTTCTTGTTGTTGTCGTTTTTAACTCTTATTGTTGTTTTCCATTTTTTTTTTTTGTTTTATCGAAGTTGAAGTTGTGTCGTTTCAGTATTATCTTTAGTTTTTTGTTTCTTATAGGTTTTTTTTTTTTCCTCAGAGTTGCTTTCACATTTTATACGTTTTCCATTGTTTTCCATTTGGTGTTTGTTGTCGTTTTCGCGTTCTTGTTGTTTTATGATTTTTTTTTTTTTTTCTTATTGTTGTTGCTGTCGTTTTCATAATTTGTCGTTGATAGAAAGGAAGGTCGTTTTAAAACTTTTTTTCGCTGCTTGTCGCTGTTTCTATATTTTATATTTGTTGTCGTTTAAAACTTTTGATGTCGTTTCCCTATAGGTGGTCATTTCCTTCTCCTTGCTGCCTCGTCGTCTCTCTTTCTACATTCTTCTCCCTACTTTGAGTAGTGACAAATCATACACTATTCTGTATATGATCCTTGTTAATCCTTATCTGGCCTACCAAAAGAACTGAAGCAAATGTCCAGAGCCATGGCCAGCAAACAACTATCTAAAAACTATTTCCTAAATGACGGTGATTGAGGACGTGAGGACACCACCGATCTTTATTTAGATTAAAAATATATATATATATATATATATATATATATATATATATATTGAAACTCAACTCCCTTCGTGTAACATTGCCGTCCTGGCTGCCGAGGCAATCTTGGTAAGTAATGACAAGGACAAGGTCAAAAGCAGAAACTCAGAAATGGATAATTATTCGTAAATTGTAATCTCTTGAGCATATGAACTTGGATTAAAAAACGCAAATGGCTGTCGACACAACAAGGCTTCAAGAGCATGAGGTGAAGCAATTAATGTTTCAACACGCAAAATTTGTAAATAATATATAGTATATACATATACACACACATATATATGTAGCCAGTCGACATAGGTGTTACCATCAATACCTTAAATAATATTCTTCCTTGTTCAACATTAAGATCTAATTAATATTCGTTATGCCTGAGAAGTCTAAAATCATTTTGTCACCTAGTTCTGAAATCTCTAGATAGTTGTTCCAATTTTCTTTCTTTTAATTTGTTTATTCCATGCTTAACAAGTCGTGAAGAAAACAAAGCTGGGTTTAGTCCACAGTAATGACAAATGTGGGAAGAAAACAAAGAATACTTTATGTAAAAGATAGACAAATCAAATCTCATGTAATCAAGAAATGAGAACCAATTTTCTCCTTAATTTCATTTTTATACAAGTTTATTGAAGCCGCCTGATGGCTGAGATCATGAGTTTGACCGAATATACATAACACAAACATATATGCCGTATAAGTGTTCCATGTATTTTTAGACTTTCATTATATTTTGCATTTTCAAAATATCAGTTTCGTGAAGCAATGAATCATGTCAAATTTGCGTATTGTCTCCATGCGGAAAATTGACACATTTTTATCCCTAAATAACAAATGGCTTAAAGTACTAAAATATTATCTTTCCATCAAAATTATTTTGCATTAGTGGTCAATGCATATATTTGGAAGTATTGCAATAATGCTTTCGATACAATACAGAATACGATACTTCTTGTTAATGACATTCAAAACCTATCCACCTAAGAAAAACAATGATTATTGTTTTTTTAAATAAATAAGGTGATTCATAATGTCCTTACGTAAAATTATTATGAAACAAAAATAAAGCTAACTTAAACCGTCGACACCTAGCATCTACGGAAGTTTGATTTTCGTTGGGCCAATGAGATGCACAATTTCAGCCTCATTGTGGAGAAGTGGGATTCAATCCCTAAGTGATAGGTACAAGAGCTTTTATTGGTTGTCCGCTATTCCACATCACTGTTGGTTAAGGAAAACTTTGATTACAATAAATTTGTGGTATCGTATGAAAAAACATCTTATTTATGATGGAGAGTTTTTAATTGTCGGAAAAAATTTTTGACTCTAATATAATGAGTCATATTAGATTTAAAAGAATATATACTCTCACAGGATTTGATCAAAAACTCGGGAATTTTTTCATACGAACTAAAGAATTTTCCCAAGAAAGTTACAAAATCAAAAGGAATCCCTTGTACGGTAAACACACATATATATGGGTAAATTGTTGGGTTGATTCCTGAACTTTTAACTTTGTGTAATTTTGATGCCTAAATCTTTTTTTTTTTTTTTTTTTTTTTGTAACTGAAATGCTCATAAATATTAAAATGTTGCTGCAGTATCATTTATGTTAATTTTTGAAAAGAATCGTTAGCGACCATCACTTTTGATCAAATTATTAAATATTCCTTTTAAAAATTAACATAATGACTATTTTAGTAATATTTTAATAGTTTATGAGCATTTTTTATTTTTTTTTTTTAGTTGGAATGACTATAAACTATTAAAGCATTGTTACAGTAGTCTTTCTTGTTAAGTTTTGATCACTTTTTGATCAAATTACTAATAGATTTCATCTAAAAATTAATATAAAAAATCATTATAGTAATATTTTAAAAATTTATAAACATTCCAGCTATAAAAAAATTAATGAACTAAAATTACATAAAATTAAAAAATAAAAAACTAAATAAATAATTTACCCTATGTAAATGAAAGTCAACACGGTGATACATATAAACTAGTTTAAAATGTCTAGAAAATGACGTCATCCAAAAGTCAACTCTTTGCATATAGTAGACACGGAAAAAGATGAGAAAGAAGCATCATTCTTGTTTGAGTCTTATATGGTATTATATTTTTTTTAATGGAAGAGACATTCTGGTCCCTCTTATTAATAGACTCCCAACCTACCAAGTTCTAACAATTGCCAAAAAGAAAGAAAGAAAAACAAAAAAAGATCCTATTTCCTCTGCTCTAAAGCCTCACCTTTGTAGCTCCTTTCTTGGACCTTCAAATTCAAAAACATGAGGGCTCAGAAATCATTTTTCCTGGTGCTAATTTTAGTCATTTTCCTGGCACGTTTCTCATGTGGTATAGAGACAGACCAAGTACCGGGAAACAAGCATTCTTCTATCTTCTCACAGAGGTCTACAGAAATCCTTAAATCCCTGCAGACAAGGAAGATTAAGATCGGCTCGGTTCACGCCGTTTCGCACCGGCTTGTCCCTTCCGGACCGAACCCCCTGCACAATTAGTTTGTACGTAAAAAAACCAGCTCCTTGTCTGTTCTTTTTTGCTTCACATATGGACACTACAAAGAGGGGATTTTTTTTTTATTTTTTATTTTTTTCATGTAGAATGATGTATTTTCTATTAAGTAAAGTTCGAGATCAGGAAACTTTGAATTTTGTAATTAGTCATAATTGTAATTAGCTGCAATCATTGATTCTAGGAAATAACGTTGTTTTAGAAACTTACTCATATTTTATTCTACCTTGTATATTTATACGCATTCAATCAATCATATAATTCGAAGCTAATTATATACGAAGCTAGAATATAATTCGAGTTAGTTTCTAAAAAACATGCTAATTTCCATGAATCAATAATGGCAGCTAGTTACAATTATCATTAATTACAAAATTTAAAGTTCTCTGATCTCTAATTTTCCTTGATATTTTTCTCCACTGCAGCTCTTTGAGAAGATGTAGATCATATATATGGTTTTCCAGATATCGAAGAAAAAGTCAATATTTTGTAATTGTTTACATAAAGAGGGAACCAAAGAGCAGCATAGTCTGCGGTTAATAAATTTTAATTTTGTAATTATTGGAATTGCTGTTCCTCTTGAGTTTTGTCAGAGGGAAAGAGATGCTACGAGAGATGCAATCCATTGTATGGTTGGAAATAAGAGTAGAAGAAAGGAGGCAGAGGGTCAAAAAGTCTATTCCATAGTTAAAAAATAGCAAATATAATTTTTAAAAAGGTATATTATAGTAACTAAATAAATAACAATTTAGAGTAATAATTCAGATTTAGTAACGTGTTTACAGGTTAAAAAGGAGAGCTAAGAGACTTCCCATACAGCCAAAAACTTCAGCAAAATAGTTTCAACTATTAGTCAATTTGCGTGTGAGTTTACAAAAGAAAATATTTTCAACTCTGTAATAACTTATCATAAATTTCTAATTTCTTTTTAGTAATGACGAGTTTAATACAGTATGTTGCATGGGAAAAGAAGAAAAATAAATAAATAAAAAAACTTATATTATTAATAAAAAAATTAATTAAATAAATATTATAATTATAATAATATAATTCTTGTCAAAATCTCTCCCAATAATAAGATGCAAAATCAAAATGACTATAGTATTAACAATAATAAAAATGAAAACAAAAACAAAAACAAAAAAAAATATTATTTAGTCATACTCATTTAAAGAAAAAAATTAAAACAAAAATAAAAAAACAAAAATAAGACAAAAAAAAAAAGAACAAAAATCTTTAGACTTAAAAGAACCGGAAAAAACTAACCTTAACAAAAAAATTATAACAAAATAAAATATATATCCCATTTTTCTCTTTTTTACTGTTTAAAAAAAACTGAAAAAAAAAATTCAGGTTGTATACATGCAAAAATGTAAAAAAAAAAAAAAAAAAGATTTTTAAAATATAAAACAACAAACAAAAAAGACAAAAAAAAATTGCATGTAGAATCCTTAAAAAAAAAGTCTTTAAAAATAGAACAAAATAAATAAAAAAGACAACAAAAAAAACCCAGAAAAAAAATCCGAAATAAAGATAAAAATTTAAAATAAAAAATTGTTTAAAAATTAAAAAAAAAGTAAAGTGAGCAAAAATATAATACAACAGTAGATCGGTATCTAATGTCTAAGATTTAGCGTCCAAAAAAAATGCAAAAACAATATTAAGAAAAAAAAAAACAAACTCTAAATAGGGGTAAAATCGACAACACACTGTAAGAAAAAGAAAACCAATTAAAAAAGAGGTATAAAACGATAATTGTACTTTATGGGTAGCCGACAATTTCTGCATAATAGGGTAAAAAGGTCGCTTATTGTAGATGAAGGAAAAACAATTAAATCAGATGGGTAAAAAAGACTATGTACTGCAATAAAACAGTAAAATATGTATGGATAAAACCGTCCTTCTATATAAATCAGTCAAATTCAGCACATGAAATAAGGGCAAAATCAGAATTTTAATATAGAAAAACAGTATTGTTCGTTATTATAGCAAGCACTGTAGTAATACTATAGATTACTATATAAATACTGTTTATCACTGTAGAAAAGTTACGGAACTCTGTGAACCGTGGCTAAACTAATGAAAACAAAGAAAAAAAGATAAAAAAAATACTATTCTATAAAGAACAGTAAAAACGACCTTTACTTTACTATATGTATATAATATAATGTCGTTTGGCATTGGAAAATATTTATTAAAAAAAATATTTTTTTTGAAGCGGTGCCAAGTAAGCCAAAAAAAGAAAAAGAAAAGAAAAAGAAAAGAAAAGAGTGAAAGAGTATGCTCAGTTACAGAGGACCAGTGCAAAATGCAAATGGCAATCCAACTCCATCGCATATTTCCACAAAAAATTAAAAAAAAATAAAAATAAAAATCGTCGCATACGGCATATCCAAGTATGGAAGCAGACATGTATTTCCAGTGTGTCCGTAACTCCAAAACACAAATTTGCCACGTGTGCGTATCCGGATGGTGGAACACTGAAAACACATCGTGCACGCTCTCCCACCAAAGTGAAATCCCCGTCACGAGTCACGAGAAAGAAGATTATTTATTTATTTATTTATTTATTAGTATAGTTATCCACTTAAAAGGGCAAAACCGAATCGTTATCAAATTTCCTAGCCACAGTCCCATTTTCCGTGGATGTCAATTCGTTTCGTAATGTGTTTGTGTCATGTTTGAGTCGTGTCGAATTTTTCTACCCAACCGAACACGACCCGTGACACGAACACGACACGAAACTGTGACACGAACACACACAACTCGTAACGGATACACGAACACGACACAACTGACCCCGACACAAACTGATCCCTACACACTGACCGAAATGACACGAACTTGACCGAAATTGACACGAAATGACCCGACATAAATACCGCTACCCAAATAACCGAAATTACACGAAATTTACACAACTGACCCAACTGACACGAAATGACACGACACGAATTGTTCTACGAACACGACCGATTTTTTCGTGTCAATTTCCCACCGACACGACCCCCTCATTTTCTCAACCCGACCGTCATTCATATCTGTTCGTTCGTATCTCGTTCGCCGTATTTCATATTTTCTGCTTTCTCAGCCCCCTTGCACTTATCTTAAAGGGCAAATTCGTCCAAAAAAAGTAAAACAAAAACAAATTATTATAAATTGAAAAAGGCTTAAGACACGTTACTGGACCCTAACACAGGAGGATGGGCTACACGTGGGGTCTCGGCCCCAGATTCAGACAAACCCCTTTTGAGCTTCGCGGACGCTCTGACTCCCATCTAGAGAGAGAATCAAATTGAGATACAAGATTTAGGAGAGAGAGAGAAGGAGAGTAGTCGCCGGAGAAAATCTGAGAGAGAGAGAATGGGGGAGTCAAAATCCGAGGATTGGCTCCCGCCGGGTTGGACTATGAAGGAAAGAGTCAGAGATAATGGTAAAAAAGACGAGGTAATTTAAATTTTAAACACCAAAATTTTTTTTACTTTCTTTTTTTTTTTCAAATAAAAAATTTTCCTTTTAGAGAAAAGTCTCAGCCTTTTTTATCCAATTGGCTCTGCGACCGTGATATCTTTTCTTTAGATAGTAAGTTTTACTGCTTTAGCTTCCGGTTTTAAGCTTCTGGTTCCTTTTTTTTTGTCTTAAAAGTTTTTTTTTCTTTTCATTTTCTTCTTAAGTTTTGATTAATAAATTGATTAGTTGTTTATTGGGGGTATGTTTTTCTTTTTTTGTGTTTGCAGAGATTCGAGTAATTGAAAGGTTTTAAGTAAATGATCCGTAGTAGTCTTCATTAGATGTTGATTTTGCATGCATTGCATGGAAGGCCCAGTACGGACCAGATTATTGACATAACATTTTTCCCCCTAATTTTGGAATTTAAATATAATGATAAGATATACAATATTGAGATGCATGTCTGAAATGTGACATACCCTGAATTTTATTATTTTTTCTTAAGGTTAATAAAGTCTGAGTTTTGTTGGATTGAATTGGGTTTGGTGTAAATGCAAAACAAAACTTGATTTCTACTAGTGTTTAATCTCTTCTACCTGTTTTAGATCTTAAATCTCATTCAGCTTATAGCTTGTTTAGCACATAGTTTTGAAATGTTAATTTTAAAAAGATTCCATTTCAAAATGTGAATCTTTTTGGGTTGGTGCTTGGGGAAGGAAAAAAAAAGAAAAAAGAAAAAGAAAAAGAAAAAGAGTTGTGGTGCGGATTTGAAACAGCAAAAGTTTTAAGTTGAATTGGAATCTTTTCGAAAAGTTGGATGCAAAACTATGCACCAAACAATGGCTTGGACTAATTATCTGTTCGGATATTTTTGAGCTAACTATGCTTATTGCAGGTTTACAATGCTCCCTCAAATGGACCTCCGTTTAATTCCCGGTCAGAAGGATCTCGCTATATCGGTGCGAAAGCCAAAAAGAAGAATCTAGGAACTTTGAAGCCATATGCAAACGCTGTCTGTTGACACAAACTTTTATCTGTCTTTCCTTTTTCTGTTTTCAAGTAATATTTGTGGCGTTTTATTTATATAGATCTTCTGAAGCGTTTGATTCGCGCTTTTTAGGTTTTACTCGAGAAGGGTAATGCAGAAGGGTTACCCCCAGGGTGGATCAAAGAAGTCCGAGTGAGAAAAAGGGCGGGTTGTATCAGAAGAGACCCGGTACTCAATCTTTTAATTTGTCTCTTTGTTACTCTTAATTGTTTCACTACGGTGTGTTATTTATCATTTTCATTCGAGTTCATACTTGTAACTCCTATCTTGTATCATCATTAAATGTACTTGTTTTGGATTTTCTCTGATGAATCACCTGTAATTCCCAGTGGTTCGTGCAAAGACTTTCAAATTTCTTATCCGGAATATCTGTTTATTCTCTAAATTACATTTGATATATGCAGTTTTACTATGAACCGATAAGCAAGAATGTATTCCGCTCTTTGAAGGCTGTTAATCGGTATCTCAAAACTGAGGAGCCGGGAACGCTTGCACAGAATTCCGAAGGCAGTAGTCATAAGGATTCGGAAGACGATTGTACCTTTGTAAGTGTGCTCAAGTTGGCGTTCTAGAATTGCTTGTTCATATACATATTTGGGTTTTTATGTACTTAGAAACAGGAACTGGAAAAAGTAAAACCAGAAGAAAAGAAAAGAAAGAAACTTAGTAGAAAGAAATTTAATAGGACACCTAGGGAAGATCTTCGGCAAGGTTTTTTCTTTAGTGAATTTGGTAAAGGCGGCGCATTCGGTCCTTTAGCCTGTTTATCTTTCGTTATATCATGAACGTATTGTTGCATATTGATTGAAAACAACAAATTGTATCCTTCATCTTTTCTATTCTCTCTCTATAATTTGGTCTGTTCTGCTTGGTTCCATTGTTGAGAAACACGAGTATGTGATTTTGATCAGCTGCTGTGATCTTCAACAACATTTGTAACCATTATGAGCACCTGGAAACTCTCTATCTGCCGTTTATTAGACCAGAAGTGATTGCTCACTATGATATGACTCCAGGTGAAATTTCTGAGCATCAAACGGAAAAAAAATAAAAGATTAAGATTGATCATGGGCTTAAAACTGTCAACAAAAGTCAGAACGTATAAATCCTCGGTTTAAAGCAGCAACCTAGTTGAGCTGCTGACGTGCGGTTCCTTATATCTGTGTCATTTCTAATTTACTTGCCTAGTAGTCGTCGTACCTCCGCAGATTCTAGGAACTGCAAAGAAAGAAATGTGGTTTCTGCAAAAGTAAAAAAAAGAAATTAAATTAAAGTAGACAGCATGTTTTCCGGATCTAAACTGATAACAACGTACTACTTTGCATCTTTCTTGGTAAATTTTTTTAAGATTCTTTTCGATTGCACTATTTACTATCAGGTGAATTTTCTCAAGTCTTTGTTTTTTTTTTTGGTTTTTCTTGTTTCTTAGTCAACTGATTTAATCAAGAAACAGCAATTAGGAGTCAACAAAACAAGGAGACAGATTGATTTTAGTCAGTGCTCAGACATGAATGAGATAGTGCAGGAAGAGCAAGAACTTAATCTCATCTCAACCCTCACCCCTCTCCGAGCATGCTTCTGATTTGCATAAAGTTCCTACTCCCTTTCCTAGTAAGGCGCTGACTTCATCTTTACCCTCATTTTTCGTTCTTTTATTGTTTAGTTTTTATGAAAATTACGATATTTCTAGGAGATTCTGATATCTTTTTATTTTATTTTATTTTTAAATCTGTCTCTATATTTGTTTCGTTCTGATATTTTTTCTTTTATTTTCAATGTTGCAATGTGGAGTTAGCTACATGAGTTATAATGTATGATATTCTACTTTCAATATGAGTAGCTCATCCGTACTCCACGTTACTGCAGCGGAGGGAGGCACTGAACTAAGAAACTCAGATATTAAGGAAGCAGAAGATTTGGATCAAAAGGGAGAAAAGGCCGATGCTTATAAACGTAAATTTGATGAAGTTCTTCCAGCTAAGCAATCCCGTGAAAGTGAAAAGGCCCGACCTGACCAGCGCAAATCCAAGAAGAAGATGGTAGCCGGCTTGCCACGCCGTGTGTCAAAACGATTAGCTGGACTTGATGTTGACCCCATACAGGAACTAAAGCCCAGAGCTCGAGCACGCCGAGTTGCAGTTGAAGAGTCGAGTAATGGAGTGGCTGGTACAAGTGAAGATTCTTCCCCTGCTAGTTCAGCACAATGTGCGTTCCAACAGCCTACTCAGCTTGAAACTGACTCCAATAGAAGCAAGAAGTTTTCTGATAACTTGGTCGCTTCAGAAAAGCAGGTCAGAAAGGCAGAAACAGTTATTGATTTGGATGAGAAGCAAAGGTCTCTTGTTTTCCCCTTGGAGAGTGAAATTCCTCCATATAATAAAGCTGATGAGAAACTAGAAGCGCCTCTTGACTTGCCTCTCGGAGAATTGTTGACCGATCCATGCATTGCATTTGCAATAAAAACTCTGACCGGCGTATCTTTTTACAAGTCCGAGAGTTCAGAAGTTCTTCCTGGGTCCATAAGTAGTGAGCAATCGTCAGTGGACTTGGCCATGGACATTTTCGGTAAGGTAGAGACAGAAAGCAGGATCAATGGAGAACAAGATTGCCGCTCTGCTGTTTCGCTGGAAGAACATGCCAGAACTACTGAAAACGACACCAAGGCTGATGAGAAGTCAGGATCCCCTATTGAGTTTCCTTTTGGGGTGTCATGGCAAGATCCGTGCATTGAGTTCGCGATAAAAACACTGACCGATGCAATTCCACTCGACTATGATCCAAACATCCAGCAATACTTTCAGCAGCAACTAAGCTCATCAAGAACCCAAGGAAGTGATGAAATGAGCTTCACCAGTGTTGGTCTTGATAACTTGTTCCAAACCGATTACTCATGCCAGCCATTTTGTGACGTTGAGAAGCCCCAGTTTCAGCAACAATTTCAAGCCCCGCATAGCGGAACTGTCAGCTTACGAAATTCTGATGGATCTTTTCTAAACCAAAGTGGAAAAGAAAGACAGTGAACCAGCGACAAGAGGAAATTCGCCTGAACTGACTAGAGATTTGTACAAAGATAGAACTCCCAGGCCATCTAACCTTTTAACTTTTGCCTTTTGTTGTCCCAACTTTTTGGATGTGCCAGTGACAATCTCTTGTCTGAATATGTTATGAAATTGTCAGAAGGAGGTAGTTAGGCCGGTCAGCTTAGCATTTGGGCAATGTTTAACTGTAGGTGTTTTACTATTAGTATCGGCGGTCGCCGGCGGTTGGCGCCGCAAACCTTAATTTCCAGTCTCATGTTGTTCCTATATGGTCTATGCGGGCATCCATGTTTGACCTTTAAACTTGTGTAGAACAACATGCATTGATTCAATTTTCAGCGAGATGTGAATCTTTTGCACTGCAAATGCGTGCCAATCTGCATAATTCTTTGCCGTTTTTGTAGACAAATTTTAACTGCTGGAGTATCTGACTTGTATTTGTTTGTTGACTTTTGTTATATTTTCATTTTTTAAGGATCCGTCTGTGTCGAGATTTGTGTATGAATACCAGGAATTGCAATAACTTTATATATATATATATATATATTTTTTTTTTTTTCAAGAATAATTACCTAAAATTGTTTATGAGTTGTACAAGTAGTGTACTCGTTACTTGTACAGTTGTACTCGAGGACACGCCTGCCTTCATTTTAACGTTACTTTTTTTTTTTTTTTTTCCGTCTCCTGAAGATAACATTTTACTAGTTGGTCTAGCCTAGTCTAAATAAAAAAAATAAGGTCTCCTTTGACGTTCGATTTCAAACGGTATTTTTTTATCTCAGTTTTTATTTTTTTAAAAAGTTTTTGTTCTTTTCTGAAAAAATTTTTGTTTTTTCTGAAAAGTCAATAAAAATTTTCAACTTAAACTGTATTTTTTCAACTCAAGTTTTATTGTTGTGAAATGTCATATACGACCTTAAATAAAAAAAAAAAGTTATAACTTACCTTTGCTTTCGAGTTTAAGGGTCATTCCTAGTTTGTATTATTTTTATTTTTTTTTGTAAGAGAAAGAAATATACTTCGTCTAACAATTTTAATTAAAACAATTAGGGGAAAAAAAAAACATACGATTGTATTTAAAACTCTTTTTTCATATATCTTTTAACAGAAATTCTAATGAAAGAGGTTTAAATGAGGTAGAGGCTTAAATGATTGTATTTAAAACTCTTTTTTCATATATCTTAAACAGAAATTCTAATAAAATAGGTTTAAATGAGGTAGAGTTAGAATTTTTGGTGCAAATGTGGGAATGGTATTAAAATTAAAAAGGGCAACGACAAAAAAACGAGATGACATATATTACCGTTTTGACCTCTTCCATACCAACTGACTCGCCCAGGTAAAAACGTAAATAAAGCACAAAAGGTGTCTTGAGAAAATTGAGCTCGTTTTCTATGAAAAAGGCGGGAAAACACCAGTTCTAGGCTAATCCCTAATCGATTATATATATATATATATATATTATATAAATATATGTATATATCAGATTTAAGAATCAAATTGGGTCTGAAAATCAAAAGAAAAGAAAAGGAATGCAGATAGAGATAAAGTGCAGTTGTGGAGAGAAGTGCCCGGAGTGGGCAATCGTAGAAGTACAAGGAGTGGTGGAAGTTCAGCCCGATTTCCGAGATCGCATCCCCAACCTCCCCGTCGGCCTTCTCTGCCGCCCTACTTCTCAGGTTCCTCCCCCACCCCTTCAACCGTTTCTCTCTCTCTCTCTCTCTCTTTTTCTTTCGGATTACAAAAACTTCATCATTTCTCTGCTGATTTTTCCGATCGGTTTTTCCCCCTTTCCGTTTCTCTCTAAAAGGAGGTTTACACGTTCACCGTTGGCTACCATGAATTGACCGGAACCAAGATGTCGCTGAAGAAGCCGTTGTTGGTTCTCAAAAAAGTGAAGCAACCCAATGCGGATGAGAGTTCCTCCGGAGTGGAATTGGAGGTCATCGGTGTTATTCGCCATCGGATTTTGTTCAAGACCCGACCCAGAGCCCTTATTTCCAGTTAGTTCTTTCATGTCTAACATTCAGAAACATGCATTTTGAGTAAAAATGCCCCTCTTTTATTTATTTATTTATTCGGGTTATAATTCTTATTATTTCCTGTCAGAACCACAACCAAGTGTGAAAGGAAGAGCCAAGGCGGGAGACACTGCGGTGCCAAACCAAATTGCTTGAAATGCAGATATGAAACAACAATCTCTCAGAGGATCGGTAGAGTTTTCTGGTCAATGAATTGAAAAATCAAGTGATATCTGAAGCTTGTTTATGTTTCCAAAGAAAGATTTCGATTTTCGGGATGTAGTCTTTTACATGATCTTCTGAATTGCCGATATATAAACGCATGTTGTCTTTAGCATTTTTCTAGTTTTGGGTACAAGTAGAAATGGTTCTTCATTTGATAGTATTTGATAAGCAATACAAGTGAAAGATATGCTTGCAGTTGAATTACAATTGCAGAAGCAGAAAGCAGAAGCCAAAATGATCATTGAGAAAGGAAGTTACTATATGAATTTCATTGTAGAGTTAAGCAGCTCCTGGCTGAGATGCGAAAAAAAATAAGAATAATCATCTTTTGATCTAAAGATATCAAACTAAACCTTACTTATCTACAACAAGACAAAAGTTACAGAAACGAGACCAAAAAAAGAACTGCATTTTGGTAATCAATCTTTTAGATGGATGCGGGACCCATTGAACTTGTTCGAGCTCGCAACATTTCGGTTCTCTTGCTCCTCTCCATCGACTCCACCAACCATTCTACGCTTTCTTTTATTCCCAGCCTGCACTCAATTTTTCATTATGCAAGTTTTTCTCTGTAAGACTTCAGTGTTTGTTGTAGAATACGAGCACTGATGGAAATGTGAGTGGAACAAAATGAGGGAAGTACGGTAACTATTTGCTTACCCATCGTATGCTGAAACAGCTTCAAACATGTAAACCCTTTCATCCAACTTTTTAAGGTCTAAGTATCGAGCAAGTTCCTCAGCCGATACAGCTTCAGCTCGGTCCTGCATTACAATGATTTGATAAATAAAGTGTTCTTCGCTTAAAACAGAAAATTGACTTGTCAACTGTTAAGCAAAAAAGAATGAGCAAAGCTTTTAGCATACAAAGTTAACCGTCTTTTAAGAGTTTAAAACAAATTTCGAGAAGATGCTCAAAGATAGAAGGTTCTGAATTTTGGGAAATTTGTTGTCTACAGAAGAGGATTTCGTACATGATTATGCATAAGAGATAGACGTGTATTCACATAAGAGGAAATTCAAAACTGAAATCAATCTTCACTAGGAAATTTCATACGAGAATTTGAGGACCAGGATGGCCAAAATTCAGAACACTAAAAACATTCAAGCTCTTGTTCAGACTCCATACATAGTGCTGCAACGCCCAACTTTGTCATATTCTTGATTAGGATTAAAAGAATAACGCTCTTTTGTGTTTTTAGTGTAATCAAGCAGACTCACCTGCTTGTTTGCCAATATCAAAAGAGGAGCTCCTTGCAAATCTTCATGCCGCAAAGCTTTTTCTGGTTTTAACAAATGGAAGATATATTTAGCATCATAATGTATTTTGTCAACTTCCATCTCTTTGGGTCTACAAAAAAAAACTAACTATCCAATACAACCTAAGAATCAAAGGTAACATACCCAATGCAGATTTCGAATCTTCAAAGCGAGATGGACATGCAGCATCAATTACATAAACAACCGCGTGTGCCTCTTCATAGTATTTCTCCCAGATTGAACGAAGACCAGGCTGTCGGAATAAATACGAGTTCATTAACAAAACCTTGTATGAATACTGCAAAATCCCCATCCAAAGAGGTGGAGACACGGTATACTGTTCAGCCACACAAGCCTGCTATATGTCACTTCACTTGGCTGGCCACCCTCACAGGCTAAACTATCCGGCATCTAATAATTCAACACACTAAAAAGTTTCGAACTAATATATCGAGAACCTCCATTAGTTAGTCCTTTTCACTTTTTTCATTTCTCTGGGAGTTTCTTTTCCATAGAAAAGCCACTACCAAGTACAAACGACATAGGTAGTCTTCTCCATAATTACTCATGTGATCATGATAGATAGACAAAAGTTCCAAGTTATAAAGGAATACTCAATCGCCTATATATGAAATCCTCGCAATGTTGCTGTACTAATAGATAGCCAAAAGTTCCATCTAGATTTTAAGAAAAGCAGGAAACATCTGAAAACAATAGCAAATTTCAAAGATATCGTGATCTTAAAGGGCAGGCGCACCCATCATAAGGCCATCTAAACGTGAAGCGTACAAAAGAAGAATCAAATGGTATAACATTTAGGATTCAAATGTTATATGCATAGCGGAGGCAGAGTATGGTATTCCCCACTCAACATTTCAAATATTAGTAGGAATAACATAGAGATAAAGAATAACATCAATAATCTATAATAGGGGGAGGAAAAAGAAAGAAGTACAAATTCTACATACCTGGCCTCCTAGATCCCAGAAAACAAGCTTTGTATTTGAGACTTCTATACGACCAATATTTAGTCCCACAGTTGGAACAATTCGATCGGGAGGAAGGCCCTCAAGGTTTGAGTACACTGACTTCAACTTCTCCAGAAAAGTCTACAAAGTAATCAAGTGATTTAGAATTAGAAGTCATGTTTGTTAAAGGAGTCCAAAGAAGAAAAAATTCCATCAATTCGCGGAAGAGCATTTGACAGCGACAAAAACAAAGTGCAACGAATGAAAAAGATTATAAGAGGCATTACCGTCTTCCCAGCCTTGTCGATTCCAAGAATGAGGATATGAAACTCCGTCTTGCTAAAGATGTATTTCCAGAGTCCATAAAACAATGAAAACATCTCTTGTCTTGGTTAGCTTTCCCGGGTATTCGTTCCTTTTCAACTTTTAAGTCGAAAAGGAGAAGGAATTCACAACATCTAACTCCAATCTCAGCTAACCTAATAAATTTCGATATCTGAAAACACAATGAAATGCTCATCATCAGAGGCAAAGAAAAGGATAGGCCTAAGAAAATTTAAAATGTAAGATTTATAAATCTAAACTCATCTACCGAAAGCTCAATCTCCGATTTCCATTTGTAATGTTTTACGATCTGGTTCTTATAGGTCTGAGTTTTCATCTAAACAATTTAATGATTTATTTATTTATTTTTAACAATTTAAGCATTTCTCATCTCATTCAACAACCAAACTACAAAAGAAGAACATAATTTCTTTCTCCATTAACGCAATTTTGTAGCTTACAAAATTTCCAAATCCAATGAATAAACGACTACTACCACGGGCCAAAAGTGGGATCTTTACACAAAAAGAAAAAAAATTAATGATTGATCCCGAATCAAATGCGATCTCTAAATACTATCAAGATTAAAAAAATTTAAAATTTTTTTTTTAAAAAAAAAGACCAAAACCAAAACACCAACAATATAAAAATGAAAAATGGCAAATGCCCAAAGCCCGTTTTTATTGGGAAACTTTTAACAAATTATCCATAAAGGTCTCAGATTCGTCACTTCGAATTGAAGAAAGAAACATAAATTCAAAAGGGAAATTTCAGATTAAGGTCATTTAAGAGAGAGAGAGAACCATACCTCAAAATTTCAAGATCTCAAGAATTTTTCGTCGCTGCAGAAATTGGCCTTTTCTACTCAGTGGGAAAGCTAGAAAGCTTGGGTTGTGCTCCCACGAGAGAGAGAGAGAGAGGGAGAGAGAGGGGTCGTGAGAGAGAATATTGTGCCAGGGAAAGAAGAAAAGGGGAAGGAGAGAAATTCACAGATGTCAGGGTGGGGGCCCAGAGATCATTTTTAAAAGTTAAAGGGCTGAAATACAATTCTCACAAAACCAATATTCTTCTCTTCTTTTTTTTTTGCTTTTTTTTTTTTTTTTTTTTAAGGAAACGAAATACTTCTTTTCTGTTGAACAATAATCTAAAATAAAGTGAGTAAATATCATTTTTATATAAAGAAAATTAAAATATTTTACGAAAAATCTTATTAATTCCCCCTAAATTATTTTAATAGTGTCAACATACTCCATAAATATTAAATGTGCCTATGATATCTCTGGATTTTAATATATGTGTCAAATTACCTTATGCTAGTTCCATTAGTTTTTTCATTATTTTTAATGTCAAAACGCCCCCTAATTTTTGCTTTTGTGTCAAAATACCCTTAATATTTGCATTTCAGTAATATGTCCTCTGATCTTTAATACTTATGTTAAATTATCCCTTAATTTTTAATATTTATGTTAAACTATCTCGTTTATCTTATTTTAGTTGTCTAATGTCGTATAATTTCCTAATATCTATTAACTCTTTCATAATAGCTAAAAAAATTATTTTTTAATAAAATACTATGTATCTTTTTGGGAAAATGCAAGATATAACATATTTTAATGGGAAAGTTTGCGTTAGAATCTCATTTATATACCTTATGGATAAACTCATTTTATAATTGTTCGATGAATTTCAACGGTTAAGATATTACTTGTGTATGAGACTTATAATGCACCTTATTTTATAGTATTATATACTAAAAAATTATTTAAAAAATAAAAAAAATCATTTTCTTTTTTCGACGAGGTCCCCAAGCATGACCTAGACCTTCTGCCGTCGGCCTCGTAACCCAACGCCCCCTGTTGGACTTTGAACCTTCTGGCACCCAGGGCCTCCCCGGCGATCCAGGCACCACCCCGGCCCGCAACTTAAGCGCCCCCTCACCGGCCACCCAGGCCCCCTCTCCTCAGAAGACGAGCCCCACATGCTAAATCTAGCTGCCCTGACCCCCTGACAAATACGACCCCTCCCACTTGGCAACAATCTCCCAACAACCCCCCACACGACCCAGGCTCCAGATCTAGGTCACCCCCCATTGGATCTCGACCCCGATCTGGCTTAGCTAGTCCCCGTGACCTCGGATGATCTCCCCTTCCCCTGATGTCGACTCGTCCCATGACCTCCGGCGATGCCCCACCTCCAGGCAAACACGTTAAAGGTTGTTTGTTTTTTAATTTCTTTTTTATTATTTTTTAATTTCTTGATATATAATATAATGAGGTAAGGTGTATTAAATTATTATACATAAATAACATCTTAACTGTTTAATTATAAATTAAAATTTAAAAATAAACTCTATAATAAGATACATTAAAAGAGTTACACCACAACCTGTCCTATTTTAATAGGAAGGAAATAAGTAACCTACTTTTTGAATGTTGATAGATTATAGGACATTTCAATTTTTTTTATGTTTTTTTTTTCAATTATACCCTTTTTCTCTACTCTACAGATCTCCTCTTTTCCCTCTTTTTCCTGTGTGTCTCTCTCTCCCGTCACTCGTCACCGGACGATAACTCGTCGGTGACAGAGAAGATCCTGCAACGGTGGCCGTCGTGATCAGCTTCAGCACCATCGCGATCTGCTTTTACATCTGCGATTAGCTTCGACTCCGTCGTCCGAGCAAGCCTTATGGGACTGTTTGTTTGTCTCTCTCTTTTTTTTTTGGGCAGTTGACCAGCCAGTGCCGGCGAGATCGTTACGAGATAGCGATCATCGATGAGAAATTGCGACCATGAGGATGACAACGATGCGATCCCCTCGGAGTCGCGAGTAATGGGTTGTTGCAACGGCTATTGGAGCCAAACTCGTCGTCGGAGAAGAAACCGAGTTCAGCCACAGGCTAGTCGCACGGCCTTCTCCGTCACCGGTGTGGCATCCATTGCGAGCCTCCGATCTCACGATCATCGCCGTATCTAGATTTACTACAAAGTCCAAGATTTTCTAGGAATTTTCTAAAAAAATATTTTCTTGAAAATCCATTTTTTTTTTAGGAAATCCAATATTTTCTGAGGAAGTCTCCTTCGCTACAGATCTGAGGTTCATCGGAGATCTGTCAACCTCGCCATTAACGGCCACCGTAACTCACAGTCCCATATCTTCCGACTGCAGCACGAGTTTCTGTCGCAATCTAGGTCGAGATTTTCTGATCTCGCGGCTCGACCTAACGTCAAGGTTTTACATCGTCGGAGGCGCGATTTTATGTCGCCGGTGGGGCGAAGGTTCCGTTGGGATCTAGGTCGCGATTTTCTGGTCTCGTGGTGTGAGGTTCCGACGCGATTTTCGTTGCTGGAGGCGCGAGATTCTGTGGCGATTTTACTACGCTATGGAAGTGTGATTTCGACGCGGTGGCTTGGACGTGACGATCTCCGACTCCGAAAACGACGACTAACTAGACGGTGATGGTGAACTACCGCCGGTTTCTGGATTAGAGAAAGGAGGGGCATTTTCGGGTTTTTGTGACTTTGTTTCTTTAAATCCGCTCTAATTTTCTGTCCCCCTAACATTTATGCTATAATTTACTATCACCACCCTCGATTATGCTATTTCCCTTTTTCTCCCTATCTTTTTTTACACAGTATTTTTTATTTTTCTTATTTTTATTTAAGTTTACACTGCCCGTTTGGCACAACAGTTTAACTCAAGTTAAACTGTACTTTTTTTTATCTTTTTTTGAAAAAGTCAATAAAAATTACTATTCAAACTTAAAAATTTCAACTCAACTCAAACTCAACTTATTTTAATTTTCTTAAACAAACAATAATTACACAATTTATGTTTATTGTTTAATTATCCTAATACTACAAATTTAGATTAATTATGATTGCTAACAACCATAATAAAATATGTAAGTAAATCATTTTTCAATTTTAAAAATAAAATTAGGAATGTTTATAAGAATAAATTTACAATAACTCATTCTCGTTATGAGTTTAAGTAAACCTAAAAATGAAATTTGTTATGAGTATGATTTCAAGGTATGTAAGCTAAGTAAACAGGTTATACGAAATGAACATTCTCCCTCCGAATCTTATTAACTATGGTCATTTAATAATTCCTGGGCATATTAACACTAGTGATATAATTCATAGAAATTTATGAAAATTTTCCCATATTTAAAAAAAATATTATTACCTTTAAAAATTATGTGAAACAAAAAAATTTATCGTTTATTTTCTTTGTAAATATATTTTATCTAATTATATTTTATCAATTAAAGTTTTTTTTTAAATTACCTAACAAAGTTGTTGCTTATTAGTTATTACTAGTTTAATGGTCCTGCATTGCACGACGGTAGAAAAAAACTAAAAATAATAAAGGTAAAAAAAAACCACTAAGGTAAATAAAACAAAGCCAAGAACTTACCCTATTTTTTCTTTAATTTTTTACTCTTCATTTTTTTCCATGATTTTCTTCAATAATGTAAATACAGGAGGGAAAAACAATAATAATAATAATAATAATAAAAGGGAAAAACAAAAAGTAAAAATAAAATGAAAAATACTCTTCTCTCATTATGTACATGCGGAGGGAAAAAATGACAGTAAATAAAAAAAGAAAAAGAAAAAATCGACCAAGAACATAAAAAAGAGAGAAAAAAAAAGGGAAAAAAACATGCAGAAACAAAAAAATTTATCAAGGAAAAATACAAAATAAAAAAAAACAAAAATTTTTGTTCACTTATATATATGCAGGAAAAAAAACATGATAATAATAATAAGAAAAAGGAAATCGAAAAAAAAATTGCCAATAAAAAACCCAAAAATGAAAAAAAAAAAAAAAACCCCCGAAACCAAAACAAGAATAAAGAAAAAAAAACAATAAAGTAAAATATTTTAGAATCTAAAGTTCGAAAATCAAAATCAGGAAAAAAAACTTGAAAAAAAAATGAAAAATAACATGAAAAATAAAAAACAAAAATAAAGGAAAAAAAAAAAACAACAACGGAAGAGAAAATAGATGACGGAAAAAATAAATCAAGAACAGAAAAAACACAAAAATCAAAATTTAGGGTTCAGAAAAAAGAAAGAAACCGAAAGAGAAAATGAATAGTGGAGAAAGAAAATCAGAGGAAAAAATGAACGGATAAAAAACACAGAAAGAATGGGGAAAAAAAAACAACAACAGAAGAGGAAGAAGATGACGGGAAAACATAAATCGACAATAAGAAAAACACAAAGATCAGAGTTTAGGATTTGGAGAGAATAAAGAAACCGAGAGAGAACAAACAGTTGAGAGAGAAAATGAAATGAGGAAATGTTCGGTAAAAAGAGAGACAGACATGATATACTATAGTTACAGGGGTATAAAAATCCATCCGCTATACAGCAAACCAATCTTAGAATATATGAGAAAGATAAAATCATCCATACACATAAAAAGGGGTAAAATTATCTGCTCAATGTAGATAAAAAAATTATAACCCAGAGACAAATTTATCCTTAAAAAGAACAATAAGTCCCTTCTCCCTTTTAATATATAATAATAATTTATCTAAATAACTCAAATATATATATTTAAATTTTAGATATGAGTTGAAACTCTACTGATTATAATAGAATTAAATGTAAATTATCGATTATATTTATAATCATTACTTCAAATATTTTAAAACATTGTTTTTTTTAGAGATAAAACATTGTTATTTACTTCATCATTTTCATAAAAATACTATGATAAAGAAATTTATTTAAATATTCTTAAGTTTAGAGGGGCTGTTTTGAAAAAGGGCAAAAAAAAAAAAAAAATACAAAGCGAAAAGGTGTGCGCAGCATTTTAGATCTTCGATTAGCTTGCCAAATTTTCGTTCTCTGTTCAGGTATCCTCTTGATTTCTTCTTCTTCTTCTTCTTTTTTTGTCAAATTATTTTTTCCTTTCTCTCTCTTTATTATTTTCCGATTCAATAATATTAACTGAACTTTCTCGCTTAGAATTTTCCTCTGATTTCCCAGGAGAGGCAGGGAAAATAATGAAAATTAATCTATTTTTTTTCTTTGTCACAGTTTTTTTTTTCTCTGTCACAGTTGAGTTCGAATTGATATGTCTTTAGTTTAAAGATTAATTTATCCTTTTCCATTCGCAAAATATTTCTGCTTTAAACGATATATATATATATATATATATTATTTATTTATTTTATTTTTTTTCTGTTTCCCATTCTGTTCTGAAATCTGCACATTAGGGTTTTAATATTTTGTTAATCATTTGCTAAAATAGAGTGAATTCTTTGTTTCATCACTTTGATTATTGATATTCCGGAAATCTGTAAGAGCTCTTAATTCAAGTAATTGGGGATTTTTTGTCGATTCTTTTGTCTTTATCTGATCATAGGGTTTGAATTATTTGCGATTCTAATATTCTTGTCTCATTTCTTAGATTTCTGCTGTGTAAAATCCACATAACCGTTTATTATTTTTGGATTTGGAAACTGGGGATTAAATTAGGGTTTTGATATTTCGTTTCTTAGTTCTTTGTAGTTGAGCCTCTCCGATTCGTTTCGCCATTTTTGGCATTCATGTTTGGAAAGTGTGCCACATGAAGTTGAAAGCTTTACAAGAATGTTGTATTTTTATTTTTATTTTTTCCAGGTGAAATCTCAGCCATTTGCTCGGTCTGCTTTTGTTGTGCGAAGAGATTGCCTGTCCCGCGAAAATGAGGTAAGTTTGCTCTTTCTTCTTTCATTAACTTTTGTTATTTCTTATCAGTGTAGTCGATTTCGTTTAAATTGTTTTGTGTCCTTACTGTTTGAAGTGTATGACGTATTCTGATTTGTTGGCCTTTGTTTTCCAAAAGCGAGAGGAACAGGGGACGGGTACAATGGGATGAGGCTAATTTGGGTGAAATTGAAGCCAATAAACCTGTAAGGCAGAAAATTACCGAGCCTAAGACACCATATCACCCCATGATTGATGATGATGGTATGTGAATTATCTATGTATGCGTGTGTAACAGAGTGCTTGTCTGATTTTTATCGAAAAGAGTGTCACTGTTTGTGGGGACTATATGGTATTTAATTGTACCAAAAGTTTTCAACTTCAGTGTAGTTGATCCAACGGTTTCCAATTCAACTATTGATTTCTCGAATTTTAAAATTCCCAATGTAACCACAATTGTGCTGATTTATGTAGAGTCTCTATCTCCTATACGAGGTTGCTTCGATGATTGCATCGATGATGCTATCAGTGCAGAAGCAATACGATCTGCTTTGAATGATGTGGCATCATCCAGTAGAAAGAATGCCCAGAGATCTAGTGGCTGGACATCATCTGATGACGAGGCAGATACTATGGAACAAGACGATGAAGGTTTTCCACTTTTTATTCTTTAGAAGATCATTTTTAGTTTTTCATTCAGCATCACTTACAACCTTTCGTTCTATGAGATTTTCGTTTACTCCATTGTTAAATCGTTGCTTCTCGAGAGCTTAATGATTTTGAACCCCTGAAGCAAAAATTTAACAATCTCCTTATTAATAAAGCAGTAGGGTGCAGTTATCATTTTATACTTACTGCATTGGTAACTATCGATGTGGAAGGTATAGGAATGTTAAAAATGTCTTCCTATATTGGCTATAGAATATGATGAGATAAAATATGGGCTGAACCAAACTATTGTGCAAATGTTGACCTCTTGTTTCTTTCTTGTGAGACATTGAACAATAGCATTAAGAGACATACTTAGAGGTTGCTATTATTTGCCAAATGATTTATTATGATTCTCCATTTACTGCACCACACTGAACCAAATGGGGTTGATTTCATCCACCCGTTTATTTTACAGTTATTTTGTTAATTTGAATGGAGCAATTAGCTTTAGATTTACAACTCGAACTCTGACTTCTTCTTGTTTCCATATCTTCTTCTGTTGGGACTCGCAACCGATTCTAAAACAGATAAAAGCAGTGTGAGTTTCAGGGAGCTCCGAAAAGCTCATTATGACGAGTTCTGGAAGGTAAAAGAACTCCGGAGGAAGGGTTCTTTTATGGAAGATGAAGATGAAGATGGTGAGGTGGATAAGCAGGGGAGAAGTGACTCGTCTTCATCGTTAACCGCTGGTGTGAAGGACATAGACATCGAAGGAGGTTGTACCGGTTTACCTCAGAATTGCTCTAGACCACCGTCTAACGGAGTTTAGATGGAGCATGGCAAAGGCGTTTTAACACAGGACTTGCCTTACTTTTTATCACACAATTTGTATGTCTTTTGGACAATTCCGGTTGCCTCGTATGAATGCTGTCTTTTTGTTTTTTGGGGCTGAATGAGTGTTGTCTGTGTATAAATGGTCTTTGTTTTATTTTGTTATCCTCAATCAAGGCTTGTTAACAACAATGTTCCTTTGGACCAATCCGTATGATGTTCAAATTGCCCGTTGACATGAACTCTTAATTTCTTCTCAACACAGTGTCCGCAAGTATCCGTGAGCATTGCTGTAGAGCTGAATTCCAGTTTGCACGCTTCTATTTTAACGATTCATCTGAGTTAGGATATCTCACACAAGGGTGGATGGTAGGCCTCATTAATAAGTATATAATGTGAGTTGGGATAAATAATATTATTCTTGTTTTTCTAAACGCAGGTGGATAACTTTTTTAATTTACTTAATCTATTTTGATCATCTACTAAAGTGCTCATTTTCCAAGTGGAGTGTTTTGGACAATCCAACCCAATCCAAATTACCATGAACTGTCCATTTCTCATTAATCAAAAAGAGTGGGTCCCAATACCCATAAAACCCAAACCTTTGTTTTCTCCTCAAGTTTTTCACCCCCTCCCTTATCTTATATGCTCAAAAACTTCCCCACAACAAAACAAAACCAAAAAAAAAAATGGCTTCCCCATCATCAATGGCGTCTCTGGCCTCACAAATCTGCAACGAAATAGCCACCATCTTCTCCAAACCCACCGATCACCCACCAGTTTTGGACCTCTTAGTGGACGAGATATCCTCGGCGGTGGCGAGGAAGGGCCGGGTCTTCCTCTATGGAGTGGGCCGGGAGGGCCTGATGCTGAAGGCCCTGTGCATGCGTCTCTTCCACCTGGGAGCCCAGGCCCACTTCGTCTTCGACATGACCACGCCTCCGATTACGGGCCGGGACCTACTCGTTGCCTCCGCCGGCCCAGGCGGATTCTCCACCGTCGACGCCCTCTGCTCGCTCGCCAGATCGCACGGCGCGAGGGTGCTGCTGCTGACGGCGCAGCCGGAAACGGGGTCGTGTGTCCAGCACGCGAGCGTGGTGGGTCACGTGCCGGCGCAGACCATGGCGGACGACGGCGGCTCCGCGGCGGAGGGGAGGGCTCGGCCAGTGCTTCTGATGGGGAGTGCGTACGAGGGGGCCCTGTTTGTGCTCTTTGAGATGGCTGTGTACCGCTTGGGTGAGGAGTTGGGACAGAACCCTGACCTCATTCGCAGTCGCCATACCAATCTCGAGTAGTGAGCTTCGATTTTGCTGTTAATTTACTTCATAAAAAAATAAAAAAAACATTGGATTTCTGATGGAAGTGGAGTTCCAAAATCCTTCATTTTTGTGTTTTTTTTCCTCTTCATTTTCCTAAATTTAGTCCTGAATATTGTCATGACATATGCAACGCATTTGACGAGTTTCGTTACTTCATATTCAACATTAAAAAAATATAGTGCCATACAGGGAAATACTTCCAATAATATATCATATTATTAAAAAATTAATTAATGGTTAAACTAATAGTACATGTCAATACGGTAAAAATATAATTTATAGCATAGATTTTTTGTAGAAACAAAGGAAGAAGAAAAAAACACACACACACATTAGACATTAAAGTAAAGTAAAAGAAAGAAGAGAGGAGTTATATGCAAGAATGTCATAAATTTGATATCTTTTTATATTTATGCTGAATATAATATTAAAATTAATAATTATATTATTTTAGAATATTAAAATTATAATTTTAATATTAGAATAAATAAAATCATAAGAAAGTAATTAAAACATAGCTCTTTATTTAATTTTTTTTTTAAATCACATATAAAAGGGAAAATCTAGGGTTAGGCCCACCCATGGCGCACAATAGAAAATGCATGGTGTTGTTCCACACAGACAATCGAACCGCCCATGACACCGAAAGTGCACAAAAGTTATGGTAACCTTAGTTTTCTGACTTGGCCTAATTTCATTTCGTAAATGAGATCCTTGTAGTTCATACACTTTGTGGTTTCACAACCCCATTTTATAAATTTCTTCAAATAAAACCATTGAAAAAGGAATTATTTAAATTTGAAAAAAAAAAACATTGCTAAAGGAGGTTACTTTTGTTTCAATTATTTCTCAAATGTTTCAAATATTTTTATTTCCAACATTTTAAATAAACGTTTAGAAAGTAACATTTGAAATGATGTAAAATGTTACAAAATATTTTCATTTACAATTTCTAGACAAAATTCTATATATTAAGAGGACAACAATTTAACCATTTAAATATTTTCTTACAGTACTAAATATTTTCATCCTCAATAGTTCTCTCAAACGGAATAATATCTATAATCACAATACACCAACGAGGATACATTTCAAAATACATTAGCTATTGTCTCTTGATGGTGGAACAGCAGAGTGCACCACAGATTGAACCCTACAATAGATTTTCTCTTTTTTTTTAAAGCGTGATTGGGTTTTTTGTAATTATTGTAGTGAAGAAATATCAGAGTAGAAAGTGTGGCATTTAAAAAGATAAAATATTGTCCCAAAAACAAATTAAAGACGAGAAGATATAGGAACATTTATTTCCTAAATTGAGAAAAAAAAAAAAAAAAAAACCCCCTCTAAAATACAGTCCAAACGTTCTAGATAAAAGTCGGGTAATTCTTTTTAAGGCAAAAAAAAAAAAAAAAAAAAAAAAAACGAAAAATCGAAGCTAAAGGTAGGTCAAACATATAATGTCACGACAAAAGTTGAAAAAGCCAGAGCCCCGCACTCTGGATATCTGTCAGACCGTCATGAAACTCTTTTTGATTTTTTTTTAAAATTATTTTTGTTTAATTACTACTTCTGTAATCTGTACCTTTGATTTCAAGAATCTCCAAAAAGGATATTTCACTCCATTCCCACAAAAAATATCTTCCCCATTTTTCCTCCATCTTTCCCTTTTTTTTTTTTTTTTTATAAAGAAATTTCCTATTTAAATAAAGTTTCCCAGATATTTTCACCCGCAGGGTCCCACCAACCTCCATCACCAACTCGCCTGACGTGGTCTTTTGCTACTCGCTGCATTTCTTTAAGGGAAATTATTTATTTATTTATTTTTAATTTAATGTCCCGTGTTTTTGTCGTTTTTCTCTTGTTCTTCGGATACATACTATTTTTAAAGCTTCTAAAATCACTTAACAATTACCATGTTACGTAAAATAGTACTACTCAAAAATAAACATTAAAATTAATGTTCCTAATATTTTTTTTATTTAGTTACTTATGCATATATAAACAAAAATCTAATTAAATTGATAATCATATTCTCCACTATCATAAATTTAATAATCTCAACGACACGATAACATATGTGAACATGAAAAGGACAGACAGAGTAATTGGAGGTATTATATATGAATAGTGATGTAGAAGCAAAATATCCCCGAATTAAAGAATTTTCCAGAGAAAATATCTGTCGAAAAGAATTATTTTGATGGTGCAAATACTCTGACTTTTTTTATAATGGTCGACTGAAGACGGTGAGTATAAGTTGCCCTATACAAACTCTCTCTCTCTTCTGGAGTCCAACAACCTCTGACAGACCGTCCTATAAATATAAACATGTTTTATATGTATAGATACAGGCATACACCCCAATAGAAAAAGCATTGGAATTGCCCAAACTCCGTGCCTTGAGACTTGCAGACACTAAAATCAGGCCAACAATTTTCGCCGGTGGCCGGTCACCAGCAAAATGGACGGCAAAACGACGTCGTCGGAGAGTTGGACCGATGAGAAGCACCTCAGGTATTTGAGCTCCATAGAAGCCTCCTTCGTCCGTTCCATGCTTGAAAATAACGGTCGTCTTCATCCTCTTCGTCTCGACCGTTACCTGCCCGACACCTCGGACTCAACCCTAGATTCCAAACCACCTCGGAAAACCAGACAGCTTAAGCATGACATTAATTCTGGTAAATATATATATGGACTTAATTTTATTCTCATATCAATTGTCTCTTCTCTTCGTTTAAAAAAAAAATTCATGTAATATATATATATATATTATTAGTGTCTGTTTTTCTTTGTATATAATAAGCTTGGTTGATCATCGTTTATGAACTAGCAGGTGATACATTATAACTCTTTCTTAATTCTTCTTTTTTTCTTTTTTAGAGAATGATTAAATGATTTTTTCTTGTTTAATTAAGGGATTCGTATGAAAGATTTATTTCTTAATCCCTTAATTTGGGTGATAACTATTTTTGTCAAGATATCACGTCGATATATATGTCAATTAATTATGGACTTTGAAAAGTTCCTAATTATAATTAGATATATATCTTTAATATATGCTGAAGTATGAAAAAAGCATTTTTGACTGGCCGCCAACCAAAACCGAATCCAAGGAAATATTATTATTATATATTATTATTATTATTATTATTATCAAGAAATACGTGAAAATGCCGAATATGCGTGAAGATATTTGTTGCCCTATGAGACTGACGTAACGTATTCGCCTCTAGTATAATATTACCCTGTCGATTTATTATTACTTTTTACTTTTTCTTTTTCTTAACCATTTCAGACTTTCTATTTTCTTTTAACTGTTAGAAACTTGATATATAAATCCATTTTTGGGTTGAACTAGAATATATGAGTCCAAAAGGCGGAATGGAGGGAAGATTAGCTGAGAAAAGATCTAGGAGAATAAGAACATCTCATCCGTTGAATTCATCACAAGATCAGGTTGGTATCACAATCAAGAACATATACATTTGGTCTGCTATATACATACATTGTACAAAATCATTGCAGTTTGTGCTGTGGTGGACCACCGTCTGATCATTATAGAGCGGTTGAAACAAGTAGCTAACTTCAAATCAACTCCATGATCTCTAACATTGAATGACATTGATCGATCGACTGCCACCATGATTTTTAAACTGATTTGAGTTTTGATTTGTGTTTTTTATTTTATTTTATTTTATTCATCAATTCATTTACGTACATAGAATAGAGAAAAAAGGAGTTATGTAGGCTGATCTTTTTCTTTTTCCGGTGATTTCTTTTTCTCCCTACAGGTGGTCCCACAGTTGGAAATCAGAACCGTTTGTGATATGGATGAGAAAGATCAGCAGAATGTTCCTTCGGCACCTGTTAAATACTAGAACTTAAGATTCTTTGTTGTAGGTCTTGATTTTTTTTTTCTTTTTTCTCGTTTAAAGGATTTTGTGGTAAGGTTTGAAAATATACTTTAACAGGACTTCAATATAACGGTGAATCGGAGATGTGCTCCGCGGAGAGAATAGTTTTTTATTTTACCCTACCACATAAATCCTTTTTTTTTTTCCTCTCTTCTTTTATCTATTTATGTTTTAATGTCGTTTAGTTTTCTTAGTGTCTGTAATAATTAATGTATTAAAAAATGGTGGTTTGTGGCTATTGGTGATAATGATTAATGACTATCGCAAAAAGGTTGCATGTAATACTAGTGCGTGTCTTCGAAGGACAGAAGGCTAGCTTTGATGATTTTTTTTTAAATTATTATATTAAGCTTTTATTATTATTATTATTATTTTTCCAAAAGTGGATGTTAATTATATTTTGTGACGATATTTTGTAAAAAGCCTTATTAATTAGACTTTTCTTTTTTTATTATTGCATATCAGCTTGCTAGTTTATTATCTTTTAAAGTTTTATATCAAAATCATGTTGATGAGAAAGACTTTTAAAGAATGAATAAAGAAGAAAAAGACAAGGGGCGTAAAGAGATGATGTTTAATCGTGATCAGTTGGGCAGGCTTATCTTTATATATGAAGGTCTAATTGGTTGCTTTAATTTAGGTTCGATCGAGAGAGATTTTTATGGTCTAGTGACAATGTTAGGAAAGTGACGTATACATTAATGGGGAACAATTTCAAGTTTATATATTTTTAATCTTGTTACATATATATATATATGTATGTGACAATGAAATGGTCAAGTTATATATTAAATTCTCAACAATAAAATATACACTGCATATATATATATATATATATATATTCGAAAGGACATGATGGAACTTCATTTTAACTGATATGTATAAAATGTACACTGCATATTTATATATATATATATATTCGAAAGGACATGATGGAACTTCATTTTAACTGATATGTATAAAATGTACACTGCATATTTATATATATATATTCGAAAGGACATGATGGAACTTCATTTTAACTGATACGTTCATTGAAATAGTGGATTATCAATAGAATTAGGGACATGATATATTCATATATGTATATATATATATATAATCTCAACTAATATAGACAAAGGAGTCAACATTCAATTTGCTCGTACAACGCCTTTAATAATTTAGACATTACCACGAACTAATAATATTAATGATATTAGTAGATTGACGCAATGGGTCCATATAAATGATATTTGAAAATATCTAAAGGTGAAAAATATGCTCCTAGCTAGATATATAGCAACCATACACACACACATACTTACATATATATATATATATATATATATATATATGCACATACACACACACAAGAAGGAAGTGCCACTCTGGAGAGCAGTACCGAATATGGGTATACACTGATCAGCTGCCAATTTTTAACTGCGGGAAAGTCAAATGTAGTATTTACCCGAAATATATATAACTACATATGCTAGTCACATTATAAGCTATAAAGTTTAAACCTTTATCTCAAATTAAAAAAAAATATTACATTCAATTTGTATTTATATATATAATCTTTTATTGTGTTTTGTTTCTCATAATTATTCATTCATGTTGTCGCACTAGTTCACAATATCAGTCGTCTTAAAGACGGTGACATTTTTTTTCCACTTCTCTAACTTTGTGATTTTGGCAACGAATGGTAGTTCATGATATCCAGCATTACATAATATCAAACTTTATATAAAAATTATTATAAAATTAATAGGATCGTTAGACAGTTTATGACACTTAATTGAAAAGATGGGTGATATATATATATTTTAATTTAAGATAAGGTATAATGGTGTTGATTAACATTGATATTTGATCATAATCAACATTGATTGACCAATAGATATAAAAACATATATTGATGTCGATCAATTAGAAATTGATTTTCCTTTTAAACAACAATTTTCTTAATTTTATAAAATTTGAGAACAAAAATATTTGAAAAAGGGTCATTTCTCCACGTATTCTTGAATAAATAAATAACCTAGTGAGAAATAAGAAGAGAAAATTGTACAAACATTTTTGAATATATATTTATGTTTTTTGTCATTTTGTCTGAAATTTTAACTCTTCATACTTATTTAATTAAGGTTAAAAAAGCAAAAAAAAACTGAAACTATTTTAATTAAAATAACAATCAAGAGATATCTTATTGGAGGGAAATTACAAATAAGAATCAAAGATATTTAGGATAAGCACAAGTGGGCCAGAGAGAAAAGTCAACGGCCTCATTATCTTTGTTTTTGTTTTTGTTAGTTTGCTAGAAAATGAAAACAAGCCGAAGGATTCCATTGATTTGGGTTAATAACTTTAATATTAACTTTTTAATACGTTGGACAAACCCAAGTGGGTCTCCATTTTCAATGGCAACAAAAAGGCCCAAAAAACCACATCAAAATCAGAGATTTGTTGAGATCTCAAACCAACAAAACCTCATTTAATGTCCTCTTGGCAAACGCTTCCTAAAACACCATGATTCAGTTCTTCCAAACCTACAAGAACCTGCTGCTCCAATCCTCACTCTCGATCTCTCTCACGGCTCTGATAATCTTCCTCAAAATCCCCATCTTCTTCCTCCACGGCCTCCACACTTACATCCACCCGGAGAATCTCAGCAATGGCGTCCGAGCCGCCATTCGGAGACCCAATGAAAGCTCGGATTCCAAACCCAACGCCGAGCTCAGAAAGAGGAACAAATCCAAGGACAAGTTCGAGTTCGACGAAAGCAATGCTCAGATCTTCCGGCTCAGGCTCGACGAGGCCCATCTTCAATCAAGACTCTATTTTGATGAGTATCGTAATACTTTTACCATCTCATTTGTCGCCATTTCTTCTCTGCTGCTTCGTATATACTTAAAAAATGAATCAGAAAATTCTGGGTTTTTCGTTGATGGGATTTTCGTCCCGGTTCTGTTGGGATTTTTGGGCGTTTTTAGGATTCTGATATTGTTGGGTAAAGTCTCGCTTGAAAAATCTGCGTCGAGGCGTTCGGAGAAGCAATTGAGTGTTTTCTTTGGGTTTTTGGGGGTGGTTTTAGGGAGTTTGACTTGTTACACTTTCGCATCTTCGGTTTTCGATTTCGATTTCGGCTCAGTTGATGGGTCTGGGAGATTTTCGATTGCTGTTTTGATGGGCTGCTTAGCAGGTCTTTTGTTCATCCCTGCTACGAAGATTTCCCGGTCGTTCTGGCTTGGGACTGATCAGCTGAGGTCTAATTTGTCAATGATAACTTGTGGCTGGTTCGCTAGATCGATCTTGTATGCAAATTATTTGGTCATCACATTAGCAGCTCTCTTATGGATTAAGCCCTTATCCGAAATGCTCGTCAACAAGAACATAGATAATGGTATAGGATCACATTTGGTTAATGAAGTTGGAACAGCCGATAGGCTGCTAGGAAATGTAGGATTTTCGGTGTCGGATTTCAGGAAAGTTAGGATTTGGTGCTTGTTACTCTCGGCGGTTTTGCAACTCGTCGCTCTGCGCCCCAACTTGCAAATGTACCTGAATGAGGCGCTTCTATCTTGGTACCAAAGGTTGCACGCTAGCAAGGAACCTGACTTGGAATTTAGTAGGGCCAAGGTTTTTCTTCACAACCACTACTTATGCCTAGTTGTTGTGCAATTTCTTGCACCGCCGTTGTTGTTGCTTCTCTTTGTTGGATTTTCTCAAGTTGATGGTGACTATTTCAAAACTGATTTCCAATTTCTTTGCAGTCTAATGCCTTGCTCTGCCTTTGTGAGAGAACTGGCTTTATTTATAGCTTGGTGGGTTGTCTTTGTCACAGCTGTTTATACTTCAGCAACTCTTGTGTTGTTTCGTCGTGGCGATTTGTATGTTTCTTGATGAATTTCTCTCACTTATTTAGAGCTTCAAATTTTGTTAATTATTTGGATTTTGTGTTCCATTGGTTATGCAATTTTTTTGCTAATGTATGCCCCTCCACATTTGAAAAACAAAGAAAAGAGTTGCCATTTCAATCTGAAGAAATAAGGTTAGAGTGGGGATTGCGTTTATCGGGTCGACGATTGGTCACACACTTTTTTTAACTGCCTTAGAGATCGATAGACCCCGTGATTTGTTGAGAGGCCGATTTTTTATTCTTTTGGTTTTAGGACATCTTTCCTCGATGCTACTACTCGATTGGTTTAGGCTCGTTCTATCTTTTTTTTTTTTTTTTTTTTTTCTCTTTTCTTTTTCAAGGAAATTGACATGGTATTGACTATTATTCTTGGGATTTTTTTTTTTAATGCGTACTGGATAAGTGACAAGCTTTGAGTAGGTATGTGCGTACATTTGTACACTAGCTACGTCTTTTGTAGTGGACGCTGGCCTAATTCGCTTTTCTTGTGCTATCCATTTAAATATACATATTTGATAAGAGTTGAAACATTGACAGCATATTAGTTGGCAACGACGCAAATTTGTTTGGAGTCAAAAGTCGGGGGGACCGTAGGAGGAGAGGGAAATGTTTGGATTAGAAAAACCACTAGGAAAGTTTTGCAGCCCAAAAAAAAAAAAAAAAACTCGAAACAAATGAAAATGATTGAACAAGACTATCCATGCAAGAGTTCCTTCTTACCACACAATAGGGATAAGCGTTTTGTCATGTACCCAATCCTACAGTTAGTGTCACTAATTTGCAAGTTTGTTTCCACGCTTTTCACTGTTTGCAAAAGCCTTCTTGAAACTTTTCATTCGTGTACACTTGTTGTTTTCCTATATATATATATATATATATATATATATATATTTTATTAAAGTTGTTTGGGACAGAAATCAGTAAACTAGACTGACACCTATCTCCAACATTTTTCCCATATTATTCAGGTCGTAGATATCAAAAACTACTATTATTCCTCTATTTTGTGTTGTGATTCCTGCTTCTCATTGTGCTAAAGTTATTTTTCGTCGGGGAGTAGCATTTACCTAGCCCAAGACTGTTTAATATATGAGAGTAATGAGAATTTTATAATAAGATATGTACCGTATGATTCTATTTAAATCATTGTAAGATTTTATCAGTTTTACGTGTTTTTAACATTAGTTGACCCAAGTCTCGTTTGGTGATCCATTTTAAATTATATTTTTTCATCTCAGTTTTTATCCTTTTCTAAAAAAGTTTTTATCTTTTCTGAAAATTAACTAAAATTTTCAACTCAAATTGTACTTTTTCAACTTAAATTCATTCACCAAACGGACCCTTAATCTTTTTAAAAAGTTAATTGCGACAAGACTTGAAGGGTAAGAAATTCATAGGTTTAGCTTACATTTACTTCGTCAGTTAGAGATGAAAATTTTAAGTTGAAAGTTGTTGATTTTTTAAAATTAATTATAATTTTTTTGACTTTTTAGAAAAAGATAATAATTAAGATGAAAAAATACAGTTTAATTAGAGTTGAATTGAAATGTGAAACGAAGCTTTAAGCTCTCTTCCCCTGTGTATTTGGCATCTATGACAAATAGCGACCCTTAACTACAGAAAATAGTGGAAAAGAAACATGAACTATAGGATAGCTTTCTTTTTGTAGATATTTATACTTGGTAAATATATGGATTTACATGTAAATATCATGTTTAGCTTTGATAATAAACAAGTGAGATAATCAAATTTACAAATAAATAATGGATTTACAAAATAATTTGAAAATCCTACTAGAAAATACTAGATTTCTTAAAAAAAAAAAAAAAAAAAGAAGCAAATACATACATTTACTTGAAAATCCAAATATATAAGGATGCAAATTCTAATTTACTTGGAAATAATCAAACTTGCAATTTTTACCCTTAATTAAAAAAAAGAAAAAAAAACCCAGAATGTCTCCACTGACGTTGCGGCCACGCAGCTGGTCGGAGAAGAAGTGATCGACGAGTTGAATAAAGTAGGCGCTGGCGGGGAAAAGGGCCGATGATGCTGCGCCGACGCCGACGAGGATCGCGATTTTTGGGTCGCGATTCTCAGCGAACTAGTTCGGCAGCGACGATGGACAGGCACGGCGGAAACCTCCGCGATTCTCGCCGACAACCGATTCTTGAAATCACCGTGTGGAGCCGTAGAATCAGTGCGTTTGGCGAGGAGGAAATCGTGTTTTTTCCGGTGATTTTGGTCGCGTTTTTTCCTCGCGATGCTGCGATGGAGATCTCGACGAGGACGCGACTGGTTTCCTTCTCCATCGTAATTGAGTCGCCGGCGACGAGTTTCCCACGCTGTCGGTGGAGAATATGGAGTCGCGACAAGATAACAGAAGGTGACGAGAGCGCGACTGTGAGTTGCCGATGACAAGCATTCCATGAGCGAGGAGTCAGTTATGACGGTGCCAGTGATTTCGTTAGTTTTCCGGTCAAGTTTTCCGAAGCGGAGCTAGATTATGGATAGAGATAAAATCAGAATTTTTTTAAAAAATATAAACTGACTGTGCTATTATTTAATAGGTTTTAAAGCGCTACCAGGGTAAAAAAAAAAAAAAAAAAAAAAAAAAAAAAAAAAAAAAAGAAGTACTAGCCGTCTTCCCGGCGACGGCGAGGGCGAGGGCGAGGGCCCGTCTTCGTCATCGGCGTGAGCCTCGCCTTGAAAACGGACCCGTGGCTGAGCCCGTCGCCGCTCCCCGACTGCCGCTTCCCAGCATGCCGTTGATCCACCACCACTAGACCTTTCCGGAGCATAGCGCGGGAGATCGAAGAGCTTCCACTAACTCTGCCATGGTGATCCGACGTCGCACAGGGGCGTAGGCCGAGGTGGCGACCATGATCGGGCACCGAGGCTTCGACGAATAGTACAGGCTAGGGAGAATCACCGGCGGGTAACAGTGGGAGCTCCGCTCGGAGGTCGAGTTCGCCGGTGATTACACGGAATGACGGTGGGGGCGCGAGATTTGGCGTGGGGAGGAGCCGTCGGGGGGGGGGGGGGGAGAGCGGCAAGGTCGGTCGGTCAAGCAACCACCGGCACGACGTCGTAGAAGCTCGACAAGCTTATTCTCCGGCCTCCGAATCTGACAGCGAATGCATTGGACTCTGCCACCTCCGACAGCGGCGGCCACCTCATTCCTTGTCGTCGACGACAAACATGGACAACTGGAACCCTTTTTTTTTTTTTTCCTTTTCATTGTTTAATAATCAGGTGGAGTTGATGCACAATAGATTTTGTGTGCACTCTACATCAAAACCATTCAAATAAATCTTGCTTTTAGTTTAGTGAATGGAGATGAAAATTTCAAATCAGAATTATTTAATTTTTTAAAAATTAATTATAAATTTTATAAATATTAAAAATAAATAAAAAATTAGTATGAAAAACACAGATTAATTGTAATTAAATTTAGAAGCGAAAGTCTACAAGTTAAAAACTTTTGCTCTATTAATGTAGAATTTCCCTTTTTTTTTCCTTTCTTTTTTAAAGTTGATTAATACAAATTCCCAAGCACAAAGGAAAGGAAAACAGATCGGCTGAAACAAATATACCAAAATAGAGAAATATATCCGCTGAGAAATGGACACGTGTAGAAAGAGATGGAGAAAATCTTGGAAGTTTCTCGAGGAAAGACGTAACGTAGTAGCTTCGTCTGGTGGTTTCTTTCTTCCATTTTGCTCCTTCCATTTCCTTTCCCACCGTTTTTCTTCCTCAAAATCAAACCCTTCACTCTCTCTCTCCTCTCTCTCTCTCTCTCTCTACAACGTCCAAATTCCACCGCGAACCTTCTAGAACTGCTATAACCAACGCCCCCAACACCCTTCTCTTCGATCTTCACGTCTCTTGCGTGCTTGTTTCCCATTGCTGTTATTGGTTTCGATCAAGACGCTTCAACCATGGCGGCGGAGCCAGGCGGAGATGCCGCTTCCGGCGAGTCTCAGAGGACTTTACCGACGCCGTTTTTGACCAAAACCTATCAGCTCGTTGACGATCAAACCATCGACGACGTGATCTCCTGGAGCGACGACGGATCTACCTTCATCGTCTGGAACCCCACCGTCTTCGCCAGAGATTTGCTTCCCAAATATTTCAAGCACAATAATTTCTCCAGCTTCGTTAGACAGCTCAACACCTATGTAAGTTTTTCTTTTTGTTTGTTTTACAAAAGATTATTTTTGTGCAGTTTGAGATCTAAATTTGTTTTCTTTTTTTTGGAATTTTAGGGATTTAGGAAGGTTGTACCCGATCGGTGGGAATTCTCGAACGAGTACTTTCGCAGAGGCGAAAAACGCCTCCTGTCCGAAATTCAACGCCGGAAAATCGCAACACCAGCGACGACCGACGGCGACTGCGGCGGCGGTGACAGTGGCTGCGATTTCAGCGGCGAGGCCAATAATTTCGCCGTCGAACTCCGGAGAAGAGCAAGTTATATCTTCGAACTCGTCGCCGGCCAGAGGTCCGGCGGAGCTCGTGGACGAGAACGAGAGGCTGAGGAAGGAGAATCTCCAGCTGACGAAGGAGCTTGCGGAGATGAAGTCGCTCTGCAGCAATATCTTCAGCATGGTGTCGAATTACGCTTGCGTCCAACCGGAGAGCGGTTTTCGGGATGTGAAACCGCTGAACTTGCTGCCTGCTACTGCCAAGCGGTTCAACGGCGAAGGCGCGGAGGACGGGGAGGAGGAGGAGGCTGCGGCGGAGAAGACGAGCCCGAAGCTGTTCGGAGTGACGATCGGGACGAAGCGGGCCAGGGAGGAAGCGACGAGGGCGGCGAGGTGCCGGGGGACGGACGGATCTGCGGCTGCGTCAGCCAGCTGGAGTTGACGTGAAATCAGAACCGTTGGATGTTGATCATCAGGAAAAGCCGTGGCTGAAGCAGTCCCACAGAGTTAATCAGAGGGTCTGTAATTGACGACAGACAGTGGTCCCACCCAAAAAAGGGCCAAAAAAAAATTGGATAAGAATAGTCTCAGTAGGCGGTGTAGCTAGCTGTAGCCAAATTGTATCTCCGAGTCCGTACAAGGAGAGGCACGTGCGCCGAGTAGGTCACGTGCGTCGTTAACCTTTTAGGACTTTTGATGATTCAAGAAGTTTCTAGGACCTACGCCTACCCTTTTGCCCTTTTAGATAGAAAAACCTTTTTTTTTTTTGTTTTTTTTTTTTAATTTCCTCCCCTCTTTTTCTATCTAATTGTGTAATTTCAACAAAACAAAAGTTTGTGGAATTATAATGGTATTGGAAAACGTGTTGGGCTGAAGAAATCGGTGGGCCCAGTTGGAAGCTCTTTGTTATCCTTGCCAAGTTGGTCCATTTAGTGGGTTTACTTTTGTTTTTATTTATTTATTTACTTGCTTATCTTGAATATGCATAATTGGATGTTTCGAAACAGTTCCAAGTTTGAAAACGATGACCCAAACACGTGAATATGTACTAGTGAAGCCATGGAAATTGCGGGATAAAAGTAAGGTCCTGTTTAGGAGAATTTTTTCCGGACAGAGTATCAACGATTCTTAATATTACATCTCACTTGCAATTCTAAATGGATTCTCTTATTAAGGTTAGATTCTCTTATTAAGGTTATATGATATAATGCAAGCAAGATTGCGACCTAGGATTTATGATTGAGTTTATCATCACTGTTGGCGGTGCTTTGCCACGTTCCAATCCCAAAAGTCAAAATATTTGGTATATGTGGGTTGGTTTTTGGATTTGAGATAGAAACGCTTTAGAATTGTGTTTTTTCTAAAATTTAATCATGGAACGTTTCCACATGTTAAATATGCTGGCTGACCTGATGGTTAAAACTTCACTGACACTATTACTTTGTGGGGGGAAAGAGTTGGAAATGTCTTTGATTCGTCTGTTAGATTAGACGAAATTGGAGTTTTGTCCTGTTGTTGGTGCGTGCGGTTGTTATAGTTCCAGATTCCAAAAAATATATATATATATATATATATATATTTATTTATTTATTTATGTTGAACCGTGTTAATGACTTATCTAAAGTGGGTGGTTGATTTAAAAAATAAAAAAATGAAAAATAAAAAGAAGGAAAGAAGAAGAAGTGGGTGGTTGATTGTTATCTATAAACGTGTTGATGTTAAAATAATATATCTTAATTAAAGAACACTTTGGCTGAGTTTTTTGTGCACGGCTTCTAGCCTTGCCGTCTTCCCTTTTTCTAGTAATTCTCCGCAAAAGAGCTGCCACTGTTGACTATACATGATTTCTCTACACATCTTTTTAGATTGGGTAGTAAAAATTATTTGATGTCCACACTCTGGCTTAGAACCATATCGAGAATTTATTGGGATCATAGATTGAATATTATGAGATCCAATTTAAAAATTTTCGTATTATATCTTAGTTCTCACAGTTCACGACACTATCAGAATAGACCGAACGTCAAAGTACACTCTCACTGTATCATACATGGAATGAGCACTCGAACTAGGATGGAGAGTACGAGGAGTCATTATGTAATTTCTCATAATCACTATGCCGCCACAAACCGTGGTGAAAATAGGTTTTTGAATTTTGAGCAAGAAGTTTCCTCATTTGCGGTAGAGACTCGTAACCAGAAAATAGTTCAAAAGGTCCTTATTGTCTTTCTTCTTGTTCATTCTCCAGCTTAAACTACGGGATTATACGGTGAAATATATGTATCATGTACAAAAGCTAAGTCCCCTTTCCATCTTAAACACAAGCTTTATTTGATATTTAAGTTTAACTCAAATTAAACTGTATTTTTTCACCTTAATTTTTACTTTTTTTTTTTAAGTCAACAAAATTTATAATTAGTTTTTGAAATGTTAATTAACTCCAATTTAAAAATTTTAAAATTTCATCTCTAACTGGTGAGTCAAACGCAAACTCGGTCAAGTGCAACATTTCCAGCAGTGAAAATTACAAGCAAATTTGCAAAGGAACAGCTTCATCCAAAACCACGAAGATATAAAAAGCCAAAAGAGCAAATGATAGCTAAATTGCAGCAGAAGGGGAAAATATAAATATATATATATGTCTACATATGTTGGTTGATTTCTTTTCTTTTCTTTTTTTTCATTTGGCTTTGCACACACGCAAAAATAGTTTGATTAGAAAATAAGTTAATCAAGTTTACGAGCATAACTGTTTCGTAATAAGATATTTCGCTTTGTACTAGAAATTGTCTTATCCTCGAAAAACCATTCCAAAACTTGACTTTTAACATTTGCACCAGAAATACACACCACGCATACATTTATACCATATATACATACATTTCTACCGCTTTCTGTACAACATACGTATATGTCATTTGTTTATATCATCATGGCTTTATACGTAGAGGAGAAGAAGCAAGAAACTAGCACAGGTTACACGAAGCGAAAAATAAGGTCAAGAAGAGCAACTCTTGATTTTCATTAGATTAGGAAAGTAAAAGTCTTGGAGCTTACATTAGAGTCCTATTTGCTTCCTAAATACTTTACAGTATTATTCTAGTTCGTCAAAGCTATCACACAAGGGACATTAGAAGTCTACATCTTACAGTTACTCATCTTTGATCCCTTTAAGGAACTTCAGCACTTGAAGCATGGTGGGCCTGCTGGCAGGATTCTCGGCGAGGCAAAGGCAAGCAATCTGAAGCATTTGAAGCATCATGTGCTTAGAGTTCGAACTGAGGACGGTTGGATCGAGAACGTCAGCAGCCTGCCCCTTCTTGATCTTCTGAAAGACCCAGCCCACCAAATTCCCGCCTTCGATCTCCTTGAAGTTGGGTCCGGTTGGTTCTTTCCCCGTAACCAACTCGAGCAAAATCACGCCAAAACTGTAGACATCTCCCCTTGTAGTAGACCTAGCACTCTGTCCGTACTCTGGTGGAATGTAACCAAACGTTCCAGCTATGTCAGTGGTGATATGAGTTTCACAGGCACTAATCAACCTTGCCAGCCCAAAATCAGCAACCTTTGGCTCAAAGTCTTCGTTGAGCAAGATGTTGCTTGCTTTTATGTCCCTGTGAATGATGTGGGGAATGAATCCATGGTGCAGAAAAGCCAGCCCACGTGCGGCGCCATTTGCAATTTTGAAGCGTTTCTCCCAATCTAGGATTTCAAGAGCCCCGGTTCGATTTCTCAGCCAAAGATCTAGGCTCCCGTTCACCATATACTCGTAAACAAGGAGCTTTTCCTCCGCAATAGAGCAGTACCCGAGCAGCGGCACTAGATTTTGGTGCTTCACTTTCCCCAGAGTTTCCATTTCAGCAATAAACTCTCGTTGACCTTGCGTTTTAGCTTCACTGAGCTTTTTAACTGCAACGGTTTTTCCATTAGGCAGAGTGGCTTTATACACTGTCCCGAAACCTCCATCTCCAATTATGTTGGTCTTGCAGAAGTTGTTGGTCGCTTCAAGGATATCGACTAAGGTCAACTTCAACAGAGGCTGCTCGAACATGGCCACATTGATGCTCAGAGGCTCCTTTGATCTGCTGCTGCTAAGAAAGTAGAGATTTTGATCCAGAAAACTGTTGAGTTTGCTTTCCTCCATTTCTTCGGTGTCTTTTTGCCTGCTGTTCCTGGCAACACATCTCACAAGAGCAAAAGCGAATATAAGAACGATTAGAGTAGTTCCAATGACAATCCCAGCTAGTCCCCAGGCATTTGACAATGCTGATCTGTCAAAATCGTTAACATGGCAATCGAATCCCATTACTCTCCCGCACAGGTTCTTGTTCCCAGCAAGTGAAACTTTTGATAGCTTCTGGCAAATTCCACTTCTAGGAATAGGCCCTTCCAATCTATTTTCAGCCAAATTCAAGTAAAACAGATTGGCCAGCCCACATAATTTCTCCGGAATCTGTCCGGAGAGCCTGTTCCTCGAAACATCAAAATACTCGAGCTCCATCAGATTCCCAACTTCCGCTGGAATCTCTCCCCAAAACATATTTGCATGAAGATCCAAGAATGACAAGTATGACAGGTTACCTAAAGATTGTGGCAATTTCCCATCAAACAAATTGCAGCTCAAATTCATAGTTTCGATCCTCCACGCTATGGAATTCGAGAAGAGCTGATCAACCTGGCCAGAAAGCTTGTTATGCTGAACATAAAGCCCTACAAGGTTTAGCATGCTCGAAAGAGAAGAAGGGAGCTCGCCGCTGAGCTCGTTAGAGCTCATATCCAAGTGGGTTAGGCCTTTCAAGTTCCCAAAACTTGCTGGTACTGAACCGTACAACTTATTACCAGTCAAATTCAGCTTCACCAAACTGCTCAAACGACCCCAATTTCCGGGAATGCTTCCAGTGAGCTGATTATTTCCCAGATACAAGCCTTGGAGCTTTAGGGAGTCACCGAACTCTGGAGGGATGGAGCCTGTGAGCAAATTCCCAGATAAATCCATGGTTGTAAGATTTGTCAAGCGAGAGAGTGATCTTGGAATTTCCCCAGAAAGCAAGTTATTACTTATCAGTAGATCTACCACGACCACACAGCTTCCCAATTCATCAGGAATCGTTCCAGACAACCTATTGTTAGATAGGTCAAAAACCCCGCGGTGTTGAACGAAGCTCAGATCAGGGATATTAACCTGCTGAAAATACGATGACGGCCTTGAAGGAATCGACCCGGATAGATCATTATGAGAGAGAACCAGGCATTGAAGTTGAGCCAAGTCCGCGAGATTCTCCGGTATGGTCCCATTGAGACGGTTGTTTCCCAAGTCCAATGTGGTAAGTGCAGTGCACATTCCCAACTCGATCGGGATACTCCCTTCAAGCAGATTTGAATTCAAGTTAAGAACAGAAAGAGTTGTAAGCTTTCCAACCTCTTTAGGTATGGTGCCTTTTAACCGATTGTTACTGAGAACAAGCCTTTCCAGTGCTGCTGCATTGCCAATCTCCTCAGACAGAGAGCCCCCCAACTGATTATTTGCAGCTGAGAATTCCATTAAACTCGTTGACTTCCAAATGCTAGCAGGAATCGTTCCGGTGAAATTGTTCGAGTCAAGGTCAAGCACCATCAGTGGAAGCTCCGCGAGGTACTCGGGAATTCGACCAACAATCTGATTATTCACCAACACCAACTGAGTAAGATTAGTGCACTTGACAAAAGTGTTCTCAATTGTACCAAAGAAGGAATTCCTGCCGAGATCAATCTCCATAAGAGACAATGCATTGCAGAGCTCGTTCGGTATTCCACCACTCAACAAGTTATTGCTCAAACTAAGGTGCCTAAGCATAGAACAATTCCCAATCTCAGCCGGAATTTTCCCCGAAAACCGGTTGCTCGCAAGCAAAAGCGAGTCTACCTGATTCCACTCCCCAAGCCAGGAAGGCAACGGCCCGGAAAGCTGGTTCTTTTCAGCGGAAAATGTCAACATGGGAAGCTCAGAAAGCTCCTCAGGCAAGGACCCAGATAATGAATTGAAGGACAGCATCAAAGTCTTCAAGTTCCTACAGTTTCCCAGCTCAGGAGGAACTGACCCGTTAAGCTCAGAGGACTCCAGAATCAAAAAACTCAAATTCTCCAACTTCCCAATGGATTTTGGAATCGAACACCTCAAAGGGTTATAAGAAAGGTCAAGTTTTCCAAGCCTTTGCAACTTAGACAATTCCTCAGGCAAAGGTCCGGCTATAAAACAAGAAGGGGAATAGAAGATTTCAAGCTCGGAAAGTTGACCAATCTCACGAGGCAACTGACCAGAAAACTGGTTTATCCCAATGTAAAGTTCAGTGAGGTTCTTCAAGTTGCCAATCTCCGGTGGGATTATACCGGAAAACGAGTTGTTTGATACGTCCAACGAAGTTAAAGACTCTAAATTTGTGAAAACAGGTAACGGAAAAGGACCTGAGAGAAGGTTGTTGCTTAAGTCCAAGAACAGAAGCCTCGTCAAGTTTCCTATCTGGGCAGGCACATTTCCGGTCAAAGCGTTACCGGAGAGGTCGAGAGTCTCGAGCCGAGCCAAGTCCCCGAGCTCCAGAGGTATTTCGCCGGAAAAAGAGTTGTGCCCGAGTTTCAGTGTTTGAAGCTGAGTCAACCTACTCAGCTGACTCGGAAGCTTGCCGGAGAGCTGGTTTTCGCCGAGGAAGAGGTGCTTCAGGCTCTGGAGGCCGAGAATCTGCGGCGGGATTCCGCCGTGAAGAGCGTTAGACGAGAGGTCGAGGACGGCGAGGCTGGTGAGAGAGAAAAGGGATAGAGAGAGCGGGCCTCTGAGGTTGAGAGAGGAGAGAGAGAGTGAGTCGACAAGGCCTAGTCGGCAGGAGACGCCGAGCCAGCCGCTGCAGTGTGGGCCGGAGAGGTTCCATGAGGACAAAATGTGGGGGTTTGATAGAGAGGCTCTGAAGGAGAGAAGGGCTTCTGTTTCTGGGTTAGCTGCGTTCTGGTCTGAAATGGCGGTGGAGAAGAGAAAGAGTAGGTGAAGAAACACGACGCCATGAACGAGAAACGGAAGCACAAACGCCATGACAGAGAGAGAGAGAGAGAAGACCAGAGAAATGGTAAGGCTAAAGCCGAAGAACCGGGAAATGGGTATGGGAAATTATCAGCTTAAGAGCAAGTTCCATATTCGTTACAGACTACAGGATGTGAGAGAAAGAAGGAGGTAGAAAAAACGCCATAGCCATGGAGAGAGAGAGAGGGAGAGGGAAAAGAAGGTAATGTGTTAGAGAGAGAGGGCACGCAGGTCACGTGACTTTACTCTTTCCAGCAACGGTATTTCTGTGCTTGTTTTTGCAGAGAAACCCCTTCAGAGCTCAGAATATTCTCTATTTGGACCAAATGTTTTTTGCAAATTTTAAATTATGCACGCTTATTATCTTTTCAGCCTATTCTACACCTTCCTACTAGCTGAAAAGCGAAAAAGCACCCTTCTGTTGCCTAGTTCAGAAAATCCGGGTCTTGTCTCATTATCTCTTTGCAAATTTTTTTGGAAGAGAATTAAAAAATAATAAAAATAAAATTATGTTGTAATGGTAAAACTATTATAATCATGGGATGGTTTTATCAAAAACCTAACTATTTTGTAAGATGATTTTTATCAAAATTTTTTTTTTTATCATTTGTGATACTTTTTTTTAGGTGAATTTGTGATACTAGTGTAATCTAACGGATTAGAATTTTGTCTAACTTGATTTATTTCATATCTTAATTCAAAATTCTTCTTATTTATATTTTAGAAAATTATGTGATGAAGTGAAAAAAAAAAACTTTAAATCTGATAAAACATTAAACATCAAGTGTTAATTGAGTTTCTATGAAATTATTGTTTCTAGTTTAATATGATTTTAATATAATATAATGATTGAATTTTATAATATATCTTATCTTAAAATGCTCGATATTTTGTAATGTTGTTAGAATCTTGATATCTTTTGTTTACATTTCTTTTGCGCATTACAATGAACTATTCGTCCCTTTTGTGCCTCCAAACCTCCACTTATATTTTCTAAATTATAGGACTCAGAAAAAATAAATAAAAAAGCAAGAAAGAAAGAAAAAGAAAAGGAAGCCTAGCTCTTTTCTTTGTAGATTTTGCACTATGGATGGATGTAGTTATTAGTCACATATGAGGGAAGATATTCTTATACCACTTTGTAGAATTGTTATTAGCGTGATGATTTTCATATTGCTATATGTACTCTTTTTATTGTTTATTATTTATAGCCTCCACTTTAATTAACCTTTAGAAAAAAATATATATTTTTATATATATTTATTTTCTTTGAAGATCTTTAAAAAGAGTTTAGTGACATTGCATAGCCGCAACTTTAATAAACTTTAAAAAAGAAAAATTTGTGAAGGTTATTTAACCCCCCCCAAAAAAAAAAAAAAGGTTAAAGTGACATTGAAATTACTTAATTTTTGGTATGTTGGGTTCAAGGCATCTTTTCCTTTTTTTTGTTAGTAGCATTGTATTATATTATAATGTGTTTATGTCAATAGCTGGATATGTATGTCTTTGACTACAGCTATACGTGTAGAATTAATAAAAAACACTTTTACAGTTTACTACCTCTGCTGGCTGCAATATGATGGCCTAAACATCTTTAGCCACTACTGACCCATTACCAGAAAGGATCATGATAAAGAAAATAAAATAAAAAGAAAGGAAAGGGAAATATACTCAAATTTCCCATACCTTCATTATTCAGGAGGTGTTTGATGAATTAGTTGAGTTTAAGTTGAGTTGAAATTTTTAAGTTTAAATAATATTAATTTTTTAAAAAATAGTTATAAATTTTATTGACTTTTTAAAAAAAATAAAAAATAAAAATAAAAAATACAATTTAACTAGAGTTGAACTTGTTCTCCAGACACACCTTAAGTGACACTAATCCTTTCCCAAAAACAAAAACAAAAAACAAATCAATTGTCCTTTCTTTCTGATGAGGATTTTATCAGAGGGTGTGATCTTGGCAAAAACTTATGGAAGGACTTTTGTCCAATTGACGGATATTGATATTTTAATTATTATAATTTACTGACGACAAATAATTATGCGTTGTTTGTAATAAATTTTAAATGTGAATATTTGTAAATTAAACAATAATACTTACCGGTCTGGAAAAAAAAAAAGTTTTCACCTTAAAAAAATACCCATAAAAAAGATACAAGAGAGAGATCCAACCAGGACAATAACAAATAATTGAAATTAAAACAGAAAATATTCTATAAGAATTGGCTGCGTGAAGAGAATAAGTTTAACTATATTATAGTTCAAAATGCGTTTGTGTTGTGTTTTTTTTTTTTGTTTTTTTTAGGTCGCATGTTTGATGGTGGACCCATTAATAAGTGTTCTAATAGGCAATAATTGTAACTGAATTATAGTCCAAGTTCCAATAAACACAAATTATAACAACAGTTGAGTGCACTAAAACTGCTTTATCAAAGAAAAAGAAAAGAAAAAAAAAATATTCAAAGAAATGCAAGTGCAAACAAAAAGTTACGCCAATGTTTTTTCTTCTTTCTCATTTAGTCCCCTCTAGTTATTTCTCTTTTCATTTTCACCCTTTGTTTTGGGAGGTCAGGAAAAAGGACATGATAGCAAAAAAGGCTGATTTGATGGCGTCATTCACTAGAACTGGGCCCTCGGAATCTCCCACAAAGGTACAATTGGGGTATGGAACTGACCATAACCAAAATTTTGGGCCCATGACCGGAATTAAGTCTTAACTGACGAGAATGACCTCGAAATTGACAACACTGAACTCAGCAGGCAACACTGCGAGTCCATGTTTTTATGTTGGTGAAAGGTTGTTTTCGTCATTATAATATTACTACCTTGACTCCCCCCCCCCCCCTCCCCAAAAAAAAAAAAAAAAAAACAGAGAGAGCAAAAGAAAAGAAGAAAAGAATGGCAAGAAAATGAGGGCTCACGCACATCTGCCTTTCGGTTTTCACAAAAAAATATATATATTTTTGTCCGTTTCTCCCATTTAAAATTACTTTTTATTGTTTATATTTTTCAATATCTATAATAAATATCAATTTTAAAATCTATAATTTTATAATTTTAAATCTAAATGAGATAAATTTTTTTAAATTGTATATAATTTTGAGAAAAATGAAATAAGATCTATATTAATATTTTTTTCGAATGTATTTAAGATTTCACTTTTTTAATCTAAACATATTTTTTTAGCTAAATATACATTTTTAAAACTATATTTTATTTTAGGATCCGTTTGGTGAAACGGTTTGAGTTGAAAATTTTAAATTTGAATTGGTTGATTTTTTAAAAACTAGTTATAATTTTTTTTAATTTTTCAAAAAAGATAAAAACTGAAATAAAAAATTTTGAGTACTTAATCTAAAACTACGTTTGTGTTTGAAATGTGAATTTAAAATGAAAATATTAAATTAAAATTAATTTTAATTTTAATTAATGTTAAAAAAAGATAAAAATTTTAGGATCCGTTTGATAAATGAGTTTGAATTGAGTTTTTGAAGTTAAAATAGTAAATTTTATTAATTTTTTATGAAAAAGACAAAAACTTAAAAAAAAAAGATAAAACTTAAATTTGAAAAATTAAATTTGAGCTTGATTTCTAAACAAGCTCTTAAACTTTGAAAATCTAATTATAAAAGCTTTAAATTTGAAATGAAGAGCTGAACGGAACGGAGGTGTACATCTCTAAAATTTCTCTCAAACCGGCCCCGAAGCCGAAAAAAGAAAGAGAGCTCAAAGGGCAGGGCCTTATGCTGAGCTGTCCCCTCGAAGCGAACAATTACAAACCAAGAATGGGAAGAATTTCCTCTACAAAAGTGGCACTCTTTGTCAGGCTTCTTTATTTGTTTTTTTCTCTTTTTTTTTTTTTTGAACTTATTATTTTTTTTTCCTTCTAAATTTTCTCTTTAATTATTATTTTCCCCCCTTTTTTCTCTCTAAATAATTGTTTGCTTGTAAACTAACACGAGAAAGAGACCTCACAAGTCACAACATTTAAAATTTGAGGTCAAATTTAATGGTTTCTCACATGAAGACAAAAAAAAAAAAAAAAACTTTGCACTTTATCAAACATTGCATAATTAAAATGTTGTTTGGAGTGAATAAAGCAGCTTGAAAAAGATGATGAACTTTGACATGAAGAAAGCTGCAGGCCAGGCCATGCCAGCTGGTTTTGTTCCCACATCCATATTGGAACGACCCTCTCTCTCTCTCTCTCTCTCTCTCTCTCTCGTGCAGAAAGCATTCCTTTGAGTAAAAAAAGATCGTTGGAAATGGTAACCTGTTTGTGATTGGTTGGTTGGTTGGTTCATAATTGTTGAACTACGGCTCTCAGTGTACTAAAAGCTGTTCAATGCTAGGAAGTAGTAGTAGTGGTCCCAAAATTCCTATAATTATTCCAAAAAAAAAAAAAAAAAAAAAACCATATCGTGGTATCAACAACAACACGAGTCCATAGTGGTTTGAGGAAGTAATTAAGTAGCATGTCCCTATTTTCACTTAATTCGATCGATTGATGGGAGGTCTCATATTCATGTCCAGTGGATTGGATATATTGCGTCTCATGATACAAATATATAAGGTTTATAGGGTCAACTAACGTAGAAAAACCATCTATGACTAGTTATCCCACAATAGTAATATATATACTCTAACTCTCGTGTTCGGTAATCTCTTTTTACTGGACACATACAACAACTCGTTTATGATCGTTCGATGTAAAAATAGACGGTGCTGATAAAGAGAAGATAAACATAGATATAACTTTTAAATTGTATCATCTCTCTCTCGTCAGCGTAGAATCACCAAACAACACACATTTCCTCTATATAAATAAATTTGGTACAAGTACAACACGACAATAACATACGCTTAGTGCACATATTATCTCCAAGACCTACGCATGAAATGAACATTTTAGGCTCATAGCTAGATGATAGGTTGGCAAAGCAAACAAGCATTGATAACTACAAGATCGGTCGTTTAGTTAGATGGAGAGTTTGATGGATGCGTGTAAGCCTAAATAATGGGAAACTGGGAATTACGATTTTTCATAAGAGAGTTCCAAAGTCTTATAAGCATCTTTATTATGGGAAGTTTGAAACTAGAAATAAATGCCAAAAATGTGGAAGATTGATAAAAAGATTTTTGAAGTGACATCTCGTGGTGACAAAAGTAAAGTAAAAGTTGAACCCACTCTCCCACTGCTACTTCTCTACCAGCTCCCTGACCACACTACAACTAATGCATAACACTCTAGAGAGAGAGAGAGAGAGAGAGTTTGAGATAAACATATATATATATATATAGAGAGAGAGAGAGAGATTCCTCTGTGTTTTCTGGTTTTGGCGATGGATTGATGGGTTATTTCTCTTCTCATTGCTACTGAAAATTGTGGGTCACCTTGGCCTTTTTTTTTTTTTTTCCCTTTGAAAGTGAATCTTCGCAGAGGAAAGCCGAGTGGGGTGATCGAAAACAGAAAGAGACCTCCACTTGCCCTTATCCACTAGCAAGGTTTTTAACTCATTGGGATTGTTATGACCGTGAAAACTCGGACGAAATGAAGCCAAAATTCATAAATGTCTTCCAAGAAAGGATTCAGCTTGAGTTTGAATTCAAAAAAAGACCTATTTTCTACAGAACGTTTTCATGTTTATATGTTTCCTGTGCAAATTTAATAGCTAAGCAACCAAATGTTAACTTTATAATAAGATCGGCTTCTACTTTTTCTCACTATATTTAATATCATGAACCGGTCAACGGTGCTTTAAAAGAAAACTGCAATTATGGACTACTTATTGGACATGACTTTGAACCAAATTCCCAAGATCGGCTTCTTTTTTTTTTTTTTTTGCCCTTTTGTTTGAGGATGCTTTTTTTTTTTTTTTTTGTGGGGTTATTCCCTTTTAATTTTGGTATTTTTTTTTTCAAAAAGTTTTTGATAAATTATTCCTTGAAGTTTTTTTTTTACGTGATAGTCGTCATTGTCCCTATTAAATTAAAGAAATTCATAGTCAATTTTAAGATCAATGACCAAAACTTAAAAAAAAAAAAAAAAAAAAAAAGGGAAAAATCAGAGAGTAACATGCTATACTCATTGTTAAGGACCAAACGTTCTAATAATCTCTCTCTCAGTTGATTTCCTTTAACTGTTGCTTTTTTTGCCAGTTGAGTTTTATTTTTTTCTATAGTGCAGCGAGTTTGGAAAATGCCATTTCATAACGGGGAAAAGGAGGGAGAGGAGAGAATATAAATAGCCCATGTAATTCCTTTTAATAGTGCAAATTAGTTGTAATATAACTTTAAAAAGTCAGTGATATCGTACATCAATGACACTTTTGCATGGGTGGTTTTAAAAATTTCAGTTTTATGTGATAAAAATATGATTTCTCCTTTTCATTATACTCTACGCTATCAAAGAATTAGAAGTGAATTAAAAAAAAAAAAAAAGTGGGACATTTTCATTTTTTTGTTTTTTCCAAAATGTGTTTTGTAATACCAACTCTCTAAAAATATAATTCCCCCAAGTACTAATCGTAGTTTAATATTTAAAGAGATAAACAAGGACAAAAATCTTACAATGTTTAGAAAAGTGTTTGATTAAGCGGAATTGGAAAAACTCAAGCCAAATCTATGGCTAAAGGGAAAACCCCCAAAATGGGGAGGAAAAAGAAAAACAAACTCAACTCTGATATGAAATTCACAAAATATTCAGATATCCATAATTGAGTACAACGAGGTTTTCTTAAGCCAAGCAAAACGACAACTCAGAAAGGGTCTCCTTAACTCTCTAAACGACAAATAAACAAGCAGCCTACAAAAGAGTATGAACGACAAGCGAATTTAGACAGACCAATAACATGACAAACGATAATGTTCATTAACAACAACTTGATAAACGAGCAACTTAAAAAATAAAATTCACGTGTCGTGTTGATCAAGAGAGGAAAATTTATATAATGTAAGTGGATGGATGAAAAAAAAAGTTGACTATTTGGATAATTTTCTCAAATCTTTATATATCTCTTACTACAGGGGCATTCTAGAAATTTCAGGGCCGTGGGTTGGGCCGAGGAGTGAAGCAAGAACACAATTGTTTTTTTCTTTTTTCTTTTTAAAGAGAAAAATTACATAAATAGCTATATATATTTTTTAATATATCGACTAACATAATATAAATTTTTTTTTTACTAACATGACATAAATTTTAATTAATTTTGAAAAAATACTTTAGAACATTAGTAATATTTAACAACACACTAATAGAAAAGTAGGTTTTACTGTATTGTGAGACCCACGTTTTATTAATATGTGATATTAAACAGCAATGATACACCCAAACATTGTTCATTTTGTGTCATATATGATCTAATTTGTATTTTTTAATTGTTATGTTAATGTAACGGTCTTTAAATTCTTTCCCTTTTTGTTTACTGAGCTCCTATTTTGGGCCTCGGACCCGAAGTTGCGTGGGCCATATCGAGAAAACAAAACGACTGCGTGTATTAGAAATGTCTGCAGTGATTCCAACTTGGCAGTGGCACAGTGGCAGTGCGCTTCGAAGAATCGAACCAAATATATTATACTTCAACTGCACCAGGAAAGATCAGTATTTATCGAAAGAACCACATTCTCAAATTTTCGAGGAAATTTCATCAATAAAAGCTTTCGGCCGTGACCCAAACTTGCACCAATTTGCCTTAAAAAAAAAAAAAAAACCAACAACAACAACAACAACTTTGAGAGTACTTGACCGAGACCCGACCTGCAGATCGAGTCGTTGCTCAACATGGTTCGATAGTGGATCGTTGACAGGATTATTCCACGGCGCTCTTCAATAGAGATGGTGACGGATCTTCGATTACGCTCTTCGACATAGGAGGTTTTCGATTATCCGGCGATACGAGTAGAATTTTAATTTAAGTAGAGATTTGGATTTTAATTTTAGAGTACTCAACTTCACAAGTGCAATTGCGTCACTTTAATGAACAATTTAATGAATATTTTAATAATGAATTCTCAAATCAAATTTGAAGACCTTATTTAGACGGTTCATATTTGAGGTTTTTTCAAAAGTTTTTCACAGTTGGTAGCCATCAAGGATTCAGACTATTCAGATTTGAGGTTTTTTTCAAAAGTTTTTCACAATTGATAGTCATCAAGGGATTTGGTGGTAAACCTTATTTAGTGGTAAAATTTGAAAACCTTATTCAAACAGTTCAGATTTGAGGTTTTTTTTTTTCAAAAGTTTTTCATAGTTGGTAACCATCAAGGGATTCAGTGGTAAATAAGAATTCCATAGATTTTGATTCTAATTCTCTAATACCAACTTTATTTCTCATTCACACATTTTACAAGAATAAATATATCAACAAATAATGCGTAGGGTAGATCCAATGAGCAGCAAATAGATTTCTATAATTAGGCTAAGTTTCCTTACAAATTTACAATCAATCTAATGGCACCTAATGCATGTATAAATCCCGAAAAGTATCACAAAATTTTGACGAGGGTCACTGAAATCAATCAACAAAGCTCCACAACATCAAGCGATCTTAAATTGTCATAGAAATCAAACTTTAAAATTACTTAAATTTTTTTTTTCAAGATCAAAATAAAATTATTCTTTATCTACATACTCATAACATCAGGAGAAACTAAACAAATTCATATTGTATATACTATTTTCCAAACTCTTAATTATTGATACTATTCTATATTTCAATTCGCACTTCAACAAAACTTACATTTTAATTTTAACGTTTATTTTGGTACATGCAAATAGTAGCTAAAGCTACAGGTGATAATGATTCAACATTCAAGATATGGACACGTAACCTAATCTGACTACAGAAGGAGTTCAAGAAAAGAGTGCCAAAATGTCAAAAGCAATGAAAAATAAGAGAGCAGATCTGCCTTAATTCATGCAGATGATTCGGGAAGTGAGTATATATGTCATCAAATATTCATGAGTAGTAGTCAAATAAATAATATGAAAAATGTTAAAAATTAATTAAAAGAAAAATCATGAAAAGCTGCTAGATTTTTCAGCTAGCTTTTTGCAGAAGTAGATTCTTGGCAGACATTATTATTCTTTCAACACCGTGTCTAATTTTATTCCATTGAATGCATTTCAGACCACCGGTTTAATGGCTGAAGTTGAACTCCAAAATTCGTTGGTATTTTTCACCTTTTGCACTGAATGTATAAAGGTTAAAAAAAAAAAAAAAAAAAAAAGGTTTCAAAATCAAATACTAGTGTTTTAGCCCCACTAAATTGCCAAAATATCGGCTGCAACTATCTTGGATGGATAACGATTCATATTTCAGAATTCAGATGGAAGGAGGATGGATATATATACACATATATATGATACTCAACGCCCGATTTTTTACTAGTTATGTGTATGTACATGTACAAATATATGTATATAGCTGTCCAGCTGAGCAGAGAGTAGACTTGATAAATTAGCTCTCCAAATAGAAGTAATTAGTGAACAAAAACAAAAAAAAGTTGATGAATTTACAAATCTGTAACGTACGTCCAGGTGCATGTGCTGCATGCAGTGTTTTTGTTGCAACTCCTAGGCATTTGCTAATATATAACGGGTTGATAGGTCAGCTAGTCCAATTGATAAATTAAATGTAGGATAAATTACAAGATATATATATACACACACTAACAACAACTAACAATATATCAAATACATATAGGATTGTTACATTTTTGCTTTTTTTTTTTTTTAGTAATTATAGTTTTGCTTTTTAGTAAATAGTATTTTAGCGAAAATAATCGAAGTAAATGGTATATTTTAAAATATTTAAAATAAATAATGACTAACAAATTTATCAAGTAAATAACTTATTTATTTCTTGTAAATTGTTAATTATCTAGTAAGTTGTTGTTTACTTGTGCTTTGTTTGTCATTTCAACCAAACTCCAAATAAATTATATTTTTTTCATATCAGTTTTTGTCTTTTGTAAAAAATTAACAAAAATTATAATTAATTTTTGAAAAGCCAACCAATTCTAACTAAAAAATTTCATCTCCAACCGACGAATCAAATGTAAACTTAGTAATTGTTCTTGTGCATGCAACAATTGCATGTTGATCTTGTTCGACAAATTATCACCACAATTTTGAAATGTACCGTGGTTTTTGGCTCTAGAGAAGTCATTGTTCTTGTGCACATGTTGATCTTGATCGGCAAATTATCACCACAATTTTGAAATGTACCGATCAAACGCCATTTCGCCCAACATAAAAAATAATAATAATAATAATAAGAATAATTCAATGACGACACTATTTTGTTGGAATATTATCGCACTAGTTATTACATCTGAGAATCCGGTCAACCCAGAAAAGATGGGAATAAAATAAAAGGTATTTTATGTCCTGCTTTCTAAACGAACGATTTATATCATGACAAAAGTAAGCACTTCTTTTAACCAATTGCTATATATGTATGTAGTTCATTATTAGATGATATGTACGTTATTCATGGAATGAGTCATCTATAATTGAGTAAGAACTTTTGTCCCGAGTGATTTTTTTTTTCCCCTTAATTTTGTCTTTAAAAACTTTTAATATTGTTTTATTTTATTCTCATTAAAAATTGATCATCCCTACGTAAAAATTTATATTTTAATGCATGTTTTCACTTAAATAATAATAACGCTGATATCATGATGTTTTAAGCTCGATGTATAATTTGTATGTTCACCGTCAAGATTGGAAATAATATTCACGACTCTAGAGAGTTTCATTAATATTCCAGAAAATTTTTGAGTTGTCATTTTTGGGTTGGTACGAATATTAAGAGAAAATAATAGCGGCGAATCTTGAATTATATATATGCTTTGCCGTGGCATTTAAAACTGAACACAAATAACGGTATTACACACTACTCCTTTTTATCGTTGTCTCTTCCATTAAAACTATAAAAGTAGAAACCCAAGCTGATAAGATATCTTGATCTCTTTCCATTTTAATGTTTAGATAAAGCATGTTCCTGGAAAGATTAGGCACCTCAAAAGCCGAATTCCTATTTGCTTAAAGATAATCTTTTTTGTTTAAAGTTGGAAAAAAAGTCAAATATTCTTCATTCTCATAATCAAGCCAATTAGCCCAATACGTGTTGGATTCTTAATGAAAAGCATTTTTAAAATTAAAAAAAAAAACACACACACACATAGATATATATGTGTGTGGATATATATATATATATGTGTATATATATAGGGTGTGTTTGGTTCACCGGTTGGAGTTAAAATTTTTAAGTTGGAATTGACTTTTTAAAAACTAGTTATAATTTTTGTTAGACTTTTTAAAAAAAAATAAAAACTGATATGAAAAATTTAAGTTGGAGTTGAAACACTAAACGGAGGCATAGTATTTAAGCTTTTTTTTTCTTTTAGAGCTACTACTATATAGGGATCTCATGGCACAAATTCAGCAAATTAACTCGCTCGCTCAGTGGGTTCTCTCTACATATTTCAAACGATACACGTATTATAAAAATACCAGACATGTCAACGTTTTCATATCGAATCTTTGAGCTTCTTAGCCAAGCTCCTTGAAAGAAGTTTCCCATTTGAGATCTTTTGCCTATAAATTTCCCCCATATCCTCATAACACCATCACACCAACTTCACAAGAAGTCATATTATATACTAATCTTTACACTTTCCCCGTTTTTTGTTAACAATGTCGAGGATCTTGGAGCCTCTAAGCGTAGGGAGAGTAGTGGGAGAGGTGGTGGATAATTTCACCGCGAGTGTAAAATGACTGTCGTTTACAACTCCAACAAGCAAGTTGCTAATGGCCATGAGATAATGCCTTCTGTCATTGTATCTAAGCCTCGTGTTGAGATTGGTGGTGATGATTTGAGGGCAGCTTATACATTAGTAAGTTATTTAAATTTATTTTTATATCTTGTTAGAGGGATTAATTTCTTTTTATAACTATCTGATTAACGTAATTTCTTATGTCAGATGCATGTAATTACTAGTTGATTTAACATGTATCACTTGAAATATTACACGTTAATGATATTCGTGTCCCATGCCATTAGCCTTACGTTATGAGTGTCTTCCCACAAAGGGTAGCACCACCAGACATATAAAACCCTACACGTGACATAATATACGTGAATTTCTATTAATTCCTTCTTGTTGTTATTTTTTCATGAAGATCATGACAGATCCAGATGCTCCAAGCCCTAGCAATCCGCACTTAAGGGAACATCTTCATTGGTTTGTATTCCAAAGAACTGACTTATATTATTATTATTATTATTATTATTATTATTATTATTATTATTATTGTACGTTTACTTTCTTTCAAGTATGTAAATATATATATATATATATATATTATCATAATTAAGACATCATAAGTAACAAGATCAACATAATTTACCTATGTTTCAGGATGGTCACAGACATTCCTGGCACAACTGATGCCTCCTTTGGTGAGTTAATAGTTTTTGACAGACAGCTAAAATTTGTCTCCTCCTTATGGTATCTAAACCCAATTAATGGGTTTAATAATGCAGGAAAAGAAATTGTGAGTTATGAATCACCAACGCCGGTGGTGGGGATCCACAGATACGTGTTCATCCTGTTCAAGCAGAAAGGAAGACAGACAGTGACATGTCCAGCGTCAAGAGACTACTTCAACACAAGAGCATTTTCAGATGAAAACAACCTCGGCCTTCCCGTCGCTGCAGTCTACTTCAATGCCCAGAGAGAAACTGCTGCCAGAAGAAGATGAATATCCTCATCATGATCGCAGCTTAAAGACCAAACTGGGCTTATCTTGTTTTTGTTTTTGCGTGTCTTCGCTTCTTCCTAATGTTGTCATACGTACTTTTTTTTTTTCCCCCTGGTTTCATGGTGTGGGATATTATTATTGCTTACTTATTATGAAAAAGTGGGTCCTACCTATATTTCAGCAACTTCGGTTTTTAAATGTCTCAACAACGCAAATCTTATTCGTCGTTGAGAGGACTCGACATGTAGCATCAATGTGAGAATATATCTGTCACTTCTAAGGCTACGTGGCATGCGATTGTTAAATATTACTTACTGGATGTGTATCACGATATAGGATCCATTAATAACATCCATCTTTTTATTAGTGTAATGTTTAATATCACTGATTGAAAAATACTTAAAAACATGTTAAACATCACATTAATAGAAAATTAAAAAATGCTTAAAAGTATCGCTGATGTTGAATATCACACTAATAGAGAAATGAATTCCACTTATAGATATCATATTGTATGATCCACATTTTATTAATATGTGATGTTTATTATAACATATAATCTTTAGAAGGAGTATTGTTCTTGTTTATTGTTACGAAAACAGGGAACAAGAGTAGACAATAGGATATACGAAAAAATAAGAACACACAGATTTATGTAAAAAATCTTAGATGGGAAAAACCTATGGACAGAGGAGAAGAAAATTTACTAAAACAAAGATCGATATAAAAGGAAGCAGTTGCAGCAAAAAAACATAATAATAAAACCCTAAAATTACAACAGGTATATACCTGAACCCTAAAACACACCCTAAAAAAAATTTTCATAATTAAAACCCCACCATATATATTACACCGCAAGCTTCCAAAGCGGATATAACAGAGTCTTCCAGAGCGGATAGAACAGAATTTGAGTGACTGTACTCTTAACATTTACTTCTTCTGTTGCAGGAATAACTGAAAGTGTATTACGTACATTGACAAGCTCTACAGTGGTTCATGCTGGAATATCATTTTATTTTTTCTTTTTAGTAAAAAAGAAGGAAAAAAGCTCAACAAATCGCCAGTCGTCGATTCGTTTTGGCATTATTAGTTGTTACATTACGTCCGAGTAATTTCAAATATAAATCTTGGATAATAATTATGTTAGATGTGTCAAGCACTAATTGGCTATTTTATGTGGTTTTCTGTATAAGTATACAAGTCAAAATTTGGCTTAAGATAATCAAACTCCGACTATTATCCCCTAATGAGAGCCTTCTTGCTCCCCAGTCACCCTGCTAGCTTTCCCTCTCTTGTCCTTCCAGTGGCCGCCGTCGCACTGACAGTTTGAAACCAACTGAAATCACAATGCAGTGGTTGTTTGAGGTTCGATGCTACCTCCGCCGTCTGTCAGTTACATTTTTCCACTGCTGGAAACCAAAAAGGTCGATTCGATTGGGAATTTCACCAGAAACCACCTGAACAAACGGAGAATGCCCCTAGCTACAAGTACTATATTCGAAATCAACCAAAGGAAAAAATGTAGTGGTCCTGTGGTTCTACGGTAAGGTATCTTTTGAGGAATGTTTTGTTCAGCTTTCGTGCTTTCAAGCAAGCTGCTGATTGGCGATTCTTGCAGGCTGCAAGGAAGTGGAACCTAACAGAGATTATAACCTTGCTATAACGACGCCAGAAATTAGTAAACAATATCTAACAAAACAACACCGATATCGCTACTTATGCACACTTATCAACGTTAAGAACATATGCCACAGCGCGTAAGTGGAAACCTACGAGTTACTCCGAGTCGAAAATCTGCAAGAGAAGCTTTTGCTGCGCAAAATTCTACATCTTAAGAATGAAAACTCCAAGACAAGACTCTAGATTTTAACTTGCAAACCAAAGCCGGCCATGGTAAAATGAATTAAGAAGGTGGGCATAGTTTTGTTTCCTCGTCTGTATTCAATTAAAATCGAACTAGACTTCCAAACACGTATTTTTACATTCCTCTCCAGATCATAAGAGCGAGCCTAAGACAGTTCACGTGCTACTTGAGCCCCCCCAATGGACCATGTAGCCAGCGGAACAAAAACTGCAAGCAAACATGGATTTGTATAACTCCAGTCTTGGGACAAGAAATTAAATTACACTACCTTACCTTTGAGCTGCAATATCTGTAGTAAAAAAATATTTTTCCATGAGCGTCATGAGAACCATCGCTCCCACCCGCCAAACCAGTCAAGCATTTATTTCTGAATTGCATTGATGCTCCCTGCTGCAGCTTCTTCTTCCCCAAAACATGCTTGAACAAGTTGTTCTTTCAAATCTTGGTCCTTCCATTTTATCCTGGTCTGCTAATGTTGCTTGTGAGCGATTGGGTGAGTCATCTCCAGTTTCCACCTCCCGGGGCTCAAATGATGGGCATGGACCCTCATTGCATGTGCACAAAGGTATGGTGACAGAAGGAAACGGGCTGCAGGTAACCGGGCAGAGCATATCTGAAGAAACTGAAGCAACACGGTTTCTTCGGATATCTGGTGTACGAGCTGGAGATTGACGGTCTGGTTCGCGAGGATGAAGCATGCAGGGGGTGCAGAGACCAAGGGACATATATTGCTTATTTTCTTTAGCAGGGGAACATGGCAATTTCATGAAAGAGACGATTCCGTGTCTGCAAAGGGGACATGGAATCGACCCAGGTGGCCCCATCACTTCAGAAGGAATGTTGCTTGTTGAGCAAAGATAGAGTGCACATCTAACACAAAGCTCGTGCCTGCATCCTACAAGTATAAATATATAGCAGTGATTAGTTCGCAATGAATGTGGTCTAAATCATGTTGGAATCCTGTAATTGGTGATGAAATGTCAAGGGCTGAACGGAAGATATACTAAACCTCCTACCCATTTCCTCACAAAGAACATATGAGAAGAAAAACACTGACATACTATAATTATTGCTTACTAGAGGTAAAGAAACCAAACCTTCTGCAGCAACAGAACATGCTCTTTCAAGACAGACAGCGCAAAGATCGGAATCATCAGGAGAGGTTGTCATGGACTTGAAACCACACTCTCTGCAGAATATTTCACGAGGTATTACATAACATAACCCTGGCATTTAAAATTCTCTTCCTTCTAACACATCACCAAAATAGAGCCGTTAAAAACTACATGCTTAGCTCACACACCTCATGTTAAACTACAAATGCCCATTTATCAAGTTTTTCGCAGGTGCCCATGCATGCTAAGTTAACTGTCTAGTTAACAGTCTTAATCATTTGGGTTTGCTACTATTGCTGACCCATTCATAAAGCACTTATATGGTACAATTTAAAAATCTATGTTTCCTAGCCATAACCAAATATCATATTTAATGGCACAGCAAAAAAATTACAGTTTCTGTCAATCTGAACATAAGTTCTTTCACTTTCTTTTCTTCCAATAAATTGCTCAAAGACAGAAAAGTACCAAGAACTGAACGGCTCTACTGCTCCCAAGTGTTATCATCATAATGCACTATCAATGCAAACTTTGAGAGGCACAGGGTCACACCGTCACAGTAACATTTTTATTTTCAGAATGGATAATTAAGCTTTATCTTCAATAACATTAGCAAGTACAAAAATGCTGCTTGAAAATTTTACCTTGCTATGTTCAACACGCTCATGAGAGGCAATGATAGGTAATTAGATATGGGGAATGCTGGGATTGCTGAGTCAGAAGTGGGCGCTAGCAATGGTTCAAGCCAATGACGGCCCCACATCCTAGCAACGTCAACAGGAAGCCACCTGAACGATTAGGTGTTAAGAATAGTCCTTCACACAAACCAACTGAATAAACTATTTTGAGTAACAAAGATTCCCTACCCATTGCAATTCAAAGTCATCCTACTAGCACCTCTAGAAAGGAGCACCTGCGAAATTACGGATATATACCATCAATTTAGATTCAAGGGAAACCAAGAGTGCACTCAGAAGCCATAAGTAACAAAGCATTCTTGCCTGACAACATTTTAAATTACCCCCACACGCAGCATAATGCAGCGTTGTGCTTCCAGCTCCTGCACAGATATACTTACTTTTATTTAGTTTAGTGAAAAATCATTAAGTTATTGCTAATATTCTGATTCTCAAAATCCCAAATGAAAAACAAACCTATCAAATCCATGGACGTTCCATAATGAAAGGTTACAGCTGAGATATTTGCATGAAGGTCAAGTAAGAGCTGAACGCAATCAAAGCACCCATTCAAAGCAGCCATATGAAGAGCAGTAACACCACCATCTGCCGACTTATTTACAAACTTAGACAATGCACTGCACTGGAATTGAATAAATTAATAGCAAGAATAGAAAACTTAAATATAATTGAATCTGTAGAATAAAATAATCAGCCAAACTGCATAAAGCTGAATCTGTTTCTTCGTTAAGAAAATAAGCATGTCTAACTATGTAAATTAACCAATGAGAATTTTTGTTACCTTTGGTAACTTTTGTTCTTTAAACCGGCATCATCAAGCCTTCCGCTATCTATCTGAGTATACGTGGTTTCATATGGAGCACTTGGAATAAAATCAGCCACAACAAGTCTAATACATCTTACATGGCCATTCACCGCAGCAAAATGAAGTGCTGTTCTACCACTAAGATAGTCCGCTCTTGTAACCTGATGGAAATAAGCGAAAAATCACTAAATTTCTAAGCTAAACAAATTGATTGAATAGAAAATAATTTTATTTAGATTAAGAAATTTTAAGAACTAAGGTAACAAAAACGTCGTTCCTACAGTCATCAAAGATATTCAAATTACTATGGTCAAATCCATTGACAACATGTTTCAGACTACAACATATGTCAAAGGGACTGAATGAAAATAAAAGAAAAATAAAAATTGACTTTATTAAATTACTTACATTGCATCGGAAGAGCATAAGAGTCTGAACGACTTCCCAGTGCCCAGACCGACACGCTTGCATCAACGCTGTCTTTATCCACATAAAACAAAAGAAATCTCGGCACAAATCAATAACAGATCCTTTTTTTTTTTCTCCTCAAAAAAGATTTCAAGCTTTGGTCTTTAGTCCCAATTCATCAAATAAAAACATACCACAAACATAAATAAATATACAAATAAATCAGAACTTTATGCGATCAACAAAACACAATCTCGTACCTGCCCACAGTAATTCCTGGAATTCACATCAGCCCCATTCTCAAGCAACAAAGCGACTATCTAACCAACCAAAAAGAAAAAAGAAGAAAAAAAAAAAGGAAAGAAAATCAGCTGAATGAGAATCAAATTGGAAACCAGATCATGAAAAGAAATGTGGGGAAAAAGTGAAAAAGAACCTCGTTGTGGCCTTTGGCGGCAGCGAAATGGAGAGGGGAATTGAGGCCACCGAAGGTTGAATACTTGGCGAGACAGGGATTGCAGTCGAGAAGCATCTTCGCCTCCACCAAATCGCCGTCTCTCGCCGCCGACACCAGCCGCTCGCCGGAGGCCGAGCACCCGAACGAATTCCCCATTGTCAGTCCGCCCTTCTCTCTCACTCTCCTCTCTCTCTCTCTCTCTCTCCTCTCCGTGAGCCTTTTTTTTTTTGGGGGGGGGGGGGGGGGGGGGGGGGGGTGAATCTTGAACAGGAAAGAATATTAGGTCAACCGCGCCGACCAAACTCAGACATGCAGGTAAAAGAGAAAAAAAAAAAAAAAAAAAAGAAAAAGAAAGGAAGTAAATGAGTCTGTGAAATAGTGGCCTTGGCGGGACACGAAATGGATATTAATTGGGAGGGTGGGGGGTGGTGAGGATTTATTGGGGTTTGGATTTTAGCTTTGCGAGATGGTGACGTGGCAGCAATGTGAAGAGTTTTCGGAGGAATTGGAGATGGCTTGCTCCGAGTGTCCACTCTGTTTTTCTGCCTTTTGCCTTTTATGTTATTTTATTTTATTTTATTTATTTTCAAATAATTTATTCCTTCAATCCTAAAATTTTTAGGATCCGTTTGAAATTTTTAAATTTAAATTGGTTGACTTTTTAAAAATTAGTTATAATTTTTGTTGAATTAAAAAAAAATTAAGATGAAAAATACGGTTTAGTTTGAGTTGAACCGCTTCATCAAACAAGCTCTTAAACTTTTAACTTTATAAATTGATTGATAAATTTATAATCTTCACGGTTTTGATCTCTGATATTTAAGGGGTGTTTGATATTTCAGTTTGGATCATAATTTATAATTTAATTTTTATTTTTTTTATTTTTTGAAAAATCAATCTCAGTTTTATTATTCATACAGTTTTGTAATTTAAGATTTAAAAGCTCATATTTTTGCATATATAAGTCTAAATGAGATTATTTTTTTTATAAATTACATAAAATTTCGAGACGGACGAAACAAGCTCCATATTGAAATTTTTTTCCGAACACATTTCAAGTTTTTCATTTTGTAACTCCAGTAATTCAAACGTTTTACTAAACGTACAATTCAATTCAAACCCAAATACTACGGTCCAAACTTTAGCGCCAAATGCATACTTTAATTTATGAAAGATTTTTAAATTTTGATGTGTATAATCATGTGTTAATTTTACATTAGTATAAGAATTGTGAAAATAACTTCACTGCATAAAGATATCATTCTTATTCTTGTTAAAAATCTTAAAAACCAGGACATTTTGCATTTCACATGTATTTTTTTTTAAGCTTACGTTTGGTTCGCCAGTTAAAACTAAAATTTTTAAGTTGGAGTTAGTTGATTTTTCAAAAATTAATTATAAATTTATTGACTTTTCAGAAAAAGATAAAAACTGATATGAAAAAGTACTGTTTAGTTAGAATTAAAACTGAAACATTAAATGAAACCTATTTTAATTCCTATACAATTGGGATGTTATCTCTGTTGGATTTTAGAAATCGTTCGTAAGTCTTAGTGTTAGGGATTAAAATTGTCAACAAAAAAAAAATCACGACTAATTTGTTAAAAATAAAAAATTCAAGGATTAAGATGATAAAATATTCATAATTCAAAAAATAATCAGATAAATTATTTTATTATTATTATCATTATCATTATTATTTATTATTTTGCTTGTGTTGCTTCTCCTATTGCGTGGTAGTGTGGCTTTTTGAGGGACAATCGGGGACCAGTAAGAAAGAGAGAGAGGTTGGTTCGGTGGTGGGGTGTGACACCAAATTGACAATTGACATTTAACATCATATTATAAATACATATATATATATATATAATGAAAACAAAAATACATGTCACACCGTCCACAGCAAGCAAACATATGTTAAACATAAATAAAAAATAAAAATAAAAAGTTACAGGGATCATTGATTGCCGCGGTGAAATTAAAATCTAACGAATGAAATTAGATGTTGTGATACTTAAAATCATAAAATTCAAGTCAATAATCAAGGTAGGTTGACATCCTAAAGTTTTCTTTTTTATTTTTTAAAAAATGAAAAAGCTTAAAAATAAAAAAGCAAACACACACAGACATATTTTTCTTTTGTACATGAGATTGACAGAAGTTTATCTCTCCCTTTTTTTTTTGGGCCGTGGTTGGGCTAACTTTTTTTTTTTTTTTTTTTTTACTTTTTCCTTTTCTTTTTTCACTGTAACTACATTTTTATCATTTATTAATTAACATAATACAAATTACCTATTCTTAACAAATACGACATAAATTTTAATTAATTTTAATTTAATTTTATATCATATTGATTTCATATTAAATTTATGTATCATTTTGATGCTTTACCCTTAAACTTATAATTTAAACAATAAATTCAAATTTTTACAAAAATAAGATATTATAAGAAAGAATTTTTTAAAAATAAATTTAAAACGAGATCTAATTTTTCTTTTCATGCACAAGCCATTTGGCATTAGCCTTCGTAATAAAGCAATGTTGTGTGCCAAAATTAAACAAACTTCCTAGAAGAGAAAGAAGAGCCATAAATATGTATATATATACCTAGGTATAGTTTTCTCTTTTCTTAACTATTACGTAATTAAAGAAAAGTTGCTGAGAGCTTAAATAGTCAGCAGGCCAATAACTAAGAGACCATGTTACAGACATCAAATTCCACAAGAGTCATGAATGTTTTAATTAATGTTCTCATTACAAGTTTAGAAAATTTTGTCAGGAGATAGTTGTCTTCCATACTCAACGGACTACCGTTTGTGTGTGTATTAATGTATGAATTAAAATATTTAATAGGCTTTTTCTACACGACTGTCCAATGTGCATGAACTTATAATATAATTGTAACTTATTTATTTTTAAACTTTATAATTTTGACAATTCTCTCTTTAACTTTAGAGATAAACAAAACGTACCGTAAAATAAACCTAATTGATAATGATACTAATTTTAATGTAAATTAATATATGCAATTTAGACACGACTTATTTGTGACCATTTGTATCCAAGTCATCCCAAATCTATGGGGTTGTCAAAATGAAAAAAAAAAAAAAAAAAAAAAGAATTTACTTTGTTGTTATAAATTTTTAATTTCTGGGCCGAATTATCAGACCTAAAAATTCAATAAACAAATTGCAATTGTCCAGTAAATTTAGAAGGCAACAACACAAATGACATGATAATTATTGTCTATTTTGTACCAATATCGTGAACAGAAAAACTTTTGTGGTATATATTAACGATACCAGAATTAATTTTGAAACATTGTGAAATTGATGAACTAAAATAAGATTACACCTAACCTAAAAATGAAATTAATTCTTCCTTTTACATGCTGTACTTCATGTGCATTGTTTCATCCAATTGACGAATGTCGTTTGGGCGTTATCGAAGGCTTGAGGATGTATGCGATTGGAGATGGTTGTCGTTTGGGCTAATGGACCATTTTGGGCTTGGGGTTTTCATAAAGCAAGTGGGCCCCCAACAAAAATAGATGGTATTGTTACGAATATATATTTATACACTTTTTTTTTTTTTTTTGCCAAAGATGTGACTATTACAGATTAAGTTCTCGTAAAATTTATTAAGCCAAAAAAATAATAAAAAAAGAGTTATAGGAAGATTCTATTTTCTACTGGATGAGGATGAGGATATTGAAAGCCATGGATAAGGATTTGTGGATGAAGGATTTAAGATAGGATTACTTGTTCAGGAATATGTTGTGTCCAAAATTTTGAGAAATTTTCTGGAATTAGATTTTTTGTCAAATTAGACTGGCCTTTATAAGATTTTTATTCTTGTAAACAGGACGTTAGTATTAGATTATTCGAATTATCCTTCTGTGTTACTCAACAAACTCAATCCTTATATTCTATTCTCAACTTCGCTAAGGAATTTTGTCTTTATACGCTTCTATTACATCTATATATTGTTTATAAATAGCCAAAACTTTCAGAATCTGAATCTATCAAATGTATGAAAAGATCAAGTACTAGCTAGTAACCTATTTGTGTGAAAAACAAGATTCACTTATTCTTCAGAAAAATAAAAAAATAAAAAGAAGAAAAAAAGATTCAGTTGTTGTTTGAACCCAGTACAGTAAACAATTGGAAATAACGGATTATACTGCGCAATTAGAAAATAAATTAAGTAAAAAACTTTTGTGTTTAAAATGACAAAAATTAAAGTGCATTGGTCTCGTATGGGATCAGTAAGCAAAGATGCTTTTTCTTGCTTATTTTTATGTTTACAAAGTGCATGCATGGAAAACCCTATTTTGAAAACCGAGCGCCAAAAACTTTTTTCTTGCCTGGTTTTGTTATAAATTTAAAATTAAATTGAAACAAAAATAAATAAATAAATCCCAAGTATTCCAGTCTTTATTCATTGTAAACGCTTAGACATGACAAACAATTTAACACATGTCATTAATCCGTTTGAATGTGATTGCATGTTTTCGGCTTCAATTTGCAAGATTTCCTCTAGAATCGTAATTTAACTTAATTGCCTATATATCTGAAATTATAATAATAATTATTATTATTATATTTATTGTAATTATTATTATGACTATTATTACTATATACTACGGACCTAGGAATTTTCTTAATTATCCTAACTTTTGAGAAAGAATTGGAATGTGCAAACGAGAGACAATACACTCGTATATGGATATCATTGCTTTATATATTTTTAATTATATCATATATATATTGTCCGTTATATACAATACGAAAGTTTATCATATCTATATATGTTATCTTCAAGCAGTATCAATTATGTATACATATACATATACAAAACTATTTATATGATATGATATCAGAGTGTGATTTCTAAATGCTTGGTGGTCTTAAAATGGATTTTTAATCTGGAAAATATACGAGATAATCGATCTTCAAAGACTATATATATATGCCAGATCATTTTTTTGTATGCTCTTTATTGATGCTAATTTTTCTAGATATTTTGATTTCTTTTATGATTTTGAGCATTTTTTGGTCTGATATGTGGTACGTGAAAGTTTAATTTACATCTCCAGATTAGTTCCTTTTTCTTTTCTTTTATTTTTCCTTTCATTTTTTAGTAATATTACTGTTGGCTTCTACATATTAAGACAAGCTTAGACATCTCTTCTCTCTCTCTCTCTCTCTCTCTCTCTTTTCTTGATGGTTTTCTTTTGGGTTTAACATGTAAGGTTTTTAGTGAAGTATGTACAAAGGCATGGTTAAGGTTATTCTTTTTGGGTTGGTTTTTGTTCTTGATCTCATCAACTGACTTTAATTGACATTGTTTGCGTAGCTTCCCTAGGTTATGGGTGGTTTATGTTTTATGTTGTTCGCTTTTGTTTTAATAGAATAGTCTATCAAATATATCTATATATCAGATTACTCACACATGACAGCTCCAATAGCTGTTTTTGTCTATATATATGTGTATGACTAGTGTATATAAAATAAGCTTGCCTTTGATTTGTCGAGATAAAATTTTTAAGTCGAAGTTGATTAACTTTTCAAAAACTAGTTATAAATTTTGTTTATTTTTTAGAAAAAGAAAAAAAACTAAAATGAAAAGGTATTGTTTAATTGAAGTTAAACTTAAACACCAAACAAAATCAAAGAAGTTCATTCGTATTTGAAATTACATGAAATGAAATAACATAAGTGCATCGGTCTAGTATGGGATCAGTAAGCAAAGATAGGCCTTTTCTTGCTTTCATTCTTATGTTTCCAAAGTGGCTGGCTTGAAAACCCTATTTTGAAAACGGATCACCAAAGACTTATTTAATATAATTAGTAGTATATTTTTATATTACCTTTTCAGATAAAACATATTTTAGACCTAGCTTGTAGTGGAAAAGCTGGAGTCGTTGAGAGAATGTGTGATTTTTGGTTTAGTTTGTCCCTCGTGGAACTCTGTAGTAATGGATAACCGAAGTGAACTCGTGAAGTTGAGTCGGCATGAGGTTCCGCTGCTTATGGTTCCCGACGAAAGCGAAGAAGATAAGTTCTCAAACATCAAAGCTGATACTTCCTCCATATGATCATAGACATTTTGGCGGCTCTTCAGAAGGATGGTTAGTGACTCTTGATGAAAGTTTAGCGGTAACACTTTACAAACCATTTGTGGAGGGAAATGAACAAGCAATTATTAACCTTCCTCCTTTGTTTCCTCCTATGTACTAGAGGTGACTGCCAAATCTCGTGAATACCATGTTGCAAAGGTTACAACGTTTACACAGGATCCGGTAACAAATCCAAATGATTTTACAGTTGTAGTAATATTTAGTGAGTTTTGCGAATTCGCTTCTTATATCAGATCGGTTAAGGACACCATGTCGACTTGTATTAATTTCTCTATATTTCTCTTCCTCTGAACTCCATTTTACTATTTATAATCTTAATTTTTTTGCATTACCATACAGATCACTCGACTATCAACTTTATTTTTACTTTTATCATCATACATCTTAAAAAGTTTAGGTGCGTGCTTGGTAATTTGGGATCTGCTTGTAATGTGAGTTAGCTTATATTTGAAGTATATTTAGATTTGAAAAGAAAATTTCGAAAACATTCCAATTCAATTTGCATCATATTCTCTATCTCTCTCTCTCTCTCTCTAAATGTCCATCTAAAAAGATTCTCAATTTATATTGAAACAGCTTTTAATTTCTTTTCCAATCCTATAAGCCAAACTTGCTCTTAGATTTGAAGGGCGCAAACTAAGAAGAATTAGCAAATGATGGTTCTACTCCCATATCACTAGACTTTTAAAGCACCCTCTTTAAACTAAAATTCATTCTTACAAGAAGACCTTCACATAAAATGATAAAACAGGGACAACTGTCATATTCTTGATTATATAATTGTATTTTTTGAAGGATAATTATATATGTATATTTAGCTATGAAAAAAGAATGATAATTTTATTTTTCTTTCCTCACACCCCAAAACACCACACTACCCAAATACCTAACACTTAAATTAATATCTAAATTTTGGCTATTTTGAGTCTGTGATATGTAATTCTTATAGAGGAGTTTATAGCCGGTAAAAACATCTCTGCATTGTGTTATTATGACTGTTGAGGCACCTGGGCGCAGCCCTATTCGGCCGTGGGCTCTCTCCCGGGGCACAGATGGCCTTTGGCTCTCCGTGCGGGGGCACAGGTGGCCTGGCCCGGTCAACAAGACTGCAGCCCAAGCTTCCCAACCCGTCTCGGGGGGCGGCCTTTTGGCGCTCACACCCGTAGGTTGTTGATATCAAGGGAACTCTCGGAGGTTCGAACCTTGGTATCCTTTAGGAACACAAAGTCCCTACTTACACGAGAGTAGGAATCAAGGGTAGGGACTTTGTGTTCCTAAAGGACATCAAGAGTTCGAACTTCCGGGAGTTCCCTTGGTATCAACAACCTCCGGGTGCGAGCGCCAAAAGGCCGCCCCCCGGGACGGGTTGGGGAGCTTGGACGGCAGCCTTGTTGACCGGCCCAGCGCCATCCGAGCCCTCCGGGTCAGTGCCTCCGGGCCCCTTGAGGGAGAGCCTACGGGCCAAACGGGTTGAGCCCAAGGTGCCTCAACAATGACTACCAAACTATTTTTCATTAAATATCTTTACGTTAATCTTATTAAAATAAAGGATTACATACTCGTAAAAAAAGAATTTATGGACAAAAATTATTTCACTTTATGATTGGAGAAAGAGAATTCTTGAGTTATAGTTTTCCATTTTGCTAAGAATAAGAAATCATTCGTCTCTTTTCAAAAATACTCCAATTGGTACACACAAAAAATAGGCCAATTCATCAGCTTTCTATTCAATTTCTCGTATAGTCAAATTCTCATCAGTATGAGTAAAAGAAATAGACCCTTGACCTCTGATTTCCATATAAAGGACACGACGAGCATAAATACCCTCTTTAACTTCTATTCGGATGGATTAAATGTCTTTCATTAGGAATAGAAAAAGATGCGACGATTTTTTTCAGGAAATCCCCAACATAAAAAACTTATTATTCCTTCTTTTATATCAAATAATCATAACCACTACCCACATTTTATGAAATTGTACACCACAAATATGAACTAATAAAAAGACTCATGTCAGGATTTTTATTCATTTGATTTAAACTTATCTAGTAGGTTAGATTCATCTTGATTTGCCAGTATTAAGGGCCCGTTGGGATGACGTCTGCATATGGTGTTTTGAAAGTTGAGTTAAAAATGTATATTTGGGGAGAAGACTTTTAAAAAAGTTCTATGATATGAAAAATAGTGCAAAATTTTGAAATGTGTTTAAAACAAATATGCAAAATGGATCTTATTTTGTTCGTTTCGTCGTTATAAACATTTTGACATAAGAATCACCTCATTTTGATTTGAAATGAGAAAGTTATATATACATTTAAAATTTGAATTTTTTGAAAATGGATGAGAGATAAAATTTGATTTAGAATTGGGAGTTTTGAATCCAGATGATATTTTGCCGTTTGGAAATGTTGTCCCAAACAGACTTTAAGAAAAGTAGTAGTACTCTAATTTTATTTGTCATTAATATTAATTTTATCTTCTATAATCATCAATTTTTTAAGCATCGGATGTGATTTAACAGTTCCTATAAATTTTGGGCGTCTATAATTAATTTTAGGCATTTTTGTTATTCGTCTATACTTTAGCTAATTTTAAAATATATGAACTTATATGTTAACGTGATGGCTAGTTTAATTATCCTTACTATTATGAAAGAATAGGATTGCGCAAACGAGATCCATATACACTCATGGATATCAGGACTTTGATTCTCTTTTTGATTTCCATCGCTACTTTATAGAGATCATACAAAGAAAGTCATTTTCTCTGTAGTCTCTTATATAGACTGTTTGTCATAAAACCTAGTTTCTTTAGACAACGTGAGTCGTTTTATCAGTAAAGACTCTTTTCTTGTGACTTTTTTTTTTGTACTGTGAAATTTTGTGTGTGACAATAGTGATGTCTTTGCTGTTTTTTTTATCTAAGTATTATATTTTTGTTTGTTAAGTCTAATACACATACATTCTACCTTGGTTTTTTGTCAGCCGTATCTGAATGTTGATGGTGTACTTTTAATCTTGCTAGAGTTACTTTTAAATGAAGTTAGTAGTATTCCTAGTGCTATCGAGTTTTGTTCTTAGATTGATTAGAAAATTCTATTGCTTTTATATAATACGGGATCATTTGTTATGTTTGAGGTTTTAATAAACGAACTACCTAAATAAATAAAAAGTTTGGTAATTTATTTAAAAATATGATTAAAAAAAAAGATCATCCACCTAATTTTTTCAATAAAAAAAAAAACTTTAAATATTTTTTGAAATACGTTTGAAAAAAGACCATTAAGCTATTAGTAATGTACCATTTGTATACGACTGATTGACCATCATAAAATCTAGTGGGGGGAAGCAATTTAACTAAAAGAATAAAAATTTCGACAATTTATTTAAATTAAGTGTGGTAGAAAAAGGTCAGTCACCCAATTTTTTCAATTAAAGAAAAACTTCACATAATATTTCAAAGAACGTTAAAAAAAAAAAAAAAAAAAAGAGAGAGAGAGAGAGAGACCATTAAGCTACAATAATTATGTTGTGATTTGGCAGTTCTATATAAACGAGAGCTTCTCATTTTTAAGTTCTATATCATTTTCATTTGCCACTTTTAGTTTCTCCCTCCAGTCGACTACTTCGCTTTCTTAATGACTTTGTTCTCTGTAGCTCTGAGTTCTACAATGGCGGACAAAGACGAGGACGATGCAAGAAAAAGACAAAAAAAAGAAAGCAAGCAAGCTCGAAAGAAGAGAAAAAGGCCTCTCAGCTCTCCCTCCCAAGAAGTGCCCCTATTTGTGCCCCACTGACTTGTTTCTAATGATAATATAATCGTAGTTCTCTTTTTTTGTTTTTTGTTTTTTTTTGTTTTTTTTTTTCACCACAAAGAAACCAGAGTAATACATCCACCATTGGACCGATTAGGCTGTGAAGTGTGGAAGGAATTAATGCATTCAAAATCAGTTTCGGATCAAATTCATAAATTTAAATTATTTTTACATGTGTTTTCTCTAATTTTTTTTATCAATTTTTAATACAATTTTTTTCCCCTCTTTGTTACTGCACTTGTAAATCTATAATGTACGTGCGTGTGTGTGTGTATATATATATATATGTGTGTGTGTGTACTATACTCGAGATTATTGGAACTCTAGAGCTGTGTGTAAACTTTGCATTATATTCTACTGTTTGTTGAAATCATGTTTACGTGCCACGTAGATAATTCCGACAAGCTGATATTATGTTATTTTTGTTATTTTTATTAAAGTTTTGTCATTTCATTTAGATATCGTTTCTTTGTTTTAGTGTCATTTTTGTTATTATTAGTAAGGTTATATAAGTCTAAGACAAGAAATGTAATAGACCATTATTGATATTGAATATTAAAATCAGAGTATTGATTTTTCCTCTCTATTTTAGGGATTTCTCTTATAAACATGGATTTGAATTGAGTTCTTCTCAATTTCGTTGCATCACATATATTTTCTATACATTACATATATTTTTTTCTATGTGATCAGCACCTAAATTCCTATACATGTACATATATATTTTCTATGTAATTGGCACCTAAATTCTTATACATATACTTTTTTTTTTCTAGATAATGTACGTCTTACACTTACTTATTTATTATCATGTAAAATTAAATTGGACAACTTTTTTTAATTATCTAATTTAATGGATGACCGAATTTTTTTTTTAACAAAATAGTTATTTATCATTTTTTCATATTTGATCAATTATTGGTTGACTATAAAATTTAATATTTAATCAAATTAATAATATTATGTGATTGACCATTTTAAAAAATTGATTTACCATTAAAAAAACTTTTTAACTAATTTTTAAAAAAATTGGTTAATTATTAAAAAACTTCTTTAAAAAATTACTTCACTATAAATCCCTATTATTATTATTTATTAAAAACAAAAAAACAAAAGGCAAGAGAGAGAGAAGTTTGAATTCCTTAACCACGTTAGGAATTTATGCTACTTTCCCCAAGATTTTTATTATTTTCTCCACTTCCCCACTAACTTTCTTTTTTCATAATTCTGTCACTTCCTTCTCTTTCTCTTCATTTTAGGTGCCAAAACCCTAAACCCGGAATCCAGAATCAAAAAAGAAAAAAAAAAAAAAATGATCGTCTTCTTCTCGTACTCAGCTCAATTCTTCAAACCAAAAAATGAATTCTTCAGACCCATCAGATTCCTCCTCTATAATCTCACTTCCACAAGACCCATGTCCAAATCGACCTCCATTCCCAAGAACTTGCAGAGGGTCCGAGACCATGGATTCGACAACTACATGGAGGTCGAGAAGAAGACCCGAAAGGTCCTCAAGATTCGGCCCCTCATTCTCTCCCAGCGCAACCAAACCATCCCCGTCTCGCGTCTCGATTTCCTCGCTCGTCGCCTCGGATTCGAACAGGACGAAGCTGGGGCTTTCATTCTCAAATTCCCTCACGTCTTCGAGATTTACGATCACCCAGTTCAGCGAATCCTCTATTGCCGATTGACCCGAAAAGCCCATCTCCAAATTGAGCAAGAAAGGCGGGCGCTTTACTCCAAATCCCTGAAGCCGTGACCCGTCTCCGGAAGCTCCTGATGATGTCCAACAATGCCCGGCTCCGGCTCGAGCACGTGCGAATTGCGCGGGCGGAATTCGGACTCCCCGACGATTTCGAGCACTCGGTAATTCTCGAGCACCCTCAGTATTTTCGGTTGGTTGATGCTGAAGAAACTAGGAATAAGTACATTGAGAGTGTTGAAAAGGAAAAAGACCCGAGCTTGACAGTTTGTGCTATAGAGAAACTTAGAGAGAGAGAATATAGGGAGAAAGGAGCTGATGCGGAGGATATAAGGTTCTCATTTATTGTGAATTTTCCGCCCGGGTTTAAGATTGGCAAGTATTTCAGGATTGCTATGTGGAAATGGCAGAGGGTTCCTTATTGGTCCCCTTATGAGGATGTTTCGGGGTATGATTTGAGGTCGATCGAGGCTCAGAAGCGGATGGACAAGAGGGCAGTCGCCACAATCCACGAACTGTTGAATTTGACTGTTGAGAAGAGGATCACGTTGGAGAGGATTGCGCATTTTAGGATGGCGATGAATTTGCCAAAGAAGTTGAAGGACTTTCTTCTACAACACCAGGGCATATTCTACATTTCGACTAGAGGGAATTATGGAAAGATACATACGGTTTTTCTTAGGGAGGCTTACAAAAGGGGCGAGTTGATTGAGCCCAATGATTTGTATCTGGCGAGACAGAAGTTGGCTGAGTTGGTTTTGTCAAGTTCCAGGACGGCAAGAGTGGATAGGGAATTGGTTAACTCCGAAAGAGGTAGGGAAAATGATGAGATGAGATATGTTAGAAGAGACTATGTAGATGACGACAATGATGCTAGTTTAGATTTTGGAGGCGGGAAGAAGAATGGTGCCCAACTTGGGGAAGAGGAGGAAGATGATGAGCCTAATGAATTTGTAGACGCAGAGGATATGAACTTTGCTGAGTGACTGAAATAGCATGGTCGTTTTGGAAATTATTGCGGATCTAACTGATTTATTTGCAATTGTTTGTGGACTCTGAAGCACCATTTGGAAGTTGGTGTTTAGAGGACTACTAGTGACATGTAACCTCAAGGAAATTTGAGATGTGATCCGAGCTGCCTAATCGTAGAAGATTGTATAGAAGAAAGAAGAACAGTTTGATTTAATGTTCAAGAATACACTTTTACTTGAACGCATACAGTTCGATTTTTTTTCGATTTTTACTTCTAGCGTGCTTAGTTTTCATTAGGCATACAAATTTTGGCGAAAATTTTTGCCACCATTTTGGCCCTAAGTTTTTGCCCATACAACACAATTATGGAAATATACATACAGTTTTCACAGGGAGGCTTACAAGAAGGGTGAGTTGATTGAGTCCATTAAGCTGAGAGGTATTTGTTGGGCCCCAAGAAGGCAAAGGTGGATAATAAGAGAGACGTGGAAAATGATGGTATGGGATGAAATGCCATAGAAGAGACTTGTGGATGTTGTGAGCAGAAATTTGGATGTGAAAACTGGCTGGTACGTTGCACATTATGGGCACGCGTGGATGAATTGAGCTCGGAATTTGGTTCGTGATTCTGTCTCCGAGTTGCCTGATGAAGATGATGAAAATTATACATGTGGATGCAGGGGATGTGGACTGAAATGATATGTTCGTTTTGGAAATTGTTGCCGATCCTCTTCTTCATCTTCCTTTTATTTCCATTGGTTGTCAATTTCGAAACTTCTTTGTTTATTTATTTATTTATTTTCATTGGTTGCCAATTTTGAAGCTCCGTGATTGTTTGGGGTAGTTTTGACGTAGAGGTTCTAATGTTATCTCAACTTCTCCTAATCTTTGGGATAATTTGTAGAACTTATAAGATCTCATAGAGACGCCTCATATAGAACGAAGGTCGCGGAATTTATCATTCAGCTAAGCTTCTTTACCGATTGAAGATTTTGTAAGTTTTAAGATTCGATGTCCCCCTCCCCACCAAACCTCTCACTTCTTCTCTCTCTTTTTTTTTTTTTTTTTTTGGTGGTAATCTAGTGAATCTCCTTGTAAACTTTGTTTGTATGTTGAAATGCAATTTATTTGAATGCCGATTTGTTTGTAGGGAATGGATGAAGGAAGAACATTTTTTATTTTATTTTATTTATATGGTGAGCGCCGTGTTCTTTGTTACCAACTTATTAAAGTGCTTATATCCCATGGCTGATGATCACCAAGTATAGTAAAATCGACAAAATTGTTGAAACAAAGTGGAGACAAATTTCACTTTTCCTTCCGAAATTTGGACCTTGTCACAAATGTCTCCTTAAATTTAAATTTATAACATTCTTTCTCCTCGAATTTTGCGACAGTTACTGATTTCCCTCCTCAGTTGAATTTTTGACAGAAAAATACGCTTGGCATTTGTTGGCAGCATGAATTGGGGGATATCAAGTATGAAATTATAAAGTTACCCTTATAAGTAACTCAAAAGAGTAAATATTAAGGACTGATTATCATTTTTTTTTCCCATACTGCTTTGTTATGTTTAACTTCGTAATTTCACATTTAATAAGAGTAGTGAGTGTCACGCGTGCTACTAATGAGTGTTACTTCATAATTTCATATTTAATATTAATATCAAGTGCGTTTTTCCGTTAAAAAAAAAAAAAAAAAAAACTGGTGAGGGAATCTATAAAGGTTTCAAAATGCATTGGGAAAGACTATTAAATCGGGAGGTTTTTTGTGACAATACCTAAAATTTAAGGAAAAAAATGAAATTTATCCCAAACACAGACACAAAAGTATTATAACCTAAACATAAAGGTTCATCTTCTATTTTCCATCTTGACTCATCAAAACTCGATATGAACATAGGCCTAGTCACAATTTACACCTTTAAATCATTTTGGATTTGCAACTGAATTAGGTGTAATTGTTGTCATTTTAAACACATAATATTCGCGATATTTAGCATTATTATGCTCCAGCATATATCCATAACTTTAGCAGGGAACAAAGGAGGAAGGTGAATTGACATTATCCCAAAAAAAAAAAAAAAAACGATTATCTGTTCAAAGTATTGTTCAAATAAAACAAAAGGCAAAATAAACATGCTGTATTTTATTCTATTACCGACATTAACTTGAAAAAAGGATGAGTGTTTAATCCTGTCTTTCATCTTATCTTATGCCTATAAAAACAAGTGTCATTGTCTTGTACCATTCTGTCTTGCCTTCAAAGAAGACCAAGCAGACTTTACAACACATTAATTAACGGTAACTATCGTAGATTTCAAATTTACTTGATTATTTTTTTAGGGTGAATTTACTTGATTTTTAAATATATGGTTTCCATTTATTAAGATTATTTTAAGGGTGGTTATATTGGCACACCGTTTTTGACTCTGCACAGCTCCCTTCTTAACACGTTCCTAAAAATTTTGCTTAATATACACACCCTTTTTTTTTTTTTGCAAAATTATCGCCTAACTACTATAAAATAAGAAGTATTCCACTAATTTAAATTTCTTTTCACACCCACCTTTTTTATATTAATTTTGATGTTCTGTTTGCTGGTTAAATTAAAAAATTTTCAAAAAAAAAAAGCAAAAAATTCACGTATATATAATAGAATAAATTAATATTTTGTAAGGAAAAAAGTTTAAAAAAAAAAAACAACAACAACAACAATAACATAACAAATTCATACATATATAAATTTTATATATGTATATATGACCGAATGTAAGAAAAATAGCATGCAATTCAAAAAAAAAAAAAAAAAAAAGATGAACAATATAAAACCCAAGGACTGAGATATACCATAGACAACGAGAAATCAATGACAACGTAGAAAGAAACACAATATGCAACCAAAAAAAAAAAAAAAAAAAGATCAACGGTAACATTTAACTTACCTCGTAATGTTTTGAACTACATATTTAAATTATTGTTATAGATTGTAAAGTAATAAAATTTATATGTTATTATTTATTTAGGAATTTGATATATAGGTGTGTGTGGAAAGAAAAAAAAATGTATATAATTGAGTTTCTTTTTTATGATAGAGTTTTAATGATGTAATTAAGTGTACCTTTTATGTCATATTTTTTAAGGTTTTTTTTTTTTTTTTATAACTAAAGATTTTGATTAACAATGGGTGCAGAGAATCGGGAGCGGTGTGTCAATACAATCACCTTTACTTTAATCACTTATTATCATACATATTAATAATATATTATTTAGGGATAATCACTTAGTATCATACATATTAATAATATATTATTTAGGGATGACAACGGACAAGATGGGAATACTTATATAATCTCATCTCTATCCCCGCTTAAGATGAGGTGTGGGTTGAAGTAAGAGAATCCTTACTTGGGGTGCCTTTCTCAACAATAATAATGTATTTAAAGATTATCTGAATAAGTTACAAATTGGCTTGCAGTGTTCGTGAATGCCTTTTCATCATCGGAACAAACTTGACACCTGGTGCACTCGTTCAAGAATTTGTGTTGAAGAGATGTAATGATAGTTTGGTTACTTATTGGCTTGTTTTTAGAGTCCACCACATTAATTATAAAAGTTTTTCACTCGTCTCTTGTCTATTATATATACATTACAATTTGTTGTAAACAAAACACGATTGTAATTAACATATTTTTATATTTTAAACACCAAATATAATTATTTGTTATACATAACATTATTTATTACAAATATGACTGCTTTATCATTAAAAAAAAAAATTATAGTTATTGAGATTGCACCAATTCAATGAAAAAATCGAGTTAGGTCGTTTTTGTTTCAACGAAATTTAACTAACTGTTTTTTTTTTTTTGTTTTTTGTTCTTGATTTCTCAACAATATTGAATCGTAAACAACACTTTCATTTTTTTCTTTTCATTTTCTTTCGCTAGAAAAACTTCTCTCGCTCAACAATGGAGGATGATGATGAACTGCTAACATCTATATAATTGTTGAGCCAGCACAAATTAAATGTACTTTTAAGAACTGTAAGAAAACATTTATGTTTTCAGCTGGAATGAAAGAACATGAAAGACTTTTCCATCACAAATATCATCACAGTGTACTAAATGCAACGTGAGATTTGAAGATGAGCACCATTTCATGAATCATCAGGGGGATAATGTGCAAATCATTTAAGTAATTATTCTATTATTTTGTACTTTATATTCCAATCATGAGTACTTTTTTTAATTTAATGAAAGTCATGTTTGAATCGGAAACCACACACCAGCTGTCGCCTTCTACAAATCAACCTTTTTTTTTTTAATTTTAATTTTTTTTTTAAAGATCACCTTTAAAACAGAGAGATTGGCCAATGTCTAGAGAGGTGTTGTTATTATTATTTCGATGTTTTTTTTTTTTTTTTTTGTTTATAGATTTACATATTATAATGCTTGTGAATTACCGAAAATTGTTTTATTTTTAAACCTAAATCGCCTAAATTAAATTGTACAAACCAATCACTTTTTATTTGAAATGAAACGAATGCTATTTATAAGGTATGACGCTCCGAATTAAAGGGAAAGAAAAAATGAGTGGTGATTTTCTCTCTCATCCAATCACATATGTACTTCTTACATAATTGGTATTAACAGAAAATAAACCTCACACTATAGAAAACGCAAAATAAAATAAAATTCAATCCATACATCCCTGTTATATTGATTTCATGTCAAATAAAATGAATACAATCATTTACTTGCATATTTTTAATAAGTTCCAAGAGCCTATGATTATTTTAAAGCAAAAGAATAAACAAAATAACTTGATCAAATTTTAATATAGATAGAGTAGTACATAACAGAAGTTGTCTAAAGACACAAAACCAACAATTCCCACAATAATATTAATGTCCAACATTTATAAAAGAGCTCGAGACTACAGCGCCGGTCAACCGAGTCAATACCCGAACCACCATTCTTTGAGCTGTTGGTTACTATCAAAACGACAACACCAAACCCCAAAACGACAACAAAAAACCGAAAGACAAAAAACAAAAAACAAAACCACTTCGGCTGAACTTAAAACCAACAGACATCTCCCACACATGCGGTTCGTTCTTGACTCGAAACCCCCTTTCGTGCGACTTTCATCTCAAGCTCCTCCTGAAACACGTCTCTATATCTTCTTTTTTTCTTTTTCTTCTCATATTTTCAGTTTCTCAATAAACAAAAAGACAAACAAAAACACAGTTTAAATCACCGCCTAAGCTGAGGATACATGAAGAGCGGCTTTGATCTTCTGAATTGTGCAGGAGATGAGATTGTTAACGGTTTCGACAGACTCCACTGTGAGCTTGGCAGTTGGAAGACTGTTCACCAGAATTTGGAACCCGACTGAGAGGAGGCATCCACCGCCACCTTCACCATCGCCTGCTTCTCCTTTCACGGAAGAAGGTCCATTGCAATTGTTTGGCCGTGATGAGCCGTCGGGAAGAATGGCGAATCCCGACGGTAGGAGAGCTACGTAAGCAGAATCGCCTCCGTGCATCACGACGTTTATAGATGCGGAGTCAACCGGCGCGTACACTACCATCGAGCCCGAGGCATCCGACCACGTTTCTTGCAGTATCAGCATGCTGCTGTCGTTTGCTCCGATGGTCTGAAAAGGTCATGAGGAAGCCATTACCACGTTAGGAAAAAGAAAGGAAATAACTAGATAATGGAAAAGAAAGAAGGAAGAAAATATCGATCACTTACACTGGCGCGAAGGAGAGAAACATGGTTGCCATGTCTTTGGCCCTTGGTGATATGAACCATTTCCTGCATTGGCCCACCATTCGACAAAATATCCCAGTCACTTCTGAACCGTTCATCGCGCAAGAATTCAAACAGCCTCTTTTGCGACACTTGAATCCAAACAGAAGTGGCAGCGCTCAAAATGATACCCGGAGGCTCGCCAGGGTCATCCATGCTTTTCCGGGTCATCACCCTCACATCTTCGCCAACGTTACCAACACAGAGCTTGTCCCACTTGCGCACGGTGGAAGCAGTAACCCCAGCACAAAAGTTATCCACCATGCGCTGTGCCAACTTTAGCATGCTCCTCTTACCGCTAGGGCTCATGGCTATCGAATAATAACAATTATTTAGAAACTATCTGAAAGTTACAAAATCAGTCGCAAGAGCTTAAGGTTGAGGGCATAAGGAGTAACCTAGTTGATCTTCACTGGGAATTGACGGGGACATGAGAGTCACCAAGCACTCGCATCGTCTTTGGAGGGTGGCAAGCCACCTCTGTGCACCAAAGCCCATTCCACAACTAAGAAACGAGCGGAACATTTGATGAACACCACTATCATCGTACTCCGAGTGTTCAACCCAAGTTACCTGCAAATTACCATCCATCAATACGTTAGGTTGCACCGAGCATCCATTAAACAATGCGAAGTTCTACGGGTCTTTCTTTGCTTTGCATGTCGCATAAAATAGTTACGGATTACATAGTATTAATTCTTCTCCAAATAACGCAATAAAAATCGTCACAACATACAAATTGAAACGTTTAAGCTCCAATTTCTTCGGTTAAAGCTCCAATTAGTAATGTGACGGTTAACAATGTTAAGCTTGGAAATATTTTACTGTACATGTTATAGTCGTTCAGAAACTCCAAAGCGCATCACATTCCTGGCTTAAACTACATATTTCCTTGGGGTTTTGCGAGACAGAAAATGACAAACATGGCAAAGGGTATCACACGGCCTGTACATAAACCTAACAATATTTTCAGACAGTCTGCAGAAGAGCAAGAAAAATTCGAGTCCCGTCTTATTATTCTAGTCACCCTGGTCAAACACTAAGCTGTTACTTTGTAAATTTACCATACAACCCCTTGACATTTTCCCATGCAGAAAAATGACTAATAAAATATGTTGAGAGAAATGTATACTTAAGGGACAAAATGATGCCCCGAGAGAATAAAGAAATAATAGTAAGAGCCTAAGATAATATCACCTAGAGATGAGTTGACATGAAACCCGATACGAGGATTAAAAAATACCACCATGCAGATTCATGAAAACGATGGAAGGGCAAAGTCAAAGTTCCAGTGGCACTTCCAGCAAGATATATCAGGAGATTCAAGACTGATAATCTTAAAAGTTCGACAGAGAGATTTTCAGAATATATTTTTAATGCGAAGCTAATATAATGTTATAAAGGAATATATGAGTATATCACATGTATCTCAATATGTTAACGCTAAAAAAAAACTGGATCCAGGTCATTCAGCCTCGTGGAAGATAAAGAAATCGGCGAGACAGGAGAGAGAGGAATAGAAGCATCAAATGTATAATTTAACAACAAAGATTGAGTAATCCAAGGTTTTTTCACTTGCTTTTGTACTGGATATAAAATTATGGAAATAATATATTAACGTTGAGAAAATCGACATGAACAATAAACAAATACTTACTGTGACGACCCCTGATTTTCTCTCATCGTTTAGAGTGGCTATGGACTAATTAATTAGAGACAATAAGCAAACCTTGCGTTGAAATTTGAAGATTATATGATGATCAGAACCAAAAGGCATCTTTTTGAATAAAATAACAATTAAAAGTTCAGATTCTTAGGTAAAGTACTACTATATTACATTTAGAGCAATCCCATAAAGAGAGCCTTTTTTCTGGTGAGCAATAACAAGAAAATAAATACTTAGAAGCTCTAGTCAAGCAAGATGGGAGAGTCCAAGTACCAATAATTTCACCTCGTTGTAGTCTTAACAGATCACACACACTTTGCACAGTTACTTCAACTACCCCATTAAATTTTTTTTTTTTTTTTAAGGGAAGGAAAAAAAAAAAAAAAAAAAAACTCGACAAAGTTAAAGCCGGTAAATGCCAGCCCATAATGGATGAAAAACAAAGACAACAAAATAGATATGAATCCAACATAATATGCAATTACCTTGGAGTACCCATCAGGCATATCTTGCACAAGACACCCAGAAGGAAGCCTCCTACTGTGGAGATATGAGTTTGCATTTGTAGCTTCTCGGTTGATGTCGATGGAAACGTCAACTACAGCCCAGACGCCATCCGCGTGTTGCTTACAGAATCGAAGAAACTTTAGCGAACAAAGTGGGACCAATGGTGAAAGCACTTGAAGCTCAGCATTCATCTGTCGGATTAAAAGATACATGAATTTTGCCTTTTTTTTTTTTTTTTTTTTTTAAATACACAGCGAGAAATGAGAAATTGGATAGAAGATTCATACCACTTGGAGTGCACCATTTCTTGTTCCACCTATCCCTGTGGAAATCATTTCAATGGTGGAGGCTCTAGCGACCAAACAAGGAAACATTTCCGTCCATCGATTCTAATGATCAAAAAAGTAAATTAATGGTTAAAATCCATCTAAACTTATCTTCTAGCCTTTCAAAGGCACACAAATCAGAAGTCAAAATAATTATCCAGTGACCAATATATCAGAATGAAATAAAACGGTAGAATTGCATACCGCGTCCATGAGTGTCTCTACGAGAGCCAAACTGTTGATGATGACCACAGAAGAATCCCTAGTTGCTTCAGACACATAACTACTCGGTTTTGGACCAATACAAGGAGGAAAAGTCCTCGTATACTCCTCGTAATTCAAAGTTTCTTTACCTCCATTACTCTTGATCCACAGTGGAGCATCAGCCTGAGCCATCTTAATCAACTCATCCATAGCTACCAACGCAAGATCTATCAGCATCGATCTCTCGAACGGGATTTCATTCCCCATCACATTCATTCCCATTGTAGGTTTCATCATCGGAATCATAGGCGCAGTGGTCGAAATCCCATCTCCCAATTCCAGTCCCATTGGCAATGCAGCGCCAACTACGTTCAAACCTCCCATGCCATTTCTTCCAACCGCGAGTTCCAATTCAGAGGTCAAGCTCGGAAGGGGAATGGGAGCTGCCAAGGATGAGAGTGGTCTTCCCAAGAACTTGTTTGCCAAGGTGCATATCCGATTCAATTCGTCCTTCAATCTAGCATTCTCAATCCTGAGCTGGTGCTCCTCAAAAGATATCTGACCAGGAATCGCCGGGCCACCGCATTGGTTGCACATTGGACTTGCTACGGCATCCTTCATCATGTTGTTCTCAGCTCGGAGCTTATCATTCTCTTGTCTAAGAATTATATTCTCATGGCGTTCAAGTTGCGTCTAATTCAAATCATCACATCATTTTCCCATTACTAACTACATATTTACAAAAGATCAAACTTGGCAACACAAAATGCATACAAATTAGCACGAAACAAATTACCTTCATTTGGGTTCGTCTATTTTGGAACCAAAATTTCACTTGCTTTGTCTCCAAGCGAAGCCTCTTGCTGAGTTCTAATCTTTGTTTTTCATCAGGATGTGGACACTCCTTAAAGAAACTACACCAAACCCAAAAATGACAAAAACCCCAAAAAAAAAAATGTATGTATTTCTATATAAATTTTCAAGTTCCCAATAACATAAAGCAAAGAAACAAAAGCAAAATATCAAAAAATCATACCCTTCAAGTTCTTGGATTTGATTTGGAGTGTGTCTGTGGTACTTCTTCTTCCTCGGCGGTTGGTCGTCTCCGGCGTCTTGATCATCGCCGGATGCACCTTCCAGATTGTCACTGCCGGACCTGCTCTCATACCCATCATCTCTTATCCTTCCAATCATACCCAGATCAAAATTCTCTCCAAGCATACCCATTTCACCGTGACTATCCATATTCCTCTGCACCCAAAAACATTAAAAAAAAAATTTTTTTGAATCAAACAAAAAATAAATTTTTGTTCACTAGAAAAACATGGGACATGAAAAAGGCAGTGACTTAAAGATATTACAAAGAAAAGAGAGACAGCAGAAGAAGTTCTCATCGAAATTTGCTTAGGGAGAAAGGCAAAAAGTGTGGTCTAGTAAATTGACATTTAGGGGGGTTTTGTGGAGCAATAACAGCCACAAAGTTTCAATAACTTAACACCGGCCGTACGGAAATATACAACTGTTTGCCCGATCAAAACAAACCCACCTCCAAAATCTCATCAAGAAATGGAGAACCCAAAAAAAAAAAGGCATATTTTGTTTTATATTAATCTATGAACCAGTCATAATCACTATTACAAGTGTACGTTTTAGATTTTAATTTATTTTTTTAAACATATTTTGACCTTACCCAGCGACTCCCAGATTCAGCCAAGACTGAAAATTGCATTTCTCAGTAGAAGCAGAAAGAGAAAGGTGTTCCGTTGTCAACGCCCATGCATGACAGACAGTCAAGTTTCTCTCTCTAGAACTCTCTTTCTCTCTCTTCCAGAAAAATCAGTATCGGATAGAGAAATAGGACAAAGAAAAAACCCTTTTCACTATTCCACAGTTTCACACCTCCCTAATTCTCTCGTTCACTCCTGAACCCCTTTGAGAGAGAGTCTAAGCAAAGGATATGCAACCAAAATGTGTATCTATATGTGTATGAACGTGAGGAAGGAAAAGGCTATACTTTTCTAGCTTTTGCTGCATATGCTTTGACTAATAGTTTGGCAGTATCGAAAGAGACCCAGATTGGAGAGAAAAAGTGAATGATTTGAATGAGGAAAAGGGTCTCAAGAACTACGGCTTAGAAAAAAGAAGAAGACAGATACAAAAAGTTTTTTTTTTTTTTTTTTAAGGGTTTTTTTCATCTCATATTCACACCAGTTCCCCAACTTGGACTTTTCAAATGCAAAATAGAAATGCCCAAATCCAGGCAAAAATACCCAGTTGACCTCTCTCTCTTTCTCTCTCCTAGTTTCTCTCTCTTGGAAAGGGTTAGATGACATACAAAAACCAAACCAACCCCAAGTACGGAGAAAAGGGGTACCTTTTAATTTGACAGTGAGGAATAGTAAAGGCCAAAGAAGGGTCGGTTTTCTGCCACACAGCATGGAAAGTTATGGACTTTCAGATCTCTCTCTCTCTCTCTCTGGGATCTGAGAAAGACAAAAGGACACGATAAAATATATATTATATTATTGTTTTAATTCGAGTTAATTAAATAAATCTTGTTTTACGATTTAAATGAAAAATAATTCAAAAAAATAGTAATTTTCTTATTATTCCGAGTCGTATACAATATTATTATCTGATTTAGATATGGTCACGATGAACCAATAATTTTACGAGATATGTGCAAAGGATTTTCCATTCTAAGAATGAAACTTTGATAGTAAGATTTGAAAAGATTTGTTATAAGAGATCTTTATTTTTTTAACAGACATCTCAATAGTAAGAAACTATCTATTACTTAATTTTTCATTTTGATATGATTTCAATATAATCTAACAGATAGGAATTTTTTAATAATAAGATGGAGAAGAAAACCAAGCATGTGTTAAGACCAATGATTCTATTCAATACAAATCCAAAAAATTCAATTTATTTTTGATTTTTTTAAAATCAAACTCAATTTTACTATTTATAATTTTTATAATTCAAATTTTAAAAGTTCAGAACTTTCATATACAAGTCTAAATATAATGATTTTTTTTAATTATATAAAATTTTTAGATAAAAAAACAAATTTTATAGTAATTTTTTTTTCAAACATATTTCTAATTTTATATTTTTTTAATCTTAACAATTCAAACACCTTATAAACACACATTTAATTTCAATCCAAAAAATTCAGTTTCAACCAAATATATCAAATACAAGCCAAAGTCTTAAAAGATTCGGGGGAGCTGACTTGGGAAGGACCCACACAAGAAATCAAACGGTCAATGAGTTTGTTTTCATATTATTTTCTCTCTCATTTTTTAAAATATTTATAAATTATTGTGTAATGTTATTATCAAGCCCCATATAACAAACCTACATTGAATCCACACTGTGAAATAATCCAAACCCAAATGGGCTCCTTTTCCATGCACAAAAGTCATAACAAATCTCTTTTTTTTGGGACAAAATATATGTGTGCGTTACACAAATATAATAATAATAATATTATTATTATTATTATTATTATCAATATTATTATTATTATTATTATCATTAATAGCCACAAGAGAAAGAGAAAATGAGGCCTATGAGAGAGGCGGTGGGACCCACCGCACCTGAAACCGGGGTTCGTGAATCCGCCCCAACTCGGACTTCACGCGGGTACACGCGCGTGCGTGGGCCACGCTCTTGCTGTCTTTTTGTCCTGTGTAGAATATAAATTCGTGTGTGCTCACTGACAGCTGATACGATGTAATGGTGGCTGAGATTAGCAAATCAAACTGCGGAGTTTTGGTGAGGGAGAGGGTAATTTGGTCATTCTAAGAGTAAAACAGGGTCAGTTTTGTACTTTTGCTAAAAGAAGTAAATAAGACAACTCGACACTCTTTGGCGTCTGGGTTTCCTCTAATTGCCGAGTATGGCTCTATTTCTATATTTTACTCTTTTCTTTTTCTTCTTCCTCAAGATTTTCCATTTAGGCAATTGCTTTAAAATATTCATGTCGTTTCTGTCCGTACCGTTGAAAAAATAAAACATCTTATCTCATAGAGTTAAAAATTTTAAATCCCAAACAAAACATAAAAAGGGTTAGTTTGGGGTGTAAATTTGAGTTAAAATTTTTAAGTTTCAATAATAATTTTTATTAATTTTTTCAGAAAAGACAAAAAATTTAAAAAAAAAGATAAAAATTAAGTTGATGAGTGTAAGTTTAAACTTACACTCCAAACGGGTTATTAAATAACTAATTTTTTTATTCCTTCAAACTAAAAAGAAATAACTAGTTTTTAATTGTTAATCTTTTAAGGATTTATTTATTACTATTCATCTAAAAAATTTAGAAATACTTAAGAAACATAATTATTTCGATCATATATGATATTGTCGAAAAATTAATGCAACTATTAAAGCAACGGTTCTTATTAATAATGCTAAATATGAGATAATTTCTTAAAAGCACGATGATTATTAATGAATGTGATTTTTAGGCAATAATTAACTTTTCTGGAAAAAGTAATTTCTAACTTAATTCAGTTTAGTGTTTAGAATCTTTGCACGGAATAAATTCACTTGTATGTTTTTTTCCCAATAATTTACTGGATAAGCCATGAAGTTTTCTAACATAATTGTGTCATTGACTTTGGATACTTAAAAGCAATCAATCTTTTTAGTTGGAAATCATTTTGGTGATTTTTTCCAAAGAATTTCCTGGATAAGCTAATGAGGCTTTCAACATAATTGTGTAAAAAACTTTGCATACTTATAAGGTGTTTGATAGAGTAGTTTGAGTTGAGATTTTTAAGTTTAAATAGTAAATTTTTTTGAATTTTCAGAAAAGACAAAAAACTTTTTAAGAAAAAGATAAAAATTTTTTAGGAAAAAGACGAAAAAAAGTTTGAGTTGAAGAATTTGGATGGTTATGCCAAACTCCCCCTTAAAAGCAAATAATCTTTTTAGTTGAAAATCAATTGGGTGAGTCTAGTGCATAAGCTATGAAGCTTATGACATAATTGTGTAATTGACTTTGAATACTTGAAAGCAATCAATCTTTTTAGTTGAAAATCCTTTGGGTGAGTTTGGAACTCTCTAAGCAAAATTATAATATTTTACAATATTTTATATCATTTTAAATATCGTTTTTCAAATATCAATTTTAAATGTTAAGAAATGAAACTATTTACGATGCGGGAAAATGATTGAAGCCAACAGATGGATAACATTTCCAAATCTTAAATTGTACAATAATTTTTGTTAGTAATAAAAACTAAGAGGTCATTTGCAAAAATTTTCTATTTATTATTTTTTCATTAAGAAAATAATCAACAATATGTATTCAGATGTCATAGTTCAACCCAAAAATAAAAAAAATAAAATAAAATAAAAGGAGAAGAAGAAGACGATAAAATCAAGTGAAGAGTCATGTTTTAACTATTTTTTTATAATTTTTTCTGTTCTTATATTAAAATTGATAATTTTAATATTATGAATTAATAAAATTATAAATTTAAAGTTAGGATGGCAAAAATAGAAAGAGGAGTGTGAAGTTTATGACATTTTTGTCCATAATCCGAAAAAGACTCTTTATGAGGCCCAATAGATTTTTGAATGGGCACATTTCATTCAAGCTTGAGCCCACCCTCATCTCCTACATGGTAAATGGGGCCCGTTTAGACTTGAGGTTGGAGTAGTAGATTTGGAGTAAATGTTTGAGAATATTTATTTGGTTAAAATATAAATTGAAAATAAATTGTGATATTTGAACAGAATAAAAATGTGAATGTACTCGAATTTTAAGGAATAATATAGATCTTATTTTATTTTATTTTATTTTTTTCCATTGGGAGTATTTAGCCAAAAAAAAAATCTCATTTTAAGTTGAATAAAAAAATAATGGATTTCTAAAATTTGTGTTTAATACAAATTAAAAAAAGAGAAAGAGAGATGTGAATTGTAATTGGAGTAGGAGTTTTTAAAAACCAACTTCAAAAAAAGAGGTTGGAGTAGGAACTCCAAATGAGACTATAGAATGTTACATTTTTTGTTAATTTAAGGATTCCCAACTAACAAAACTAATATATATAGTTAAGTCTTGAATGTATAATCTAATAATAATTTCACACTTGATTTTATCAAAAATGTAAAGTTTAAATCCCTCGCTTCAAAAGAAAAAAAGCTGATATAATACACATATTTCTTATTTACAATTCTTGCTCGCAGCTCATAAAACATAATACACTTCACAAAGACCAAAGTCACCAAACTGCACAAACTGCCACACGGATTTAAAAATAATAATAAATAAACACCCTTTCAGGAGCGTCAAGTAAAATATAAATATTTCGTAACATGTTATGAAAAATACTCTATCAACGTGGTGTAACCTGAATTATCACATCAAATAAGAAATACGACAATATAACGATGACATTCCATCAACATGATCTTTTTCCACTTTCTTAATAAAAAGGGTAATACATTATTATGTACTATCACAAAAAACTATTTTTAATAGTTAGATTAAAATTTTAACAATTAAATTAATGAATGTTAACTTTAAAAATCTATAATACGCAATATAAAAAAACTCCAATCAGACCATTAAAATTTTAATTCAACAATCATAAACAAAACAACAATTCTTACTAATTATGCAAAATATTTAGAGATCTCAACATTAAAATATATATATTACACAAAGTAAAATAAGACAGGTGGATTGTTGGGGGGAGCGGTGGGAAACAGTTCCTTGATAGATATTGACAGGGAGGGAGATTTGTCGGCAGTGAAGGACTATATATATATATATTGTATTATGTGGGATTCAAGTAATGTTGTCAACTGGTTGCTGGTATAACGATTGCCATACAAGTTTCTATTCAGAAACCAGTATTTCTTTCTTATTATATATTATTTTAGGGTGTGTTTGGTGAAATAATTTGTGTCAAAAATTTTAAATTTGAGTTAAAAATTTTAAGTTTGAACTGATTGATTTTTTTAAAAACTAATTATAATTAACTTTTCAGGAAAAGACAAAAATTAAGATGAAAATTTTGAGTTTAAACTCATTTACCAAACGAGGCCTTAAATTTAAAATTAAATGGACACAGAATTAATAAACTCAAGCTCAAGTTCTCTTTGGTGGAAAAGTTACACAAGTTGGCAGTGGAATTTTCTTTAGGATCTGAAACAGATAATTTAGATTTGGAATTTGTCTACTGATTTTACATGCTTAAATGGAAAGAACTCCACAACTAGGATGTTCTTTATGTTCATCAATAGCTAATAGCTTCCAGCCTCCCACCGGAGTACCAACGTCTTCCAACTAATTATATATCAAAGTTGATAAACATTTCGACCAAACGTCCCAATCCTTTTTTTTTTTTTAACTTTTATTTTGGTAACGAGATTTAAACTTTATATCTCCTAATTAAATCAGATATAAAATTATTATTAAATGCGTGTAATCACATGCAAAAATTTCATTTCACTGACGATATACAAAGTGGTCAGATCTATAATTGAGATGATAATGGGTGTGAGGAAGTTGACCGCAGTGTATATATAGTTGTATGTACCGAAAACAGTATATAAGTTTGGCTGAGTCAATTGTACTATATATATTATATCTCGTAAGGTGCAAGCAAAATAGGTGATAGAACCATCCCAACGAATTCCACCAATATCCACTAAAACATTGTCATGCTAAACGCATGATAGCATTACATATAAGCAATACTACATTCGATAATTTGTACTATTTTTTATTTAAATAAAACAAAAGAAATTTAATTTCATAAGTTATCTAATAATTATTTCATGTCTAATTTTTTTAAGATATAGAGCTCGAATCATCTTATTATAAATTTTTAAAAAAATATTAATCAAGTGAGAAATACTTTTTTTTATTTTATTTTTTCAAGTATCGATGAATCATAATAATTGATAATTATAGATATAAATTATCGATAATTTCATATTTAATTTTATTATAAGATATAAAGTTTAAATCCCTTTTTTTTTTTTGTTAAAGTTTAAAAAAAAAATCATAGTGATCGCAGTATCATAAAATTTTGTTTTAGTAAACAAGTTGATGCACTGTTTCTTAATTAAAAATAATAATAAAGTAAATAAATGAGCAAGAATATTTGGGAGGCGGAGAACGGCCGAGAATAAATAAAAATCAAACACAGTTGCAAAGTCCCAGAAACGGTAACTTCCAGTTAGTGGGAACCGGGAAAATACCAACAGAAGGGCTCCAATCCCACGTCCGGGGAACATTAATCCACTGTCTCACCCATTGCCAGCCTACCCGAAAACAAACCAACTATATATCGCCACGTAATCAAACAGTTGTTTAAGTCAACAAACAAAGCTCATCACATGACACATCACGTGCCTTTCCATGACGCGTGCAAAGACTATTGGCCACTTTCGGCGCTTACGTAGCAGCCGCCACACACACGTTTGGCGGTTAGAACACCTGAAAGCACTCACCTTTCTGTGTCCAACTCCATTAAACCCTTCACCAACTCCACCACTCCGACCGTTCTGTATCCCTCAAGAGTCAAGTCTCGTCTTCTCTCACCAACCTTCAGAGAAGAGTAGAGAGAGAAAAGGTTAGAGAGAGAAAGAGAGGAACAGAGAGAATGTCTGGAGAAGATCTGGAGGGCAGAGGCAGATCAGGAGCGAAGAGCAGAGGAAACGACAACAGCTATGCCTACTCGTCGTCGTCGAATCCGACAGAGGATTCCGACACCCAATGGACATCCTGGTTGGTCCCGATGTTCGTGGTGGCAAACATCGCCATGTTTGTTGTGGTCATGTTCGTCAACGACTGTCCAAACAACAGTTCTGGGGCGGTCCACGGAAAGTGCGTGGCGAGGTTTCTCGGCAAGTTCTCGTTCCAGCCTCTGAAGGAGAATCCTCTCTTCGGCGCTTCTTCTTCGACGTAATAGGATAATTTTTATTTTATTTTTTCTGTTGGTGAATATTTAAAATATAATTCAATTAGATTGTTCTAGTTGATGGTTTCTTTTCTCTTTGGAACATTGCATTTTGAGAATTTACTATAATTTGTTTGTGATATCTAGTTCTATGTTCGACTAGTTTCTGTTTGATCACCTTTATGGCAGCAAAAAAGATGGTTCTTTTTTTTTAGCTCTCATTTGTGATTTTCAGACTTTAGTCTCATTTGCTGTTTGGCTTTAAAAGAAACTTTGTCTTCAAAGACGGTAAATTTGGCGGGAAAAATTATGCCCGTTTAAGCTAATACATGATTACTTAAACACATCATTATCGAAGCGAGTTTGATTGTATTATGTAGTACTTAATTGCTTACATGATGGCCGTTCTAATTGTCTTCACATGGCTTCTCTCGATTTTGTGGTAGTGCGATTTAAGTTTGGATTTCTAGTTGATTTTATTGGAAGTTTGGAAGTATGAGTTATGTAGTTTGAAAATGAAGGTTTTAATAACTTTTGAAGGTTGGAGAGGTTGGGAGCTCTTGAGTGGAGCAAAGTTGTTGAAAAGCATCAAGGATGGAGGCTTGTCACTTGCATTTGGTTGCACGCCGGCGTCATTCATCTGCTCGTAAACATGCTCAGCCTGGTCTTCATCGGGATTCGGTTGGAGCAGCAATTTGGATTTGGTATGAATATGATCACTTTGCTTCTTTCCTACATTCTAAAGCTATTTTTATTTAATGCTTTTCAGATTTGAGATTTGTATTGAAAGTCTTGTTTTATTCTGATTGTGTTTCTTTTGTGGTGTGGAAATTCTTAAATCTGGCAGTGCGGATTGGGATTATATACCTGTTTTCGGGCTTCGGAGGAGGCGTGCTTTCCTCGTTATTTTTACAAAACAACGTTTCTGTTGGTGCCTCTGGCGCGCTTTTTGGGCTTCTTGGAGCAATGTTGTCGGAACTTCTCACTAACTGGACTATTTATTCCAACAAGGTAGACAATTTTCCATTCATTTCTTCTATGTATTTGATCAAGGTCCTTTGTTTTTTTTTTTTTTTTTTTTTTCATGATGATAGTCTATTTTGTTTGTTTCAACAGGCTGCAGCTCTCATTACTCTTTTTGTCATTATCATCATCAACCTTGGGATCGGAATTTTGCCACACGTTGATAACTTTGCACACATTGGCGGGTTTGTGACGGGATTCCTACTTGGCTTTGTTCTGCTACCCCGTCCGCAGTTCGGGTGGTTGAACCAGCACAACCTTCCTGCTGATGTTCCTCTCAAATCCAAATACAAGCCTTACCAATACGTTCTGTGGCTTCTTTCCATTGCTTTGCTCGCTATTGGGTAAGTTAAAAGTGTGAACAATGACAAGAAACTTCAGTCTTAAAAAAAAAAAAAAAAAAAAAAAACAATTTTTGACCCTTCTTTTATAAGTAGCTTGATTTTTTGTTTGGAACTTTAAAAAATTACAGGTTCATAGTTGCATTGGTGATGCTCTTCCGCGGTGAGAACGGGAATGACCGCTGCCATTGGTGTCACTACCTCAGCTGTGTTCCTACTTCTAAATGGGATTGTGCATGAAAAATTCTCACAACTTAGGCAGGAAACACTTTTTTCATGAGGTTTTCTTTTCCTGTTTTGTACATTCTCAGTTGTCAGAGCTGTATTAGTCGCTTTCCATTTTATGTTTGGTTGGTTTGTTTTTGGTCTTGGCTTCTTGGCAAGTTTCATGTCAGCTGGCACCTTCTGTTTTAGCATGTTATTCATTTTGTTAATCGAATTAAATCAAACAATGTTTGAAATAAATAAAAAGACTTATAGAAACGATTTCACCGTACAGTGTAGTACTAAAAATTAAAAATAAAAATGTAAACTACACTTTGGCGTCGCCCGGACTCGAACCGGAGACCTTCAGTGTGTTAGACTGACGTGATAACCAACTACACCACGACACCTGAGTTGTGGGTTTTTTTAATAACTAGTTTTATTAGTAACAAAGTCATCATTAATACAAGTAATCAATTGCATGTGCGTGGTCAAAAGTTCATTCATCGTTCATGAAGAAGAACAACACGTTCTTCATTGCACACCAACTCAACTCTCAAACCAAAATGGCAGGCCCTATAAATCAATTTCTCAACTCTCACTTTTCTCACACAACAAAAGCTAAAGCAAATCTAGAGTAAAAAATTATTAAAAAAAAAAATGGTGATTTTTCTCAAAATGGGGAATCAGAAAATGAGGATGATAATTGGGTGATTCTGTATTTTTATTATGTGCCTCCATGGTATCTTGTAGTACATCAGAATGCTCCACCGTGACGGAGCTCTTTCTGCATGTTCCACCTTCGTCACGTACGGTTCGCCAGACCCTTTCCCTGGGTCTCCCTGCTGCCACGCCATGAACAGCCTCAACTTCGATGTCATTGCTGACTCCGTTGACCAGCGGAGAGTTGTTTGTCACTGCCTTATGGGCCTTGTCACCGCCTTCAATCCCGGCGCCTCCGCTATCGCTTCCTTGCCGGGCTTCTGTGGTGTCTCTCTGGGCTTCACTATTGATCCCAACACCGATTGCAACTTGTAAGCCCGGCCCAGTGTAGTAGTTTCTTATGTTTTTCTCTTTCCATAATAACGTTTTTGCCAGGCATTCGTAGGTATAGCGAAACAGTAATTTCAAAATTGAAAAAACAATGATGTTTCACGCAATAATTGCAGACTACTCCAAGCTTTGGTTCAATATAGGGAATAAAAAAAGGCTGTGGATAAGCTTTAGTGTAATAGTGTTAAGTTACACAAAGCCTGTTTTTTTCAAAAGAATCAATTTTCATGTTAAATATATGTGTGGGTACATATTGCTTGGAGATTTTAATTTTACATATTCCAAACACTAGTCTTTTATGCGCGTGGGAATGAGATTGGGTGTATCATGTGAATATATAACATGAGACCCGAAAGGGAACAATTTCCCTTTTTGATGGTTGTTCTATATTTTAACAAGAACAACCATAATTACAACAAAGAAATTTTTTGGTGGCTGCAGTTTTAATGGACCCATCATGGGACTACTTATGATAAGTAACAGGAGAAGAAGAAAAAAAAAAAAAAAAATGGGGGGCAGTTTTCTTTTTGCTTTCAAGGGAAAATGGTGAAAAAGTTATCTTGTTAAATTCCACTCACAAACTTGATTGATAGCCGAAATAATATCAGACTTTTTACCGATCACACTTTTACAAAAGTAGTAAAAAAGAAGGGGGCTTTTAGATTGCCATATAAAGTTCCATCTTGTATTCATTAAATTTAACAGCTAGAAGCCAGAGCAGGTAATATGATTGAGAAAAAGGTTATTAGCATTGTTAGTCTCTGAATTACATCTGTGACTCCTTAATTTTTCATAGATTATTGTCTGAATTTTGATTTTTCCCTGATTTTATACTTTTGTTCGACGTTAAAATTGATAAAGTATGAACATTACACACAGTGTAACAACTTTGGTGAATTTTCAAATTATTGCGCCATAAACACATGCGTAACTTGGACGTTACTTTGGCCAAAATTGCAACAAAAAAAAAATACAAAAAAACCCCAGAGTTTAGAGAGTAATCAGACTAGTAAAAAACAAAAAATCCAAAGACGTGTCATGACATTCTCAAAGGGTGGAGTCATCAATTATAATTATAGAGTGAGGGTTCCCTCTCAAGTAAACTTTTTATTTTTTTTAAGTTACTTTTAAAATTTTATACCTCTTTTTTTACCCTGTTACAAATTGATTATTCTTATATAAGTCATTCTAAAAATTTTATTTTTAATGTAGGTCGTTATTGAAAAAGAGGATGACTCCCTATGTCAACAACCCAATTGATAATGGACAACCTTCACCGAACGACTACATCACATCATTTCAATGACACAAAAAATATATATATATATATATGTATGTATATTTTCTTCCTTAGATCACATGTGATATATATGGACCTTCATAATTAAGGATCCAAGGCATGCAATTTGTTTCGACGTGGGGTTCACGTTGACGTTGGTGGCAAATGAATTAGAACGTTTTCTTGTCATCTTCTTAATAAAGCCAAATTACTACAACAAAAAGCTAGTGATTAGTGTAGGCCATCAAAAAAGTTAAAAACTAAAAGTGGGATCTAATCTCCGTGAACTTACAGTCAGATTTTCTATTAATGTGACCACAGATTTTGAAAGTTTATGTAGGTTAAAAAAAAAAAAAAACGAGAGAGAGAAAGTTTGTAACAAAATTTTTAACTAAAAAATCCAGTGACTTTTTAATCAAGTTGCAGTGAAAATTTACCATGCGCAATAGATTGCCTTACTTGTATTTAACTTGTCCACGTTCATCCCCCACTTTTTCCCCGAGTCCACAACTCCTCCTCATTATTATTATTATTTTTACACTTTCTAGCAAAAGATTCTTAACTAGGAAAATGCCAGGTTTGGCTGATAGTACGATTTTCCACAATACCAAACAAGAAACGGAATTTCGACACAATCCTAGGTGGAGTCATGCCGTTCTTTCCCCGCCGCGAGGGGACAATTTTTGACAAACATTGTTTATTCATATCAACTACTACGCTGATATGTCTAACCTAAGTATAGATTTTGAAGGGATTTCGAGCCCCTAGCCGTTGGTGTCTGTCTCTGAACCGTTTCTAACTCAATTTGTTTAATTCATTGTGATCTGATGGTAAGAAACACATAATACAAATTATTAATCGCTACTATAGAATCTCTTGAGATTTTCAGTGCCCGTCAATGTTTGTATTATTGACTTTAATCTACAGTGTCATAAACGGAGCCTAACGGAGCCTTTTTGGAACTAATCGAAGAGTGAAAGATGTAAATCCTCTTAAATGGAGATTAACCGGTAATTAGGCAGGAAAAAGAAAGTCAATTTGCTACCACTTTAATTAAACTAGTATGAAATGAATGCTTAAAGGTGGATCTTAAGTGGAAAATGGTCACTTAGAACTAGGAAAATCACATAACAAACATGCTATTAGGTAGGGTGACAATACGGGTCGCGACATGACGACATGACTCGAAAACGACATGAATTTCACGGGCTCGGATTGGAAAAAATAGGGAGCGGATCGTGTTCGGGTTGGGAAAAATTGACACGAAAAAAATTCGTGTCGTGTTCGGGTTGGACCCGTTTTTTTCGTGTCCGCTTTTCATGTCAATTTCGGGTTAATTTTCGTGTTGCGTGTCAATTTCGGGTCAAGTTCGTGTCGCGGGTCAAGTTCGTGTCGTGTCGTGTCAATCTGTTACGAGTTCGTGTCGTGTTCGTGTCACGGTTTCGTGTTAGTTTCGTGTCACGGGTCGTGTTTGGATTGGGGAAAAAAAAATTCGACACGACTCAAACACGACACGAGACACGAATTGACACCCCTACTATCAGGGAAGGCAGAGAAATCCAAATTTACAAGACAGTAAATTTGTAAAAGTTGGGAACACTTCACAAAAAAGCACGACAAAACTTACACCTCAAGAAAGTCGAATAGATGATCATCCTGTTTGTTTGACTATCCTATGCACACTGTCAATTCTGAACAAACTCCTAAAATTCCTTCCCCACAGAAGAAGAAAAAAAAAAAAAAAAAAAGAAGAGGAAGAAGAAGAAGAAGAAAAGAAACACACACGCGGTGATCAGTATCATCTTAAGCTAGAACTCCCGAACTTATCCATGTGTTTAAAGGACGGATAAGCACTGCTTCTTAAATTAGCATCCTGGATCATATTTGCATCCAATCATATCCGCATGATCCGCATCCGAATGCGTCCATCCATCCCAATATCCTTGAGCAGACCTGTTGGTCGAGCCATATCTCTCGAACTCGCACCTCTGCCGTGGGGCGCTGTGCGACCTGACCTTAGCCCGGGATGATTCCGTGTTAGACATGTAGTTTGGAAAGCCTGAGTACCCACTAAAGTAGCCCCACGAGCGCTGGCTCTTTGCCGGTGAGAAGGGACCTCTCCTAGCACTGCTGCTACCAGGCCTTGACGAGGCAGAAAAGGTTTGTGGACTGTTCCCTGCTGTCCTAGCAGCTGCTTCATCCTTTTCTATGCGATTTTTCAGATGGCTCAACGACAAGGCTTCAATGGAGGGCAGATTTGGGACCGGATTAGGAGCTTTTGTCGAGCGTTTTGATGGGAGTCGATCGTTGCAAAGTTGTTGTTTTGATAATCTGAAGCCAAAACAAGCCGTGGCATCTGGAAGGTTCGAGCACTTCGTTGGGAATCCAGGTGAGGCTTCCAAGTATCGACTTCGAGGATCTTGTCGTTCTTCTCATCATCCGCATGCCCTGGCCCATATCTCATTGAAGTGCCTCGGCAGTTGTTCAATACACTTTCTTCCATCCAACGATCTAACCAATTCGATCCCATCCGTGCTTTGTCTAGGTTCACGACATCCCTGAAGTTTGAATTTGAACCGCACCTCTACACATATATGTGGACATAAAAAAATGAGATAAATGTCCACCAAGCAAGTTGAGGAAAAATCAAAGTGAGGCTGATCTTGAAACAAAGGTAGCGAATAAAAATGGCCTAGTGTCAGGTACTTTGAAGTTGATCAGTCCTTAAGCTACATTTTTTATTTTATTTTTTCCCTGTCTGCTGATCATAAATGAAAATTAAAAAGTAAAAGTAAAGAAGATAATTGATGCCCTGAAATTGCTCGTACGTCAATTTACATCTACACCATTCACTGGAAATACAAAAAAAAAAAATGTCCATCAAAACTGTAAGGAATCATTAAGTGATCATTATTGATACCTTAAGGATTGAGGGTCCGTCATATTTACTACTATAAGCGCGTTGCTGGTGTACATTTTTGTCAGGTTTTTCGGGGATCTGCACGTAGTAAAAACCATAAGTTCGAGTTCACATCGACGGAGGGAAGTGTTAAATCATGGGGCCTATCAAATTGTGATCAAAGTACAGTACACTAATCTTCAATGAACTGAAATGAGCACCAACATAAGGATAAAAGAAATGGCATGTTTCTACAAGAGCAATGCATAGACACAATGTCCAAAGAAAAATAAGCTTACGGGGTGTTTTGGTAGCGAGGACTTGCTGAAAGTGCGAAAAGATTCCGACACGTGGGTGCGACCTGCCCGTGCTCGGGCTTGGACTCGCACAAGGGTCTGCATCCGCCTGAGCATGTCCGTGGTCTGTTTTCTCACAATGTGGCCTCTAACCAATGCTTGAAGCTTCACCAATGCTTTAAGTGCCCTCAATGCTCTCCTTGCCTTTTAAAAAATTTTCCCAACCAAAAAATGTCAAACAATTACATTAAGAACATAACTATCACAACTACCCAACTACTTTACCTAATACTTTTAGACATTACAAAAAGTTATGAAACACTGTCTTCTGGTTGCAGTACAGCCCACAGCCCGGGAATTTAAAAAGATTCAAATTGACTGTCATTGACTTTTTATAAAAAAAGGCTTTGCAAAAAGTCTTGTGGATGTAATCATTATCTATCATCACACATTGTTCTCAAGAATTATAAACAAATAATTTTTTAAAAAAATAAACGCTCTCTTCTTTTTTTTTTTTTTCCTTCTTTTTCTTTTTTGACTGAGAAAATAAACTATATTAGTGCTCTCTGTAAGGCTGTACAAGTTCTCATTTGCTTTTACACCAGAATAATTAAGGGAAGAGCTCATCAAAGTTTATAAACTTTTGAATTTCAAAGCAATTTGATTCCAAATTCGCCCACAAAGATATATATATATATATATATTTTTGGAAGTAATAATTGCCCAAAACTCCATCAACTCACAAAGGCAAAATTATTTCCTTTGGTATGGGACCTATGACTCTAAACATTTTGAGATTTCAAATCTAAAAATTCCTATTTAAATCTCTCACATTTTCTCTTACCAATTGAGCTGGTCCCCAAGAAATTTTGAATATCAACTTAATAATTAATAAAGGAGTTAATTCTAATTAAATCCCAAATAAAAGGAACAACAAAAAAAAAAAATGTCAGAAGTACTTGCATAGCTGAGCCATCACTGCCAAGCTGTAAACGGGGTAACTGGGTACGGGGATTGGCATAGACAGAACAGGACAAGAGTCAAACTTGTGCCGTGTTGCCCATTCCTCTACATAAATTCCACCATTCGAAAATTTAAAAAAAAAAAAAAAAAAAAAAAATTGTGGTGAAGAAATTTTGGTCACAGGCAACGTCCAAACAAAAATCCAAATTACGAAGATCCTTCAACCAACCACCTGACGACACGTAACACATAAATTCTTAAAATACCAAAATTACCCATAAGAGAAAAACGAAAAAACATCTATGATCCAATGGATAACACACAGAATCACTTACTCCCTGGCTCCTCTGACAGTGAATGACACACGTCCACAAGTGTCGGCGCAATTATTATTATTTTTTGTTTCTCATTTTTCTTACTTGTATATTAAGGAAAATTAAAAAAAGATTTTCATTATAGCTGAATCTTCCGAACGGAACAAGCATCCGCGACCCCTGTTTGTTTCCCGAGAAAACATATCGAAACTAAACAATTAATCTAAAAAGTTATAATTTTTTTTAAAGAAACAACAGTAACTAACCAGGTATCCACGGAAAGCCGACTGAATCACAACGGCGGCGACGTGGCGGTTCCTGCTAAGGTGCGCGGCGGCGGCGGAGCTCCCGGCGGCGCCGCTGTTGGTCAGGCGCACAACCTCGGCGGCGGCGTGAGCAGCGGCGAGAGCGGCCTCGGCGACGGCTGCTGTGGCGGCGGCGACGGCAATCGCGTGCTTGTTGGCGTCCAAGGCGGTGGCGGTGTGGCCGGGGAAGGGAACATCGGAGAGGTGGGAGGGTGGGTCGGGGGGGTTGTGGGGGGGCTTGTCCTTGGAGGAGAAAGCCCACCTCTTCTTGTCCTTGTTAACCGGCGGCGAAGTGGTGGGCCGTTTGGGGCCGAAGAGTCGCCGGAAAAAGCCCATGTCTCATTGCTGGGAAGGGGCAGCTGGGCTATAAGAGGAAAGTACTGGTTCCGGCGAGGCAGGGCATGGGACTTTAACTGAAAGAAATGAAATGAGGGTCGGAAAGAACTGAGATTGAGAGAGAGAGAGAGAGGGACAGGTGAGTTGGAGAGAGAACTGGAGGATTAATATGTAGTCAGTCTGGCAGACTTCGTATTTAGGGAATTTGAGGACTTGGGGTGGCTTCTATGTTTACGCGCTATCAAGGAAGCTGTTATCCACGCTCTACTTTTATTTATTTTTTATTTATTAAGATTATGTTTGAGAGGATATTTTGTAAAATATTAAATTTTAAAATCTTAATTTTATATTAAATTTTTTTTTATTTTTAAAAATTCTGAATTTTGAAAGTTTATAATTTTTTTATTTTAAATTAAAATAAGATAATTTTTATGTCAAAATACTCGTAAGGATGAGATGAATAAGATAAGATTCATTTTGTATTTTATTCCAAATATATATCAAATTTTTATATTATTTTTTATGTCACATGACTTTTATAAAAGTTTTCTTTTTAAATATATTTTTTAAACACAACTTTCAAAATATCATATCTAAATTTCCTCACAAACGGGTCCTAATTTTTTTTAATGAACTTTTAGGTAGAGCATTTGAACTCTTTACCTCATGCTACAGACATGTTTGACATGGTTGTTTAGAAGTTGCTTTTTACTTCATAAGTCTAAAAGTAATTTTTGTTTTGAAAGTGTTTGAGAATTTGTTATAAGAGTTTTCAGTCTCTAAAAGAATTTCTGCTTCAAATAAAAAATATAACTTAAAAAAAAAACTTTTCTTAATAAATTTTGAAATTTATATCAAAATTTAAGTTAAGTACTATAAATTTCATTTTATATTATTAATATTATTTATTTAAAAACTTTAGATTTCTTCTTACTTTAAAAACTCTTTTAAAAATATGCTTTTTAATATATGAAAAGTCGTATATTTTACTTTTTTTTTTACTTACTAAAAGTGAAAATAAAAATTCTTGCCAAAGATGTCTATGTTTACAACCACACGTTTATTATTTTTTTATAACCTTAATTAATAACTAATGTGTTAAAAAGAAGTTTTATTATTGTTTATTATTATTTTGCTAAAGATACTAAGGAGAAAGTTAGGCATAGAGGACCATGCATAGGGAATATGAGGAAAGAGTGATTGGCTCTGTAAGTTTTACTTTGAAAAGTAAAATATCTAACAACAATAAATAATTAATTTTGTAACAAATTAGAGATTCACACATACTATATGGATGACTTGTTACAATCAGTGAATTGTTAAATTAAATTGTAATTTTTTATTTGTTTAATTGTGTAATGATAAATTCCAAGAAATGTGTAAAATGTAAATATTATCCACAACGACATATAATATTGCTGTTAATTTTCTGAACCAAAGTTTGAAATAAAAAAAGGTTTTTTTTTTCAACGTTATTAGGTGCAGTTTTGTATATGTCCATAAAATTGTAAGAATAATAAAATATTTTAATAAACACTACAAATAAGATCGTCTAAATATTTAAAGATTGAAACTAGCAATGCATAAAAACCGGTTGTAGTTGGGATATGCTTTTAAAATGTTTTCTTTTTACCACTAATTGACTAGCTTTGAAGGGAGGTTTATAGTAGAATAGTATATTGGTAGCCCAATCGTCTAATACCTAACATCATCGTAATTAAATGCAATTAAGGTCAAAAAATTATAATTAATGCTCGTACATGCTTGAAAAGAGGCAGCATGTTCAAGATGAAGACTAATTGCTGGTTTGGTTTGGTTTGAGATCTTAAATTCATATTTTTCATCTTAATTTTTGTCTTTTTCTGAAAAGTCAATAAAAATTATAACTAGTTTTTAAAAAGTCAACCAACTAAAACTTAAAAATTTTAACTCAAACCTTTTCACCAAACAGATCTTAAGCCTGCATTGGATATTCCATTTCATTTTGAACTAAACTATATTTTATAGTTGATTTTTTATCTGTTTCTTAAAAAAAAATCAACAAAAATTATAACTAATTTTTGAAAAGTTAATCAATTTCAATTTAAAAATTCGATCTCATTTCGAACTCAATTTGCATACCAAACCACCCTAAATTGACGAACTAGTACCCCATTTTCTACACTGGATTGGTTTCTACAGCTGCATCCTTGGTATTAAGAAAAAAAAAAAAAAAAAGCGTGTACCAAATTCATAATTTTGTAAACATTACCAAGAAAAAAAGAAGAAGAAGATAATATATATACTCTCTATTATAAAGAGTTTATTAGCAAACTTACTCAAACACTTTTTTATTTTTTAATAATCATCAAAAAAAGTTTTTTTTTAGCAAAATGATTTATTAACGACTGGTTTTTAAACTTGTTCTGATGTTAAAATGAAGTTATGATATTTTGTTAATTTTAATTTTGAAGGTTCTCATTTTTACAAATATTCCCACTATGAGTATTACATATTTCTCAATATTAAATATAGAATTTATACTATATAGTATATTATAAAAACGTATTTTAAATATATAACACATTTGTTTCTTACTGTAAAATTATAGTAGATTTTATGTTTTTGAATTTGTTGATTTATTTTTTTTATCCTTGGTAATTATTATGTTTTTGAAGGTTTGAAGTGAGAAAGGTTTGAATTTTGGGAATTTTGATTCAAAGGTATATTCGTATTTTCACTTTAATTTTTTTGACCTAATTATATTATTTGACTATATATTTTGATTTCTATTATAATTTTAAAGAATAGTAATCTAATATATTATTTTAACCTATCTATGATAAAATCACCAAAAAAAAAAATTTTCTGATACATAAATGATTTTAAAATAAACAGACAATTCTCCAAAAATAAATAAAAGAAGAAGAAGAAAGTTTCAAACTTTGCCATCGTGAAGGACCCACGTTAATTGAAAGCATCTTCGGATAGAAAAGCTCTTGTTGGTGGCAACACTCAGTCCATTCCACCACCATTTCTTTCAAAGTCTTCTCTGCCTTTTTCTCGTACAAGTCCGATTATTCATGTTTTTATTGCTCGTAATTGCATTATAACCCCACACCAGAAGTGGAAATTTTACTTTAACATCTGTTTGGTAAATTAGTTAGGGATAAAATTTTTAAATTAGAATTAGTTAATTTTTTTAAAAACTAATTATAAATTTTATTGACTTTCAGAAAAAAAAAATCAAAATTAATATGAAAAAATATAATTTAATTAGAGTTAAATTTAAATACCAAATGAAAGCTTAAGAGGTATTTGGTGAATGAATTTGAGTTAAGATTTTTAAATTTGAGTTAATTGACTTTTTAAAACTTAATTATAATTTTTATTAACTTTTTAAAAAAAGATAAATTAAAATAAAAAAATGTGAATTTAAACTTATTTATCAAACACTTTTAGAGTTTAAACCAATACATCTAATCATGTAACCACAATTACTAATGGTCTTACTCTAGGCAGCCTTGGTAATTTTAGTCTTATTCCGAAAAGAGAAACTAGTCTGACATAACTCCAATTAATTTAGTGAAACGGTGTTTTTAGTCTTCCCTGTAATCAAGAACAACATTAATAGATATTATTAGTATTAAACATCATAACTAATAGAGATCAGATCTCTCGAGTAAAACACCACGTGCTTATAAAAGATGGTTTCCGTATTATACAGGGGAGACCCACAAATTATTAATTACAGTTTTTAATACCAGTGATGTCCTTAGCATTTTTCGATAATCAAGCTATCATGAGTCATGGTTAGCTCTAAGTTTTTCAACTTCAAGTCGGGCCAAATACATGTTTCAAGGTCCAGTTAGCCCCACCTTCTAGATCAAGCAAGTTACCCCGTAGCCCAATCAATTTCTGAAAATTGAGGCACTAATGTCATTTTATTTTATTTTAAAACATGTGAATAAAAAATTAAAAGAAAATAAAGAATAAAAGCCTACAAGTAAATCTTATTATTTTACCCTTTTGGTAGATAAATTGAGTTGTATAGCATCCCACTGGAATATGGTGAGCCATATTCACACTGTATTTCTTGAACTAACTATGCATTTGAGGTTTTGCGGCTAATAACATGTACATCTGAAAACAGCAAGGATGACATTTCCAGGTCTTTTCCTTCACCTGTGTCCAATATACGGAGAGTCTGGCGTTCTGTATCTTTGATCAAAAACCAAGAGTGAAGCTGAATGTGGATGTTGGATATCGAGATCCATTTCCTGCAATGAAACACATGAAAGAATTGATTAGGATCACGCAGGGTTTTTTACGAGTAAAAATATTCCGCCGGTTTAGTGACTTTGTTCAACTTCTTTCTATTACCTGCCTCAACTGCACTGTGTTTGATACGGATTCTGGGTATGTATTATGGATTAGAGGATCCTGCAGGACGAATACTCAAGTCACGTTCGAAAACAATACACAAAGTTGCAGCCAAAATGTGTGTGAACTGATAGCTACCTGCAGAAATTGGGACTGGCTAGGTGAATCATGTTGGTTAGTGAAGAAGTTGGGTGGTGGATACAAGTTAGAATTGGTTTGCTGGTCCATCACCAGATTAGGTTGTTGGTACATGCACTTAACCACCTGATTTGCTTCGAAATTGTATAATCCCTGTGTCATTCATTTCGAAGATCAGAACAATGGCAAAATTCTTGCTTTGCAGTAAAAAAATTTTGGATATGGTTTAGAAATAAAGATGATGGTTCAAGTGGAATATCTATTACCTGCATAATTGGATTTTCTGTTGCCGCTTGAGGTGAAACATAAACTGGGGGGGAGCTAGAAATGCAAGTAACAGTACTCTGTGCAAGTGCCTCCACATTGTGAATCCCTTGTACAGTAGAGCCTTTATTATGTTTTACCCTGCTGTCATCTTGATCCTCGATTACATTTCCATTTAGAAAAACCTCCGCCGGTTCACCTTCAGAACCATTTGCACTGTTACTAGTCGAGATTACAGCTTCAACTTCCCCAGGTTTTGATATCAATATTTTCTCCACCCCTTCCATCACTTCATCAAATTGTCTAGAAGCAAACTGAAATGCTTCCTCAGATTCAGAAGCCCTTGCAGCTATTGTTAGAATTTTGCGGCATAAATTCTTGTATCGGCTCGCAATAATTATCTTAGGGTTTTCTTGCATGGTGAACTCATTGCACTCTGTTGCACTCCATAACCTTGCATCTTTTGTCCATCTCTTCAAGATATATGTGGACGGGACCACCTTTATATTTCTGTGGTCGAGGACTTTCAGGGCATGGCTACACAGGAATCCAACGTACTCAAACTTCTTACAGCTGCACATAACTTTATCATCCGAAGAGTTGAATGTAACGCTGTACTCTCGGGTTTGCCCAAATTTACTAGCTTTATACTCGAACAAGGACCCATTTTCGCCGCAGAGGTTAACAACAACATTTAAACACTTCTCATATCCTCGCTGAAACATTTCGAATGCCCTTGGGGTGTAAATCTCACTTATATGCTTTAGCAAAACTATATTGCCCATTAGTCTTGGCATACATCTATTCATTTCATCACTAGCTTCTATTTCTTTGTACCGTTGCTCCTCTACAATGCTCTCAAAATGCTTGAAAAATTGAAGTATATCAAGGCTAGAATTTAGGTAGTTTCCCAAGTCATTAAATAAACTTTCACCGAGATGTGAGCCCTTTGTGTCGACAAAAAAGGTATTTCTACCATATACAACTGCCCATTTCTCTCGTTCTCTGAACATCCATTTCAGCCACTCATTTTGCTGGAGACTATGTTTCTCCAACATGTCCTCCCAAGCATGAACGAAGTCCTCCTCGTACTTGGAATCATAAATACACCTCCTAAAATCACTAGCAAAAGATTGAGAATCTTTTACAACATTGCTTACGTTTTTTACGGCATTCTCATACATTTGCCAGATGCAAATACAATGGTTTGTTTCTTGTAAGACTGAATGGATTGCCTCAATAATTGCAGCAACTTGATCGGTGTATATGGCCTTTGGCTTCTTCCCAGACATTGTCTCGAGGAAAGTTCGAAAAAGCCACTTAAAGGATTCCACGGTGTCATCATATAAAAGTGCAGCCGCAAAGATTACCGCCTGTTTGTGGTGATTCACCCCTAAAAATTGTACAAATGGGAAATGGTCCTTCTTTGTGATGCAGATTGAGTCTAAACAAACCACATCGCCAAAATAACTATAGTCTGTTACCATATTGTCATCGGCCCAGAAAATATTACTCACCTTATCATCAACGTCAAGCTGTAATGCATACAAAAATGACGGATTTTCAAAATGCTGCCTTTGAAAATAGTGCAACAGACTACCTGCCTCTCCATCCTTCATATCTCGAATCCTTTCAGTTTGAAGGTAATTATCAAAATTTGACGTAAAATCATCATGAGAATCCCGGACTCTTAACCGTCTATTCATTGATTCAATTGCTGATTTTGACTGCGGTCCTAAATCTCCTCCCAAGTCGGCTTCAGCAGCTTGATCTACACTGAATTCCCTTTGCAGTGGCATTTGGGCATTATTTAGATTCACATTATCATGATTGTGTTGTGCTTCAAAATGGGTAACACGGTATTTACCATCAGGCTGGCGAGTAATGATCATATGCGCTAGGCAACCAGTTCTTGTTTCCCTCCGATGTTTCTTCACATTGACATCTCTTTTGTCTCTCCGCCGATGACCTTCTCTAGAACAAGTGAACTTCCTAGATACCACCTGACCATGTACCTTACTCCTATTTACCCAGTCTTTTCGAACACTAAAGCCAACCAGTCTAGCATACCTATTGTAGAATTTGTGGGCATGTTCATCAGATTCAAACTCCGTGCCAATTTTTAACATTGCATCTGCGCCAACTTCATTTTTTGAAGGGAGAGAGGAGTGATTACCATTAGCATGACGAACTTTTTGGCTGCAATAGTCCTGCTCCACATTCAAGTCCAAATGATTTGATGTTTCAAGCCGAACATCCAAGTTTTCTTCATGAAGGCTGCCAAAGTCATGATCATCCATATCCATTGACCTTCATCCAAAACAATTCACAAGTTAAGCAACTAAGGTTTGAGGTAGAAGAAAGTAATCAAAAAATTGTGTCCATAAAAAAATGACATCACTTTTTTCCCCTTAGTCTGTCCATAGAAATTTGATCTCGATAATCGCAATGATACTAAACTGCAAATACTGCCCAACTACATATTATCATAAGAACGAAAAGAAAGAAGATCCAAACAAATATAAGATGCTAAATAACCGTGTTTCATTTAGTACATAACAAAAACATATTACACACAAAAATGTAGACGCAACAAGAAATTGTATAAATCCAGAATTGATGAATAAAGTTTCACACATTGCATAATGAAAATGAAGGGGATAATTCAAGCTGAGAGTTTACACTCAAAAATGAAAACTTCTTAATTGTCCAAATGCACAAGAAAGAAAATGCCAGGAAAATTTTCCAGATAAATCCTGAAACCATGTAATAGCAATACTATGAATCTCTTCGTTTCAGCTCAAATATTTCTACGGAACCCAATTGAATAAAATATAGTACAAACTTTTTTTTTTTTTTTTAATAGACTGTTTCAAAACAAATTGCTGAAACACAGTAATGGCTACAACAATTCAGAAAAAGTAAAAATGAATTTCAATAATTTCGGAGAAACCAAAGGTCAAAAGGAATGAAATCGCCTCTTTTTTATTTGAAAAAAAAAAAAAAAGAACAGAGAGAGACAATCTCCGAGCTTGGGGTCAGTGTTCATATTAATTATAGAAGCAGCCATTTTTGAAACTAAGAATTGCGCGAAAAAAATTTTAAAAAAAAATTCACAATGCGAAAGCATGAGCTGCGAAACCCCCTGGAGATAATGGAAAGCAGAAGAGAGAAATGGGTGGGAGAGAGAAGAAACCTGAAACGCTTGAAATTGGAAGAAAGCTGGGGTTTCAGAGCGGAGTTCATAGCCCCATCGGAGCTTTTGCAGGAGCAGAGATGGGGACTGCTAAAGGAATACAGGTACTGATTGGTAGACCTTCGTTGTTTTCTCTCTGGGACAAATTGGCTGAATTAAAAGGATAATATATTATATATATATATATATATATATATATATGCACACACACATACATACATTCATCTACACACACACGCACACACACAAATAGGCATTTCAACATTTTTGTCTTTTGAAGAAATACGACATGTCGTTTTTAAACCTATTCAAGGTCTACTATTTACCAAATTTTCATTTTTGGTCCCTGTCCTAAATGGATCTGCCCACAATAGTCTTTCTGTATGAAACACAACTAAAAAATAGACCGTAGTTATCACCGTCAAGATCACGTATGTCTAAGATCATAAACGTTTTAATAATTAATAGCCTTCAAAATTAAAATGTCAATTTGATAAAAGGTTCTGAGATGTGAAAGTAACAAAAACTATTCTGAGATGAAATGCACTTTTGATCTTCACATTGAAACTATCCTCCATTTCACATTATTTTGGATCAAATACTAATGCGGGACAGATTAATAGTGTGAAAACTGATTTAAAATGAGGTTTGAAGTAAACAAAAAGAAAATTTAACCCTTTTGGGTTTTTGAAATTTCCAGTTGTTTCACTTGTTTGGTGGTACGATATCTGTTTCCGTTTTGTGCAATAACCAACATTTCGGTTTTTTTTGCAAGTATTATGTCGTTTTTCCCAACCAACATGTCGTTTTATTTTTTGTTTAATTTTGCTTTTCATACGAAACATAAACGGTCGAATTTGATTCGATTTTTTTTTTTTTTAACGCTTTTGAGTTTCGTGAAACACTTCTTTCACCCGTTAAAACTGAAAACGACATCACTCTGGCGAATAGAGAGCTGTCGTTTTAGATTGAAAGGGCATATCGTGTTGCAAGGAAAGGCACAGGATTAACAACATTGGATTTGGCCGTGTTATTTCAGTACTTGAACTTGTAGAACAATATTGAATCTCACTGGCAATTATTTATCAAAAGCTGCTTAATCATATAAATATGGTGCCCAACAAAAAGACAAATAGATTTTTATTTCATTCAACAACAAAAGTTCTCATCCCGATCTCCATAACAGTCCTCATCAGTCGAAGATCAGAAGACATCGCACAAGAACTAGCCAAAAAGAAAAAGAAAACTAGAAAAGTTATAAACTTCTAGATTATTCATCGAGTTGTAGAACTCCATCCGGTTGATGCATCAGTTTGCATCTGCAATTTTACACCAAAAAAAAAAAAAAATCAGGACAAAAAAGAAAGAAAAAAGAAAAATCAGACTTGTGAATGCTATAAGCAAAAGTGATCAAAATAAGTAAGAAAAACGAACTGCAAGCGATCGCAGGGATGTTGCAAAGGGAGGGAAGGCTGGAGGCGATGCGGAGAGTGTTGCAGACGCAGTCGTGGTCGACAGAACGGAGAGCGGTGCAGCATTCGGGGCTAGGCTGAGGATTGGCTGCACCGGGCACGACGAAAGGGGCGCACACGTTGAGGTTGTTGATCTGAGAGGAGCAGACCTGAGCCTCAGCAGTGTGGCTCTGCTGGGCCACCAGGACTGTGACGAGCAAGACAAGCAGGCCGGTTTGGTAGGAGAGAGACTTGGAAGATGCCATGAGGACTTTGCGAAAGTTATGGTTGTATTAGTATGTGTTGATTTACTGATATAATGTTCTCTTGAGCACTTTTTTTTTTTTATAAGAGTGTGGATTTGGTGATCAGGAAGAGGGTGATGAGGCTTTTGCATGAGTCACCTGAGGGCGAGTTTTGAGCTAAATCATCTTGTTTGTGTTGGATGTGTGCCAAATTAGGAGGATGGCAAATTTTTCATGTATTTATTTGGAACAAAATTGAGAGGTCATACGAGATTTGTGTCCTACTAACTACAAGCTTTGCTACATCATCAAACGTTTTGAATTATGTAAAATAGGTTGACATAGCAATTTTCTTACAAAAAATTGACACCTTAATACAATCACATCATGTAATAATCTCATTCTTATTCAAAATTTACCCTGTGTTATAAATTGACACCAACACTTACAATAACCACAGATGATAAATCTTATATTTGTCATTAATTATTTAAATTTGATATAAGATATAAGGTCTTATCTTATCGATTGTTTAAGAATCGTTTTCGGAAGAAACATAAACAAAACTCATGAGCATTACAATCAATATCTGATTCTCTAGTTTGTGCGCAAATTTGAAAGGCTAAGTGGCGATCAATTTTATGAAAAATAAATAATTAAAACAAAGAGGTAATGAGTGAAGAAATTGGTTGAAGATCTTATTTATTGCATATCTTGGTGAATGAATATGCATAAAACAATTGACCAATTATACATGACACTAATAACAGAAAAGAATGATAAACAAAGTAAATCTAAACGACAAAAGACTTCAGGGTTCAGCCAAAATAAATTACAAAAAACAACACAAATTTTTGGGGGGGGACCAAAAAACAAATTTATTTTTTTTTTTTTTGCTACGAAGTTTTGCCGATTTGTTGATCAGATTGGGCAGGAGCTGTCCAATACTTCTTGACAGCAAATAAAAGCTTCTCCCTCTCAAGAGGGCCGTCTTCATGGTCAACAATTTTACTTTCCCATTCCATTTCATCAGTTATCCTCTTTATCTTCACCAACACATCCACGTCATCTCTGAATATCACACTCCCTTCTGGCCGCAAAATCCTATCCATCTCTAGCAATATGTCTTCCATTTCACATCTGTAAATAAACATTAAAAGAAATTTTTAACAGTCTGATATATGAGTGTTAACGCTAAACAATAGTTCTAGCTAACATTGAAAAAAAAAACAAAAAAGATGACTTGCCTATCTTTGTAGAGACTAATCACTGAATCTGCATGAATGAGGTCATAAGTTCTAGGATAAGTAGACATTGCTTCACACCTGAATTAAATCAAAAGACAAATAGTCAATTTATTTACAAACTCAGAAAAATAAAAAATATAAAAAAAAATATATCCATATAGCTGGTTATAACGTGACAAAAATTAGACTTGCCAATTTTGATACGTTCCAATGAGACCCCGTTCATAAATAACTCCAAGTGTGTCAACCTTAACATCCACAGGAACCACATTCATCACCCAAACAGGAAGGTCAATGAGTGCAGCAGCAAATCCACCCAAGTTTGCGTTCATATCTAGAAGGTTCCGGTACCGTCCCGCTCGCCCTAACATGTTGTTCACTAACTTGTAGTATGACACCCTTTGCTTCCACAGCTCTGAATCTTGTCGGAAAATATCAACCGTAACACCTTGGACCGTTCCTCGACTAATCCTCGGTGGGATTGAATTCAGTCTCATTGGCCATTTCTTCAATTCTCCCCCCGCATTTTCCTCTTTGCCCAAAACCTCCGGCAACGGGGTCAAACAAATCTCCATTTTTGTATACCTAAAAAACAGTTAGACCGATTGATGAGCAATGCTCACAAAATGTGACATCCATGTAGATTTTCACGTCAGTTAGTATTAAAAAGTTGATCATGTGTACAAACCAAGCTCTATCGGGATCCTGATCAGCACTGCAGAAAGGAGGGTTTTGGCCTGCGCTATGTTTGACTTTGCAGTTTAAGTGGTTAATGGGTTTTTGCCAAATGGCAATGTCACCCTTCTCCACCACTTTTTTCCAGCAAAGGCTCTTGGCAACTGCCTCAATAATACTCTGCTCATCACTCAAATCCTCCTTTGTTCTCTCCCATCCCTTCCAATATTTCTTCCAATGGATTGGTGGGCCCGACAGGATCCAGTACCCACCTGGTCGCAGAACTCTGTCGACTTCAATCAAATAAATTCCATCTAAAACCATAAAACACGTACACATACGTACAGATCAGACAGACAGTTAAAAAAATAATGTATCATATAATTTTTCTAATCGAACTTAACTAGAAATGATAAAAAAAAGTGAAAAGAAAAATTACCGTATTGGCCCCAAGGAATGAGGCAGCGAGAGCAGTGGGCCATGTCGAAAGCTCTAGAAGGGTAAGGAAGGCGCTTTGATGCAAGGATTCCGATCAAAGCCGGTACTCCTCTCTCAAGAGCGAATTGGACTTGTGCCTCGTGAGTGTCCCGTGGCGCAAACGACATCGTTAGGATGTTTCGCGGCAGAAGGTAAGCTCCCCAACTTGCAACCTGCACATTTATTAACCGGACAATACGTTGTTTATACATATAATTATAAACTAGATCATTTTGTCTGGTGCAGACCTATCCATCCAGTGCCAACACCAGATAGCTCCGCACATAAACAAGTAGTGGCCACATGGTTAAAGCTAATTAAACTATATATGTTTCATGTAATGTTGTCTCGTATAGAATCTCATTACAAGTTTTGTTTCGTCTATTTCTTTTTTCTTGTTTGAGTTCAAATTTGTCGTCTCTTTACTTGGTCATAAACAAAATTTTTCGTGGAGTATTTTTCTTTTTCTGGGCTATCCGATTATTATTATTATTATTATTATTATAATATAGGCTACCTAAGTATTCGTTTCTTACTTCAAGGAGATGTACCTCAGAAGGCAATTTATAATAAATATCCAACTTAAGGTTGACCTTGTTTCTTTTTTGTAATTACTATGTACGGCCAAAAAATTTTTATATATGTTTTATGGAAAAGGACAGTATAATACGTTACAAGGAAACGACATAAAATAAAACACGCACGGCCCGGAACAGTACAAACAACAAATAAGAAAACAAAGAATCACTTTCATTTTGCATGAATTTTAAGCTTGAAAAATAGTTGGCCATTGAGATTTCCAATAGAAAATTTGATCCTCATTTTTTAATGTGTCAGAAATTAGTCGGCAAATTAATATTAGTTTTTCAGAATTCTATTTTTCTTTTCTTTTCTCTTCCTTTTTTTTTTTTTTTTTTAAACGAGTTTTTCAGAATTCAGACTAATCAATCGATCCATGGAAGTCAAAGTCTTTCTTTCACTTCACTAGATCCAAACATAACTTTAAAACGATAGGTTCTTTAATATAAGAAAGGTCCAGATCATGGGATTGACTCTTTATCAGCCAAAAATAAATAAACAAATAATAATATTACTAATAATAACAGTAATAATAATAATATAATAAAGAAGTGCTAGTGAGGGTGGTTATACACTGCAACTTAAAAAAAGAATTAAGAAATCCAGCAAAACTAAATATGTAGTGCTCTCGCAAATTGATGCAAAAAGTTATATTATATCCTATTCGAAAAAAAAAAGTTATATTATAACTAATAACATAATATAATATTTATCTCACAAAACCAATAATTTGTTTTTAGAATTAAAACCCATAAAAGGTCAATGTAAATTTTTTTAAAAAAACCCTTTCTAATCCGGCCCCAATGGACATTGATTTATTTATTTATTGCAAATAGATCATGATTTATTTATTGCAAATGATTTATTTATAAACGTCAAACTTCCCTAATCAATTAATATAAATGTTATTAACTTTTCAAAATTTCTGACAATTTCCAAGAAACACAAATTACAAAGTATATCTTCTTGAAATGTAATAATGTCCTACCTTAACATTTAAATTATCAAGTCATTTTTATCACATAAAGGTCCCCTGCACGACTCCGACGCGTCTAAAATAGTTACCTTATTTTAGAAAGATAAAAAAAAAAAAAAAAAAAAAAAAGGAGCACAAATTATTACTCTTCCTATCTAGGTCACAAATAATAATATTTCTTATATATTTAAGTCACGACTTTTTTTTTTTTTTTGCTAAGATGAAATGAACGTCATGTATTGAACTGGAAAGATTCACACTAGTCATTGCCATTCCCAGAAAGCAACAAAGCAGAACTATGTAGAAATAATATACCGTGTCTTATGTCATGTCTTAAAGCGAATTTCTGTTTTTGATCCTTCATATTCAAAACATTTCACAACTACTACTTATCTATAAAATTATCTTATCTTAGTCCTTCGTCAAGAATATGCTGAAAAATAATTTTTTTTAAAAAGGACATATAACAGTTATATAACACTATTTTAAATTCTCATACTAAAGCATTATTCCTCAAAAAAAAAAAAAAAAAAAAAAAAAAAAAAAAAAAAAAACACTAAAGCATAATGATTCATCAAGATTTACTAGGATACTTGTATTACACCTTTTTAGGCTTTTATGTTTTGGTGTATCCTAAGTTTATCCTACAATTATAATTTACAATATAACCTTTAAATTTTAACAAGTACACTATGCACTTATAAATGTGCAGCAATCTTTTTATGAAAATTGATACTTAAACTTGCATTTATATTGTTAATTAATGGCATAAAATATCTTTTTTAATCATGTTAACTTTTTTTTTTTTTTGAACTTGGGGATTAGAAGATTTAAACTTTGCACTTGTGAAGCATGTATAGAAATGTCTGCAACCACTTGAAATTTTTTATTTTGATAATACTTGACTAAATATTTAACCTCAATAAACTTAGATTAAAATAGAATCATTGATTCATGTACAAATCACATGTAAGTTTCTTTCAAAATATTAATATTGTTATTAATGGTGTAAATTATTATAAATTTATAAGTTTAGAGTGCAAATTGTTAAAAATAAATAGTTTGGAGTATAAATCGTAACTGTGAGGCAAGTGGAGGGTGTTTTGGTGCAAAAACCCTTTTCCTAATGTGGAATCAATGTGGATCAAATTGGGATTTACTATAATTAACGGGATTCATAAAACCCTATAAAAGGAAAATAAATATATTAACATATCGGAAAATGAAATAATCAACTAGGAAACTAATAATAATTATCAAACAAAGAAATATTACTGTTACACTTACCCCACAGCCTGTATCAATGGCGGTCCGGATAGAGCCGTCCCTGAGATTGATCAGCCTCCCGATATCATCAATATACGCGTCGGCACCGTTCGGAAACATGGTCCCACCGCCGGGGAATCTGAACCGGTCGCCCACGAACCTGATCCAGTTCTGCACGGCCTTCTCGACCGTCAGTTCCTTGTGCGGCACGTTGGCGTACCACGCCAGATCCCTGCTCTTCGGCCACGGGAACGGGTTTCTGTAACCGTGAGGCGGCGGCACACGGCACTTGAGCAGCTCGCCCTCCGCCGGACAGTGCCTCTCCCTGTACACCAGCCTCTCCCGGCTGAACCGCAGCGACCTCTTCTGGTCCTCGCACGGCGTGTACTCGCTGAACATTGCCTCGCACGCCGGGTAGTAGGCCCTGCCACCACCCGCCGTCGCCGCGGACGAGGACTCGTCCGTCGTGTAGTTAGGCGTGTGGTGGGTTCGGAAGTCGAGTTCTCGGTTTAGCACCGTCGGTTCGACGTCGTTTTTGATGCATGATGCGGCGGAGACGGCGGTGTCGGCAACTGCCGGAGTCTCGCCGTGTTGCCATAGGCCGATGAAGTAGGAGGAGATGCAGAGGAAGAGAATGAGAGGGAGGGTGTAGAATTTGGGGAGTTTCTTTGGGGAGAACAAGGATGTGGGTTTAGCATTGGTGGCCATCATGGTGGTGGCCTTGGAGAGTTTTGTGTTTGTGTTTTTGTGTGTGTGTTTGTTTGTATTTATTATATGGGCTGAGAGGTTTGAGGAAGGTGAGATTGGGGGATAGTTTTTTTTGGGGGGGGTTAAACGGATTAGAGGAAGATTCAATATATAGAAATATAGGTGAATATCATATTCATTGGGCTGATGAGTTGGTCATGTGGGTGGTGTGCCGTTTTGTATTCATAATGGGAAGAAAGATATATATATATATATATATATATATATATATATTACTTGAGATCTCCAATTACTTTATATTTTATCGGTGTGGTCTCGGAATGGGAAAGGGAGACATCTAGAGAGAGAATCTCAATGCCCAAAAATTGACGGTGAGATTTTTATTCTTTTTATTTTTTATTTTTTTTATCTTTAAGTTTAACCTTCCCAAAGATGAAAGATGATGATTAAAAATGTCAAAACAGGTCGGATTTAGTAAGTCAAACATAGACATGATAAGATAGCAAAAGAGAAACATTTTAGAAACCATTTCTTTCCTTAATGGTTGTTTGCACTTTTGACTATCAATATTTATCTATTCGGAGGTAAAGGAAAAAAAAAAAGAAAAAACGAAATTAGCTAAGATAATAATCAAGATATGTACTTTTCGAGAAATAAAACATTCAAATAATCCATTATAAATTGGGTCTAGCCCAATAGTTTTATTAAATAGTCCTGCTTTGACACGAATTTTGGACACAAAATAAAAGGAGATTGTGAGATTACTTTTTTATTGTACATGTTTAGGTTTTTATCTCATTTGATTTCTTGTTGGAATTTATCATGTTTATCATTTTTTATTTGATATTATAATAGGATAAAAATCTTAAAATCATTATAGATAGGACAATATTTTAAATATATGCTATTTTTGAAATTCCTCGAAAAATTCCCACAAATTATGCTAAGGATGCAATATGTTAAGGACCTTATACAAATATGAACACGAGCACAATAAATGACATAACAACACACTATAACATTGTTCTTTTTATGATATATATATTTTTTTCATACAAGTCTTATGATATTTTTTCCCTTATTGAAAATTAATCTCATTTGATTTTTTACTTGATAGTTTTTTTATTGACGATACTTCTTTTTAACGATATACTATGTATTGTCAAAATTCAACGTAATAATTACTTTTTATTTACGTACTTTTATCCTATTGAGTACAATAACTATAAGAATGACAAAATCATAACTTATAATGACATAATTACTGCGAATTATTCTCTATATGATGTAGATTCAATAAATAATTATTTTCACTTGTATCTTTTATGTTGATTTTTAAAAATTTCGGCAATCCCTTTTATGCAATTTAATAGTTTTCTAATATGTTTTTATCCCTTTTATGTTTGTCTTGTCCTTTTTTTTTTTTTTTTTTTGTAGTTGATTGACAATCCTTTACTAATTATGTTTTTGTGTTTGTCTTGTCTCTCTCTCTCTCTCTCTCTCTCTTTTTGGGTAGTTGATGAACAATCCTTTACTAATTCAACTATGTTTTTTTTTTTTTTTTTTTTTTTTTTTTTTTTTGCAGAGAGTGATATCGAGATATAATTCAAGTGTGCTCTTATGTTGTCTTGCCTTTTCTTAGGATTCTTCACTTAACTAGGCCCTAAATTCACATCTTATAATATATATTTATTAAAATGTAGATAATCGACAGATTCTCTGTTAAAAAATTAATAGAAAAAGATCATTATAATAACATTTTTAATAGTAAAGATCATTGTAGTTATACAAAAAAAAAAAAAAAAAAATCAAAGTTAAGCAAACATTTACTATAGATATTTGAAGATACAAATAGTGAAAAGTAATTTTAAATAGAGGAAAAAAAAATCTAAAAATCAAATAACAATCGTGCCCTAATGAAACCTAAAAATTTTAGAGACCAACCTAATAATTTATCATATTTAATAATTGTAGCATTTGAAACAAGCGATTTGTTAACCTATTTATTTTTGGATAAATTATACTTTTTTCCCCTTGAACTTTAGGCATTGTCACAAAATACCCAACAAATTTAAATTTATAACATTATTTCCTCGTGAACTTTAAAAAAGTTTGTGAATTTCCACTCAATTAAATTTTTGATGAAAAAAATACATCTAACACTCGTTGAAAGCATCAGTTTGGGGCATTAAATATTATGAAATAACACACACATTGACAGTACTTCTGACACCCATTATTCTTATTAAATGTGAAATAACAAAGTTACATATAAGAGAGAAATATTAGAAAATAAATGTTAATAAACCATAACCATTTACTTGTTTAACTTAATTATAAGTGTTTCACATCCGCAACTCATGCTTCAAACGATTATTGTGTACATTTTTCGTCAAAAAATTAATTGAGAGGGAAAATTTACAAACTTTTCCAAAGTTTAAAAGGAAAAAATGTTACAAATTCAAATTTGGGAAGTATTTTATGAGAATACTTAAAGTTCAAGGGAAAAAATGTAACCCACTGCATTATATTATAATTATAATTAGAATTAAAATTAATGTTATAGATGCCCTTGAACTATATACCGCATTTCATTTTGCCTCTTAAATTATTAAAATCATTCATTATGCCCCATGATCTATACAAAACATTTCAAAATCCCCCCTGTCTACTGTCATCTCTAAATCTAACAGTTATGTTATGTGGGTTGCAATTAAAGGTTCATAAATGTTATTCTAGAACAAAAATCTTAATTATCAAGAAAACATTAATAAAAATAATAATCCCCAATATATAATCAAATTAAAATAAATATAACATAAAAATAAAAAATCCAAATCCAAATCCAAAGTCTACAAAATTAAAATCAATCTCTTAACCCTTACCTCAAAAATTTCCCAAACCCCCAGGCAAATATTATTTTCCCAGTAGCCAAACAAAATTCAGTTCACAAACTTCTTCTTTTACGGATGGAGTCAAATGGAAGGAAAGGAGGAGAGTAGGCAAATGGGGGAAAAAAAAGTAGAAGACTCTTGAATCAAACAACAAATTTGATTGGATTTGCTTTTGAAAATTCTCAAGATTCTTTCTTTTCCGAAGAAACATCCAATTTTGCACATCTGATATTCAAACATGTAATTGCACTTTTAGAAAGAAGTAAAAAGAAAAAGGAAAAACATGAAAACCACATATAAAAAAAAAAAAAAAAAAAAGTGGGCTCTGACATGGGCTCGTGTAGCGATGACACAATGTGCAGAGGCGTCCCAAAAAAAACCTAGATCCACAGTGGCAATTGGTTCACGCCGAACAAACCCTCGCTTTGCCGATACCTTCCCTTCCTGACGACTTCTCCTCTCTCTAACTTCCCCCACTTCTCTAGTACCCCCAACCCTATAAAATAGAAGCTAGTCATTTATTTAATTTTACTGTTGAGATAATTTGTTATTCATTAATTATTTGTTAATCATGTGTTTGGTAAGTTTGCATTTTAAAATAACATTTCTTAACCTTTAATCACATACCACATCAGCAAGAGCTATATTTAGAGACAAAAGTGGACGAGGGGGGATTTTGAACTGCTTTATATAGATCACGAGGCATTATAAATAGTTTTAATAATTCAAGGGGTAAAATAAAATAATATGCATAATTCAGGGGTCATTTGTAAAATTAATCATTATAATTATATATATATATATATATATATATTTTTTTTTTTTCCATGCCGATCCCCCTTTTCTTTCCTATTTTCCGGTGTTATTTTCTTCTTTCCCCTTTCTTCTTCTGTGATACCGCAGCCGAAGCAGATTTCTGTCGTCCCTGGGCTTCACAACTGAGTAGAAGAGAAAGCCCAATTTCTGCAGCCGAACTTTTGGGAGCGTGGAAAAGTAGAAATCTTAAGGTAGGTTTTCTTCTCTCTCTTGAATGGCCTTAAATCTGAAAATTTCCGAATTCAAATTGGTGTTTCCTTCTTTTAGATTTCAATTCTAAGCGTGATCGAAATCTCTTTCGTCATATCATATTCTGATTTTCATATATTTTCTATGCTTGCAGTTTGAATTGAATTCGGGCCAGACACGAATTGATAGCAGTCAAAACAATGGGTACTGAAAATATTGTGGCGTCCTCCTAATCTCACTGCAAGACCCCTGCACTGCACTCTTTTACTCTCAATTCCCAGACTATGAGGCCCTTTTCATCATCTGGTCCCGTCGTCAGATCAGATGCCCCTGGTCTGAGACTTTCCTCTCCTTCACCTCCGCAATCTGCGCCGCCTTTTTCATCTTCTACCGGACCTGTGGTTCGATCCGAAACCGCCCCTGGCTTTAGATCACCTGCTCCACCACCATCCTACGTGCCTCCGTCTCCAACTACCGCACCATTCTCAGGTTTCCCAGCACCTCAATTTCCCTCGGCCCAGCCTCGCCTATGGGCTCCTCCTCCTTCTCCCCCCGCCGGTGGTCAAGTCCCGCCTCCGCCGGTTCCCCTTCGCCCGCCAATGGGATATCGATCTCCTCCTCAGAATGTCAATTATGCTCCTCCAACTACAAACGTCCCTCCGCCTTCGTTTCCCGGTCCCGGTTTTATTCGTCCGCAATCCGGAGCAGACTCACAACCTCCTGCTGTTCAATCTCCGTTTCCTTTTGTTGCTGCTCAGCAAGGAGGTTATGCTCCGCCGCCGCCTGTTGCTGCCCGATTGGGATTTCAGTCACGGGACCAAATGCAGCATCCGAGCTCTGGACCTGGTGCCATCCAAGGTTTAGTAGAAGACTTTAATTCGCTGTCGATAGGATCCGTTCCGGGATCAATTGAACCGGGAGTAGACCTTAAAGCTTTGCCGAGACCATTGGATGGCGATGTGGAGCCTAAATTGCTTGCCGAGACGTATCCGATGAATTGCAATCCTAGATTTCTTCGCCTTACAACGAGTGGAATTCCTAGTTCGCAGTCCTTGGCTTCAAGGTGGCACTTGCCTCTTGGAGCAGTTGTTTGCCCGCTTGCAGAAGCGCCGGATGGGGTGAGTGTTTCTAAAGAAGCCGATTGATATTGAATAACTGTAATGTCCATCGTTAACTGCTTTTGTTTTTCATCCAGGAGGAGGTGCCAGTAATCAATTTTGTTTCTACTGGCATTATTCGATGTAGACGATGTCGCACGTATGTAAATCCATACGTGACATTTACCGATGCTGGAAGAAAGTGGCGATGCAACTTGTGTTCTTTACTAAATGATGGTAAATTTCCAGTAGATCATCCTATTTTACTTCCCCTAAATTTATTTTATTTTTACTCTAAAAAAGGAAAAGAAATGACTTTTCTATAGGTGTTAGATGAAGTTGAACTGTAACTTAATATTCGTAACTTTGTTCTCAAGTGAACTGCATTTAGGTTATTTTGTCACCTTGGTAAAGGAGACTCCAGCTCGATTGCTCTATTAATAAGCTTATTGTACTTGTGTTTCCTGAGTAACCATGTTAGAAAACTGTGCGTGATGAATTCGAATATGTTCAATTTTTGAGGGCTTCTGAACCGTGACTTGTTATGAAAATTGGACTTTGGATTTGTTATTCTAACAAGAAACAACTCAAAATTAATTGAAACATTGAAGAAACTCCAAATTTATATTTAAACCTTGAAAGTGTAATTTGCTCGTGGAAGTTTTTCCTTGCCTAAAACTTTTTTAGAACATAGAAATAGTTCTGTAAGTGCTTAGATCATCTCGAGTTTCTGTTATGCATCCTAGTTTTCGGCATATGCTGATTTATATTAAATTTCATGCTTAGTTCCTGGTGAATATTTTGCCCATTTGGATGCCACTGGCAGAAGAATTGATTTGGACCAACGCCCTGAGCTTACGCAGGGCAGTGTGGAATTTGTTGCTCCAACTGAATATATGGTGCGGCCTCCTATGCCGCCACTTTATTTTTTCCTCATCGACGTTTCTATATGTGCTGTGAGAAGTGGCATGATCGAGGTAAGCACATCCATTTATTTCCCTGGTATATGCTTCTTCGGTTATGAAATATTAGAAAGCTCAAGTTCCTTGCTTGCTCAGTAGATGCATGATATATTTGTTGAATTAGATATACGTATTTTTGCACAGGAGGTTATTATTGGTTATTGAGAGATGCAAAACATATTCATTTGAATATGATACCTATTTCTAAACATGAGCTCATTATTGGTTAACTCATAGAATGGAGATTCGGATACTTCGATAGACAGTGGTTATTACAAACAAATTTTTGTGTAGTTTTATTTTTGTTTCCAATTCCTTCTTTGAATCTGATTTTCGTTAATGGAATGGAATTCATAAAATGATTGGCTGGCTGGCTCTCTTTGTTAACACATCTATTCCCCCAAAGTTCATGATTTGTTCTTTGTGTGGCTTTTTTTTTTTTTTTTTTTTTTTTCTGGTATTTAAATTCTGCTTCTCTTTTGGTTGACCAAATGGCTAATTGTAGTCTATCCGTCTGTGATCTAAGTTGAAATTGGTAATTACCTCATTGCAGGTTGTCGCCAAAACCATCAGATCTTGTTTGGATAAGCTGCCTGGTTTCCCCAGAACCCAAATTGGGTTTGCAACTTTCGACAGCACGATACATTTTTACAATTTGAAGGTACAAATTTCTATTCTACCTTATTGATATACAAATTGTTATTGCTTTAGCCAACATGACTGCCAAAATCATTAATCATGTGGGTTTCACCTGTGCAGTCATCTTTGACTCAGCCTCAAATGATGGTGGTCTCAGATCTCGATGACATATTTGTGCCATTGCCTGACGATCTGCTGGTCAACTTGTCAGAATCAAGAAGTGTGGTGGAAACATTTCTCGATAGCTTGCCGACTATGTTTCAGGACAATCTAAATGTTGAATCTGCTTTTGGTCCAGCTCTTAAAGCTTCACTCATGCTCATGGTGTGTTTAACCTTTCTCTGATTGTCACCAATTTAAACAATTGATTTGAATAAGTGAATTACTTTTATGAGTGTTCTTCCAGTGTAAGGTGGTACTAGTGCCTATGGAGTTTGGCCATTCATTTAATGCAATAATGTGTGTTTGTGTCTGTATTTGCAGAGCCAACTTGGGGGTAAATTATTAATTTTCCAAAACATGCTGCCCTCTCTCGGCGTTGGTCGATTAAAGTTGCGTGGAGATGATCTACGTGTCTATGGAACGGATAAAGAACATGCGCTTAGACTACCTGAAGATCCATTCTACAAGCAGATGGCTGCAGACTTTACAAAGTTCCAGATAGGCGTGAATATTTATGCATTCAGTGACAAGTACACTGATATTGCCTCGTTAGGTATACATTCTTGGTCTTATCTGACACGTCTTTTCTTTGAGGAACCAAAGTTGTTGCTGATGGTTGTACTTGCAGAGAACACATTACGTATATATTTTAAACTTGGTTATGAATGTCGGAACTTTCTTTGGTTGTGAAGAAGAAATATGGTTTATAAAATATTCAAATTTGAACTTCTAAATACAGGTACTTTGGCAAAGTATACTGGAGGTCAAGTGAATTATTACCCAGGCTTCCAATCAGCCATTCATGGAGAAAAATTGAGACATGAATTAGCTAGAGACCTAACTCGGGAAACTGCTTGGGAAGCCGTCATGCGTATACGATGTGGAAAAGGTTAGCCCATTTTTTTTGGTCCATGGTCTTTCGTAGTTGTGGTGCAGACGTTTTTCTCTTCATGAAATCTGCTGATTTGTTATGTATTGTAATTGTGTGCTTTGGTTTTTACGTGTAGGAGTCCGCTTCACATCATACCATGGGAACTTTATGCTTAGGTCTACCGATTTGTTAGCGCTTCCAGCTGTAGATTGTGATAAGGCATTTGCGATGCAGTTGTCTCTGGAAGAGGCTTTAATAACTACTCAGACAGTTTATTTCCAAGTTGCTTTGTTGTATCCTTTCCTTTGATTGTGTGATATCAGACTTTTGGATAAGTATATAACATTTTATTTGCTAGGAAATCAAGATATTATTTGGTTATTATTTTGGCTGCTCTTACTGTCAGATTTTGACCATTCCAATTATTATCATTATTTTATGTTTCTTAAGATCTGGTGGGTTTTTTCATCCCAGTTATTTTTCCTTTGGACCGGGAGTGAATAAGGTTGTGAGTTACTTGTTCTTCCTTGACAATTTATAGATACACAGCATCTTGTGGTGAGAGACGCATTAGAGTACACACGGCAGCAGCACCAGTAGTTGCAGATCTTGGTGAGATGTATCGTCAGGCTGATACTGGTGCCATTGTCACTTTGCTTTCCAGGCTAGGTATGTCAGTTAGTGATGGTAAATGTTTTTGTGGATCTTGAATTTTAAGATTTTCTAATTTTAGCTTTAATTATTGGCAGCAATTGAGAAAACATTGTCCAGTAAGCTTGAAGATGCTCGAAACTCTTTGCAACTAAGAATAGTCAAAGCTCTCAAAGACTACAGAAATCTCTACTCTGTGCAACATCGCTTGGGAGGGAGGATCATATATCCAGAATCTCTCAGGTTCTTGTTGTTGTATGGATTAGCACTTTCAAAATCAACACCTCTCTGTGGAGGGTATGCCGATGCCGCACTCGATGAACGCTGCGCAGCAGGTTTCACAATGATGACACTGCCAGTTAAAAAACTGCTGAAACTTTTATATCCCAACTTGATTCGACTTGATGAGTATCTTCTGAAGGTAAAACTTTTCTCTAGCATAACGTAAGTTTATGGGAACACTAGCAGTATGTATGAATTTGTTTCCGCTTCATGTTGTTTGCAGACATCAAGTACTGATGACCTCAGTAGCATTGAGAAAAGATTGCCACTGGCTGCTGCAAGCTTGGATTCCAGGGGGCTCTATTTATATGATGATGGGTTCCGTTTCGTTGTTTGGTTTGGTAGAGCACTTTCACCTGATATAGCTATGAATTTACTTGGGCCAGATTGTGCGGCAGAATTGTCAAAGGTATACCTGATCTCTTGAAATTATGTCATCCTTTTGTTTTGACTATCATTGAAAAGGTTCTGCTGGTTCTATTCTTTTGAAGACGTCAAGTTCTTGTTGCATGAATCTTTTCCCTTCGTATTTAGCTAAACTCATCTTGCTTCCTGGGTTGCTACTGCTTGAACAGGCTTTAATTCTTACTCTTCCACTATGATTTTTGTCTTGGTTTGTGAATCAGGTTACCCTTAGTGAGCGTGATAACAAAATGTCGGGGAAGTTGATGAAGATAATCAAGAAATTTAGAGAGAGCGACCCCTCGTACTACCCGTTGTGTCAACTTGTGAGACAAGGTGAACAACCACGTGAAGGATACCTTCTGCTTAAAAATCTTGTTGAGGATCCAATGGGCGGTACAAGTGGTTATGTCGAGTGGATTCTACAAATACACCGGCAAGTCCAGCAAAATCCTTGACCCATTTAGGTACAGTTTCTTCTCTTCTCCAGTTTAGTTTGTCTTTGGCTGTATATATTACTAGCTGGTTCATATGTTAAATTTTATTTTAGTCAAAACCGAAACTATCATTTTGCTAACTAAGGAGATTTGTGTTTGAAATCATCATTGATAACCGAGATTTGAGCTTGCCTTAGAGATTAGCAAAAATCGGTACGCAATGGTACCTTGTGCTTCAAATATAGTTTTGACGTCAGTTTGAAAATACTTCAATGCAGGCTAGTCTTTTATTGCTGTTCTTATACTATAGTTTAACCGAGGATTTATCGAAGCTTGTTCCGTGGATAATATGTAGAGCGGTGGATCATTTTTGTTGCATATCAAGAATAATTCGAAGTTGAACCATAGGGGCCTCTTGGGAAATGTGGTTGATTTTAGTGGTGGAAGAACTGGTACAATAGGGATTTTTGGCAGCTTGTCTGGTTCAGACACAGGATGCAATAAATTGGGGGGCGTGTACCTTTTGTAATATTAATCTTGTGCCCCAATCTTCATAATTCATATCGAGAAGAAACAATTTTTGCTTGTGATTACTGTTAAATTATTCTTAGAAAAATTTTCCTTCTTGTGTTATGTTTTTCATTTTTCTTCCTCATTCTCTGTGATTTTGAAGGGAAATTGAAGGGTATTGTGACAAGTAGTTTACTTTGATTGTTGGACAGTTCCAGTTTCAATAACCATTTTTTATTGTGATTTTTCAAAACATATTTGGAATGTTGACTCTTCTATTTACGGAATGGACTTGGATAACAATAATAACATACTACTGGAAAGACGGATGCAAATCCATTGAAAAACTTTGCTTGAAGCTAAACTGGTACGCTGATCAACTTAATTATCTAGCAAATAGATGAACCTATAAAAGGAATTTCTGTTTTCTAAGTATGCTCATTAGTGTCGGAAACGAGCAAGAAAAAAAAAAAAAAAAAAAAAGGCACCCACATAATTAATTAATGCCAAATGGTTTGAAAATTAGGAAACTGACCCTTTTAAAACTTTTTGCCCCCCTCTGCCAATGGGGATTTTAGCCTTCGGTTCGAGGAAGAGACAGGAAAGTGTGTGTTTGTATTATTATCATTATTGTTATTTTTGTTTTGGTTTTATTTTTTTTTTTAAGATGTGATCTTCGCTCTCATTCGATTGGAGGCCCTGTGGACAAATCCGCCTCCTTTGCCGATGCTTCCCTTCTCTTAATTTAGCCGCAGCCAGGGAAGTGATGAGCCAGGGAAAATCAAGTCGTCGACGATGCGACAGAGCCGCCATAGCGGGATCTCCATCAACTCAATGGTGCTATGCTCTTCGTCACCTATTTAGCTCTTTTTTTTTTTTTTTTTTTCGTAGTAGTACAGTAGACTATCGCTAGTAACATGGTAGTCTCTAGATATTCAATAACATGACAAAGATGCTTTCAATGTCACCATGGAGTACTGCCTTTAGGATCATGGCAGGGTACGCCAGAATTTATTAAAAAAATAAATAATAAATAATTAAAAAAAAAAGAGTAGACTGCTGTAGCTGCCTATGTATAATTTTGTGATGGGCATTTTGGTATTCTAAATTTGTTAACATGATTTAATTATTATTATTATTTATTATTATTATTATTATTATTTTTTGTGGAGAAAGGAGTATCTATAGTATCTTGGATAACAAATTCTTAGAATCAAGGCTATCACTTCCTTGCTACGAGATACGTTTCAGTGGTTCTTCATAGGGATGATTAGTAACTCTTAATAAGATCTTTGCGTTAACACTCTATAAACCTTTTATGGCTAGTGAGCGAAAGGCTGATGCGATCTTTCACATTCCTCCTTTGTTTCCTCCAATAGATTTGAAGGAAGCAACATAAGAGTTCTATAACGAATACCCTAAACATCGTGTTTATAAGGTTACAATTAATACACATATTGTATAAACAATTCAAAAGATTTGATATTTGTGGTAATAATATATGAAGAATTTTGCAATTAGGTTATTTTAGACCTGTTAAAGACAAAGTATACACTCGTTTTATAGACATGGAACGGGTTCTATTTGACGATATTGTTTGTTTTAACAATAAATTTTTACCTTTAACTTATAGGGGTAAGCTTACATCTTTCAATGTTACACACTCACTTCAATCAGAAATAAAGTTAATAACATTTAAGAATCCAAGCAATGAAAAAAAAAAAAATCATATTCGTTACAAGATATACCTTATAAAATCACATGGAGTACAACTATTACAAGTCCAAAAGTATGGAGATTGGGATCATGATTTGAACCGTGTAACAAAGAAATTCAAAGTTTTCAAATTGACTACAAACGAATTGAGATGGGTTAAGATGAAAAGTTTTGGCAATGTTACTATTTTTTTAGGTGACAATAGCTCTATCATATCATGGCTTCAAATTTTGCAGGGTGTCAAGGAAATTGCATAAACCGTACTCATAATAAGGTCATTGTTCCTCTTGGTATTCATGGACCGTCAGATGTGGGTGTGTATAATCTCGAAAGCCGAAGCTGGCCAAGTTTTGCCAATTTTGATGCGAAAATTATTGCTAAAATGGAAGGAGCATCAATTTGTGAATGAAAATTATATAATATAATTTTTACTTCATATAATATTGCTAAAAAATTATAATCAGTTCTCTCTCTCTCTCTCTCTCTCTCTCTTTAATTTCCATGTACCTTTTTAAAGAGTTTGTTGGTTGTGATACTGCATTTTCTGTTGTTTCCCAAATATTAAATATTTGTATGACGATTTCATGTATTTGCATTAGTTTTTAAGAATTTATATAAAGATTTATATAACTTCCGGATTCAAAGGTTTTGATTTTCAATGTTGTCATGCGTTTGAACAACATTATGTCAAATAGTTGTTCTTTTGATTGTTAATTGGCTAGTCATTACCATATTTTTTGTATGATAATTCTCATCACTTTTTCCACTTTAGCGAAAAATAAATAGTAAAAAACTGTAGATGCTGTTTATCTACGGTCAAATTTTAACAGAAGCTAATGATATGAAATGAAACAAATAATATATTGGGCCCTTGGAAATCGTTAATAAAACTCATAAAGCAATACGATATGAAAATAATCAAGCGAGTAAGATAAGAACAGAATCAACAACACTAAGATTTAGAGAGGTTTGCCAAACTGTGTGCACGTCCTCTGTGAATGTGATTTCTTTACTGTATTTGGATGTTTTTAAGTATAGTAAGTTACAATTTATGAGAGAATTTTGACAGCGTAAGCGTAAGTGTCAGTCAGAATTAGACAATCGGTCCTGTCTGAAGGGGGGTCTTCCTCTATTTATAGAGGAAGATCAGTGAGTATGTGCCCGTAATTCTAGGTGAGCGGTTATCGCTGAAATGTCTTTGGAGACACATGTTATGATATGGACTTAGCAGTTATTGGGATGTCTCACAGATAGTGGGTTTAGCAGTTATAGATATGACGTCATTGTCAGTTTTTATAAAAGGTTTGACATGTCATTCTTGACTATGGACTTGACAGTTAAGGGGAGTGTCCCTAATAATTTTTGTCAAGGACGAGCGACGAACGAATATAAAGAAATAAGGCTTGGACCTTATGACAATGTCGTTCGTGGCTTATAATAGATTCGACATACATCCGAAAAATGTTTGAATGGTTCGACGTTCAAGTTTGAATGATCGTAATCCATGATGGAAAGAATTAAAGTTGTAAATTGGGTCCGGCCCATTATTACGAACGATAATTGCTCGCAATGAGAAAATAATATCATAAGTTGGGTCCAGCCCAATTATGTGAAGATATTATAGATTAGACCCGAAAGTTCATCGTTCGTTCGATAAATGTTCGTTCGATAAACGTTCAAAAGTTAACGGTATGATGGGAAGACGAAGTCTAACCCCAACAAAAATAACTATACAAGTATTACATATCTACAAAATATATATATATATAATTCGTAAATTTATGATCTTTTAAAATTATTTCTACCCCACTAATTGTTATCCAGATTTTAATTGTCTTTTTCCAAAAAGACATTTTTATTGATAATAAAGCTATTATGCAGATGTATTATAATAAATTTTTTTTTTGTCTTTAATAATTTTTCAAAACACATTGGTATGTTTACTCTTCTATTAGTTGTATTTGTATTTTGTGGTTGTATGCATAACTTAACGATAATAATACACCTGACTTCAATTAAAATGCAGAGTTTAAATTAAAAAAAAACAGTTGTATTTGTACTTGTAAAGCAAAAATAAAAAATTTTGAAATTTTAGAATTTTAACTTTTTTCTTTAAAATTATCACATAAGATACTCTTTTAGTGACTTTCATCCTTTTAAAAAATGATAATATTTTTTTATTTTTTAAAAAATAATTTCTATTTAAAATTATTACATGACAACCTGTCACATGACAGTTTGGAGGTAAGGACGAAAAACATTGTCGCCTTTTAAAGAATGGTAATAGATATACCAAATTAACTTGGCTAACAGACTACTTGGGAAAGACAAAATTGAACTTATCCCGTATTAGAAAGATTATTTTTTTTAAGATTTTTTTTAAGGAAAAATCTGTTGTATTTAAAAACTGTTGATATATATATATATATATATAGTTAGTTTTTCATCTTTAATACAGTAAACGACCATTTTCAAAAAAAAAAAAAACGACCAATTTATTGTACTTTAGAGTAAAAAAAAATGGTCCTGTTAATTTTAATTGAGATTTTGTATGAAGTTTAGTCACTAAAAAAAATTCAGCAAATAATAGGAAAATAAAGAAAAATAGTAAATATTGAGAACGAATTTTTAAATTGAGTTAGTGCAGTAAACCTATATTTACGGAATTGATCATGGGGGTGAAGTTGACCATGGGATAAGTGTGAGAAAATTTTCATTCATAAAAAAAAGTGTGACTAAATTTCGGATTTCCAACTACTGTTGATGACAGGCATGATGAGAAGATAAATTTTACTGACCTATATGTGTTTTTTTTTTTTTCAAAAAAAAAAAAAAAAGCGAAAGAAATTTCACATATTAATCACCGTGAGAGGGGAAAGGCCACTAAAACGTGATTGAGGAGAGAACAAAATTCTATTATTTAATGTGTTGCCACAATTAAAAAAAAATGCCGTGAATATATAAAAAGAAAGGATGTGGTAAAGATAAAATAAGAGTAATTATTAGTGGTGTCTAATCTAAGGGTTAATAATAAAGGTAGAATGAAATGCATGGCCATCAAATAAGATGTAGAAGAATTAATATGCACTTAGGGTACATAGAAGCATCCACTTCCTACAATATTTGTCCAAAAAGAAAAAAAAAAATTTGAAGCCTCAACCATTGAAAGTCCGACCACCGCCGTCTTCATTGTTTAATTGCCAATCCTCCCCACGACCCGGTCCCCCCTCACCGGCAACATCGAGCCCCTCCCTTCGCGACCTAGGGTGTGGTTGTCGGTCTTCACTATTCCATTGCCAATCCACCCCACGACCCAGACCTGGCCCCCTACCCCCCCCTTCCCGGGCGACGACGAGCCCCTCCCCTCCCGACCCTGGCAACGGACCACTCCCCCACCCCCCGGCGACTAGATCCCGCTCCCCACACTACCCAAGCCCCCCGATGACCCACCTGCGAGCGCCGACCCCACCCTCCCACATGACCTAGGCCCCCCAAACTTTGTTTCGACGACGACGAGCCCCCCCTCCCCGGCGGCCCTTCCCACTATGTTAATGGGCATCTTTTTTCTTTTCTTTCCTTTTCTTTTCTTTTCTTTTTTTTTTTAAGGAAGTATGATGGAGTGGTTGTATGTGGTAGTGTGCACTTGAGTTTTGTGCAACTCAAGATTTTATAGTATTTGATTTTAATGATATACATTTAATAAGTACTGATAATTACTCTCAATGCATCTTTTATCACCGATTTCCCAATATATAAATACAAATATATCTTCTTTATAATATATATATATATTTTAGTCGTGATATTTAATCTTAATGACATATATTTAATATTTAATAACTATCCGTAATTATTCTCAATTAGTCTTTATCATGTACTCTCCCAGATATAAATACAAATGTATCTTTTTTCAAAAAAAATATATAAAAAATTTTCATGGGACAATAAAACGTGAAACATGTGCGGAAAAGCAATGAACGTGAGCAAGAGGGGAGAGGGGCATTAAATGATGGAGATTAGTAATTAAGTACACTTAACGTTAAGCCGAAAATAGAGTAAGCGATCAGTATGAGTACAGTCACCACTACATACAAAATAAATAAATAAATGGTAATATTTAATTACGGAAGCGGATTAAAATATTTGTAATATCTGACGAAAAAAAATAATTTTAAATTAAATTAAGGAGGAAAAAAAAAAAAAACTGCTTAGCCAGTAATAGGACTAGTGCCGCATTTTGGGATTATATTTCAGGGCAAAAGGTCACGTGCCTTGGACCCTTTTTTTAACAGCAGATATAGATTTCCTCCACAAGAATTTTGTCCGAACCAATTAGCATTGGAGAAGTAATCATCCGACCGTGTAAGAGAAGAGTATATAAACAATTAATAGATAATTTATGACCGTAGTGTGACCTAAGGCGGCTCAATTCTCAATCAAAAAAGCACCTGGTTTTCTCTGTAGAGCCTACCCATTTGCTGCTGGCTGCTGATAACAGGGTCAAAGAGAAGATTCTTGCTCTAAGGTAAAACTTTCTTTCTATCCCCACCTGAACGTAATTATGGCTTTTGATTATTATTATTTTTCCTTTAGAGTTATTATGGCTTGATTTTATTTATTTTTTTGGACCGTTAAGATTTAATCGAACGATTCAAATGCTGATGGTATACGATATTTATCATACACCTAACCTCACACAATCATTCCCACCTAAACTCTTCTCCGTCGCCGGCGATCTTCCAGCCTCCGGCGACGGACGCCGGCAACTCATCCCCGACGCCGGCGACCCAACTTCGGCCACCTCCAGCCCCGAGCGCCGTACGCCGGCTGTCGCCGCCAGCGACCTCATTTTCTCTCTCTTCCCCTCCCTCCCACCGGCCCCCACCCCCGGCCGCCACCCTCCCCCTGCAGCCACCTCCCCCGGCACCCCCCTGACGACCCCCCTCTCTCTTCCCCTTTCTCTCTATTCTCTTCTCTCTCTCTCTTCCCCCTTCTCTCTCTTCCCCTCCCTCCCGCCGACCCCCACCCACAGCCCCGGCCCCGCCCCTCCCCCGGCCTCCCCCCACCCCCGACAACCCCCCTCCCCCCGGCCGCCACCCTCCCCGGCCCCCCCTTCTCTCTCTTTCTCGCGATTTCGTGAAATCGCGAGAAAGAGAGAGAATGGGGGGCCGGGGAGAGGGGGATCGTCGGGGGTGGGGGGAGGCCGGGGGAGGGGGGCTGGGCCGGGGGCCGGCGGGAGGGAGGGGAAGAGAGAGAGAGGAGAAGAGAGAGAAAGGGGAAGAGAGGGGGTTAGTCGGGGAGGGTGCCGGGGGATGGTGGAGGCCGGGGGTGGGGGTCGGCGGGAGGGAGGGGAAGAGAGAGAGAGAAGAGAAGAGAGAGAAAGGGGAAGAGAGAGGGGGGTTGTCGGGGGTGGGGGGGGTGGCGGCCCGGGGTAGGGGAGGCCGGCGGGAGGGAGGGGAAGAGAGAGAAAGGGGAAGAGAGAGAAAATGGGGTCGCCGGCAGCAATGGCCGGCGTCCGGGGCTCGAGGCCGTAGGTGGCCGGAGTTGGGTCGCTGGCGTCGGGGATGATTCGCCGGCGTCCGTCGCCGGTGACGGGAAGATCACCGGCTACGGAGAAGAGTTTAGGTGGGAATGATTGTGTGAGGTTAGGTGTATGATAAATATCGTACACCATCAATATTTGAACCGTTCGATTAAATCTTAACGGTTCAAAAAAGGGTTCTACCGGTAGTGACCCTCAGAGGGTCTCTACCACAGATTTTTCCTTTGTATAGAAGCATATCTATGCTAGAATATAAAAAAATAAGCTAGCAATTGACAAGTTAAAATAGTGATTGAGATTTCTTAATTAAGTAGGAATCAGGTTCTTTTTTGGTGTAATTATCATATCGTCTGCTCTTGTTTCTTTATCTGCCTGGTATTTTTGCTGTTTCTGTTTGCCTTCTGAGGCTTTTTTTTTTTTTTTTTGGTTGGAAAGCACACATGCCTCTTGAGCTTTCGAAGTTTCAATTAACTCACGTTTTCCCTAACCAAAAAAAAAAAAAGTTAATGAAAATAACAGATATTAAGAGATTAGTCTGTTTTTGTTATTTATAGGATGGAGCACGAGGAGGGATGGACGATCGATGCCTTGGAACAACAGGGATGGGGGATCGCTGCCTTGGTAATGGAACAGGAGGAATGGGCTGCCTTGGCGATGTTTGGCATCATCGAGGACGAGCCAGTCGATCCATTGCTTGGTGACCAGGAGGGATGGGAGATCGCTGTCTTGGCGATGTTTGGCATCATCCAGGTTGAACCAATCGATCCGTTGCCTAGTGTTCCATGCTCCATCTGCGAATGCCGCTATGGCACAAACTGGGAGTTGAGGTTGCACCAGGACTCTCACCATCTCTACTACAAGGCCTGCAACTTTTGTGGGGTGAAATTCCCGACAATGATTTGGTACTACGGGCACAAGTGCCAAAATTATATGCGCTAGCTTCTAGTATACATAGCAAAAGCTTGCTGCTACAGTAGCTTTATTTTGTATTACAAAAACTGTTTGTATTATGCATTTATGTTTCCTAATTTTGGTGAGACTCAGACAGAGAATGCAAGTCGCTCCTAAAGGGAACAATATGTCCCTGTTTTTTTTAGGTATTAAAAGCACGTCTTCTGCTTTCTAATCTGATCCAATCCAAGGCTGATCGCTATGTGAATTTGAGATTGCAAATTGTTCGTGTCACTTTCATACTCAAGTTATATATCGAAGGAGGCATATGAAAGATGAAAACGATGATGAATCTTAAAAATGATTACTTTTGTTACACTTCACTACAAGAATACTAGGCTTTCATAGCTGTTGGGGTTAGACTTTGTCTTCCCATTACATCGTTAACCTTCTAATGTTTGTCGAATGAACGATAAACTTTCGATTCAAATCTACAATATATTTACATATTTGGGCCGGGCCTAGCTGATGATATTGCTTCATTCATTCACGAACGATGATCGTCCATATAATTGGGCCGGACCCAATTTATGATCTTAATTCGTTCTATCACGAATTATGATCGTTCAAATTCGAATGATGAATCGATCAGTTCAAACCTGATTTGGCAAACATCGAATCTAACATAAGCCACGAACGGTGTATTTACAAGGCCCAGGCCTTGTTTCTCTTCTCATCGTTCGTCGTTCGTGCTTAACGAAAATTACAAGGGATATACCTCATAACCGTCAAGCCCACTGTCGACAATGACGTATCAGACCTTTTATGAAAACTGACAAACTCATGATTGACAACGACGTCATATCTATAACTGCCAAACCCACGATCTGAGATTAAGGTTTACTCCGGTAACTGTTGGGGTTAGACTTCGTCTTCCCATTACATCCCTAGCTTTCAAACGTTTGTCAAACGAACGATGAACTTTCAGTTAAAATTTACAATATCTTCACATATTTGGGCCGGACCCAGCTTATGGTATTGTTTCATTCGATCTTGAACGACGATCGTCCGTATAATTGGGCCGGACCCAATTTATGATTTTATTTCATTCCATCACGAATTATGATCGTTCGATTCAAACGATGAATCAATCAGTTCAAACCTGATTTAGCGTTCATCGAATCTAATATAAGCCACGAACGGTGTATTTACAAGGCCCAGGCCTTGTTTCTCTTTTCATCGTTCGTCATTCGTGCTTAACGAAAGTTACAAAGGAAATTCCTCATAACCGTCAAGCCTACTATCGACAATGACATGTCATACCTTTTATGGAAACTGACAAACTCATGATTGACCATGGTCTCATATCTATAACTACTAAACCCATGATCTGAGATTAAGGTTCGCTCCGGTAACCATCAAATTTGGATCATAACTGGCATACTTACACGTGTCCCTAAGGGCAATAAGTGGAAACCGCTCACCACTTATTAAGGGTTCGAACCCATTGATCTTCCTCTATAAATAGAAAAAGACCCCCCTTCAGATAGGAGGATGATCTTTGTTTGATTCTTACTTACTCTTACTCAGCCAAAATCCACCAAGGAAATTGTAAATCGTTGTATTCAAGAACATTCACATACAGTAAAAGACCACACTCACAGAGGACGTAGCACACATTTAGCGAACCTCTCTAAATTTCGGTGTTGTTGATTCTCTTTTCATTTTTTTTTACTTGATTATTTCAATGTTATAATGCTTTATGAATTTCGTCGACGATTTTCAAGGGCCCAATTGATTATTTGTTTTCTTCACTTTGACTAACTTCTGTTCAAAATTTTGACAGTAGATTCCCAGCATCTACAGTAACCGTCAAATCTGGATCATAATTGGCATCTACAGAAATCGTGATTTCGCGATTGGCTAGGGGCGGGAGGTGGGGGAAGGCCGGGGGAGGGGGTGCCGGAGGTGGGGGGCTCACCGGGCTGGGGGCCGGCGGGGGAGGGGGGGACTGGGGACAGCCGGGGTGGGGAAGGGAGAGAGAGGGGAAGAGAGAGAAGATAAGAGAGAGAAAGAGGAAGAAAGAGAGAAAGGGGGGGTCGCCGGCGGTCGGAGTTGGGGCCGGAGGTGGGTCGCCAGGGCTGGGGTGGTCGGGGCTGTCGAGGCTGGGGGGGCCGGGGTGGGGGAGAGAGAGAGGGGAAGAAAGAAGAGAAGAGAGAGAAAGGGGCACCGGCGACCGGAAAAAATGCAGGAGGTGGGTCGCCGGCGATGGACAGGTCGCCGGCGGTGGAGAAGACTTGGGGTGGGAAAGTTTATATGAGGTAAGGTCTATGATAACAATAATATATCAACCGTTCGATTAAAATCAAACGGTTAAAAAAAGAGCTCTACCGATAGGGTTTCTGGGAGAGGTTCTACCACAGCCTCTCCCAATAAAAAAAGCAAAGAAGGGACAAGTGATGAAAATGTGTCAAACGGGCCTATATTTATTAAAATGCAGGTAAAACAAATGAGAACTTTAACAGAAATGCCACAAATCATGCATTGGATTAATAAAACCACATATTAAAATTAAAAAAGAAAACTAATGTAAGAAACACTATATTATGACATCATAAATATTTTACTATTTATTTATTTTAAAATATCATTAGTCGGTATCTATGATGTAACTTTCTTGTCAATGGATTACCAGTTGGATACCAATCGATAATCACTTCTGATGGCGGATTATCAGTTAATTATCAACGGATAACCATCTCCACCAGCAAGTTATCAATTGGTTACCATCTGCTTATCGGTTGGTTACTTTAGCTGGCGGGTTACCTACTGGTAACAACCTCCACCAAAGTGTTTACTAGTTGGTTACTAACCAATAACCACTGACTCGTCCGTCAATAGTCACCGTTTTGTTAGCATTTGGCTACTGATTGATAATCACCTTTGATAACGAACCACTTTTGGAGGATCGTTACTGGGTGATAACTGTCAACTTTATCGAATTTACTGGATTTCCTTATCGGAATATTAAAATATTCACAAAAATCATCATTCATCAGAAAAAGTAAAAATCACCAAAAAAAAAAAAAAGCATTTGGTAACCGGTGTTTCATTCTACAAAAATAAACTCTCATCGGTATAATACTATTCGATTTTGCTAGGTTTGCTGAAACAGTATCAACTGGCATGTTGCTCTTCATCACTGGAACCAATTGACACAAAAGCCTCCAATCTACAAAACCCCATCATGCCAAACCATTCGAGGCTGCTCGACGGCGTCGGATTAACCTTAACCAGGACGATATCGCGAGGTCTCTTGGCCTTTGCTTCAGCTCTGTTCACGATCCCGGTGACAACATCTGGGAGTCAACTAATTATTGTAGTGTGGTGGACGTCTAGGCACAGTAACAGCAACTTCTTCTCGGTGAGGCGGAGTCCACGATGGCCTAGCATGGAGCTCGTGTAGGAGATCCCAGCTTACGACAGAGAACAAAGCTTGTATAGGAGAATGGATCTCGTGGCGAAGATCGAACCTAGTTGTTAGAGGGAAGAGGGAGAGGAGGGGATTTATTACATTTCTTCTACGAGGGGAATAGAGGGAAAAAGAGAGAGAAATAGATCGCGTGTGGGGGAGAAAGAGGGAAAAAAGAAAGAGAAAGAAAATTAGATAGAAATAAAATCAAATTTAATTTCTTATATCATTTTCATGACATATTACATAATAAATTTTAGGGGAGAACTGTGGTAGAGACTCTTTGAGGGTATCTACTAGTAATGTCATTTTTTAGGCCGTTGAGATTTAATCGAACGGTTGAAACATTGTTGGTGTACCATACTTATCATACACCTTACCTCATATTACCCTTACCACTCAAAGTCTTATCCGTCGCCAGCGATCTTCCCGCTGCCGGCGACCCACCCCCGACGCCGCGACCCACCCCCGGCCCCCCCACCACCGGCCCTAGCCTCGGTTGCCGGTGACCCCCCTCTCTCTCTCTTCCCCTTTCTCTCTCTTCTCCTATCTCCCACGGCCCCCCACCCCTAGCCCCCCTACCACCGACCTCAGCCCCGGCCCCCGGTAACCCCCTCTCTCTCATCCCTTTTCTCTCTCTTCCCCTCTCTCTCTTCTCCTCTCTCCCGCAGCCCCCCACCCCCAACCCCCCTCACCACCGACCCCAGCCCCGGCCGCCCCCCACCCAACCCTGGCCGCCGGCGACCCCCTCTCTCTTTCTCTTCCCCTTTCTCTCTCTTCTCTTCTCTCTCACTTCCCCTCTCTCTCTTCCCCTTTCGCCGGGGGGTTGGGGGGTTTGCTAGGGGTCGGGGCTGGACCGGTGGTGGGGGGCCAGGGGTAGGGGCCGGGGGAGAGAGGAGAAGAGAGAGAAAGGGGAAGAGAGGGGGGTCGCCGGCGGCCGGGGCTGGGGTCGGTGATGGGGGGCCGGGGGTGGGTCGTCGGCATCGGGGGTCGGTCACCGGTGACGGCGACGAAGAAGACTTTGGGTGAGAAGGGTAATACGAGGTAAGGTGTATGATAAGTATGGTACACCAACAATGTTTCAACCGTTCGATTAAATCTTAACGACCTAAAAAAGGACTTTACCGGTAGAGACCCTTTGAGGGTCTATATCACAGTTCTCCCCTAAATTTTAAGTTGCGACAAAAATCAAATCAACACTCAATTTATTGACACGTGGTCTAATTATCCCAAAACAAACTCTAAGACAATTAAAATACATAGGAAAATAAAAATCATGAATAATAAGATACTATAAATCTATAATGGAAGAGAAAGAGAGGAAAAAAAGAAAAAGAAGAAAACTAATGAGAAGTAATCAAATTAGGCTTGAAATTGAAAAGAAGAAAAAAAAAAAAACTCATTTGTAGAAATAAAAAGTTTTTGTTTATTTATTCAACAATTGTAGAGATAAAGTACGATTACAGATATATAATTTTAAACATATTTAATTATTTAATTATGAGATGTCCAATTTGAATATCCTACCTTCAATTAAAAAAAATACAAAAATCAAGATAAGTGATTTGTTAAGATTTCTTTGAAAATTTTGTTTTCTCCCTCAAAAACTTTTAAAATTTATGAATATATAAATGAAACCCCGTATATCGAATTTCCTTATTATTATTATTATTATTTTACCCTGCCGATCACCCCTTTCTTTACTTTTTTTTTTTCTTTTTTAATTTTATTTTTCCGTTTGCTACTATTTCCTTTCTTGTTTCCCCAAAAATTTCTCTTATGTCTCCCGTCAACGGATGCCCGATTTCTGTCGTTGGCTTCACCACTGAGCGTTCCACTGAGTAGAAGAGAGAGCCAATTTCAAAGGCGAAAGTTTTCGAAGCAAAAGGAGAAATTTTGAGGTAGGTTTTTCTTTTTTCTCTTGAATCGCCTTAATCTGAAATTTGCCGATTCATTTGGTGTTTCCTTCTTTTAGATTTCAATTCTAAGCGTGATCAAAATCTCTTTTTTCATTATGACAAATCGGTTTCCCTGCAATCTGGGTGCTAGCGTGTAGCTTAATCTGAGATAATGAAACTTTGTTGAAATTGTGTTTTCCTGATCTGATTGTGTTTCCTTCCTGCTAAAACATTTTAATTAGTGTCAAAGATGGAATATCAATGATAGTTAGGTTTATTCATTTATTTTATTTATTTGTTTTTAATGAACTTTTGGGACGAGGAGATTCGAACTCTTTTACCTTATGGTTGAGTGAGGAATTACTGATAGGTTATGCCTTAGGTCGAGCTAATTGAAGAAGTGAAGTGCCAACCAAGAATAAATAAATAAAAGCACACTAGAATATCAAACAGATTTGGAAGTGACTGGTTTTTTGTGTGGGCCTTGAGACTCAGTGGCGTCCATAACTAATTTTTTTAGAGTGTGTCTACCCCTGAAATGATTCTAAATTTTGGCTTCTTTTTCGCCTTTCATTTGTTATGAATCTTCACCGCAATTTGGAATATATGATATGATTCATTGTGCTTGACGTTTAGTAGACCTTACATTGATGCAGGTTGCTCTCAGCGTTCATGTCGTGACTCGGACCTTTTATTTTATTTATGCTTCCTTTATGCATTCCTGGAGATTTTAAGATTATTTGTTGTGGCAGGTTTAGGCCATAGCACGAATTAAGACTAGTGAAATGGAAGGTGATATTAGAAGACACGATGGGTACTGAAAATATTGGGGCGTCCTCCTAATCTTACTGCCAGACCCATCACTGCACCTTTTGCTCTCAATTCTCAGACTATGAAGCCATTTTCATCATCTGGTCCTGTGGTTAGATCAGATACCCCTGCCACTGGTATGAGACCTTCCACTCCATCAGCTCCACAATCGACACCGCCTTTTTCATCATCCAGGCCTGTGGTTGAACCAGAAACCCCTGGCTTTAGATCTGCTCCCCCAGTGGCTCCACCAATCAACAATCCAGAGGCTTCTGGGTTTAGACCTGCTCCACCAGCTAGGTTTAACGATCCTTCCATGCCTTCTCCACAATCACCATATTCATATGCACCTCCAACTATAACTACTGGACCATTCTCACGTTTCCCAACACCTCAATTTCCCTCAGCTCAAGCTCAGCCACCTCCTTCATGGGCTCCTCCCGTAGGCCAGCCTCCATTTCAACATTCTGCAGGAGTTCAAGTCCCACCTCCGGCAGTTCCCTTTCGTCCACGGCAGCAGGTGCCTTTGGTGCCAATGGGATCTCCCCCGCAAAATGTTAATTATGCACCGCCAACTACAAATGTCCCTCACCCTCCATCAGATCCATCCTTTCCAGCTCCTAAACAGCCTTCATTTCCCGGTTATATTCGTCAGCAATCTGGTCCAGACTCACAAGCTCCACCTGTACAATCTCCGTTTCCTGCGAAGCAGGGGGGTGCACCTTTCCAAACTACAGCATCATCCCCTTTTGTTGCTCAGCAAGGAGGCTATGTTCTGCTGCCTCCTGTTGCAGCCCCCTTGGGATTTCAGTCAAGGGATCATATGCAGCGTCCGAGCTCTGGACCTGGTGCCATCCAAGGTTTAGTAGAAGACTTTAACTCACTCTCCATAGGATCCATTCCAGGATCAATTGAGCCAGGAGTAGACCTTATAGCTTTGCCGAGACCATTGGATGGTGATGTGGAGCCAAAATTGCTTGCCGAGACGTATCCCATGAATTGCAATCCTAGATTTCTGCGCCTTACAACTAGCGGAATTCCAAGTTCCCAGTCCTTGGCTTCAAGGTGGCACTTGCCTCTTGGAGCAGTTGTTTGCCCACTTGCAGAAGCGCCGGATGGGGTGAGTGTTTCTATGCTTAAGAATGAAGAGCTGGTTGATATTTAGAAAACCGTGCTGCCCATCATTAACTTTTTTTGTTTTTCATCTAGGAGGAGGTTCCAGTAATCAATTTTGCTTCTACTGGCATTATTCGCTGTAGAAGATGTCGCACATATGTAAATCCTTTCGTGACATTTACAGATGCTGGAAGAAAGTGGCGATGCAACATGTGTTCTTTACTTAATGATGGTAAATTCCCACTAGATCATCCTACTTTGCTTCCCCAAAAAAATATATTTTTGTACTCTCAAAAGGGGAAAGAAAGAAGAAATAACTGTTAGGTGGATGTCAACAGTAACTTAATATTTGCAATTTTGTTCTCAGGTGAACTGCATTTAGGTTGTTGTTGTTGTTTTATTTATTTATTTATTTATTTTACCTTGCTTGATCTCTCTATTAATATGCTTGGTTTACTGTGTTTTCTGACGAGCCATTATAGAAATTTTGCATAATGAATTTGAATGTGCACAACTTTTTAAGGGCTTCTGAACTGCGACTTGTCTTGAAAATTGGAGTTTGAATTTGTAATGCTAACGAGCAACAACTTAAAATAATTGAAATGTTCAAAAGAAGCTCCAAAGTAATATTTAATCGTTAAAGTTTAATTTTCACTTGTTGAAGTTTTTCCTTGCATAAAACTTCTTTAAAAAAAAAAAAAATTAGTTCTGCAAGTGCTTAGATCATGATGAGTATATGTTAAGTATCCTAGTTTTTGGCATACACTGATATATATTAAATTTCATGCTTAGTTCCTGGTGAATATTTTGCCCATTTGGATGCCACTGGCAGAAGAATTGATTTGGACCAGCGCCCTGAACTTACAAAGGGCAGCGTGGAATTTGTTGCTCCAACTGAATATATGGTGCGGCCTCCTATGCCGCCACTTTATTTTTTCCTCATCGACGTTTCTATATCTGCAGTGAGAAGTGGTATGATTGAGGTAAGCAACTCCATGGTTCCACTTATTTCCCTGGTACATGCTTCTTCAGCTATGAAATAACAGAAAAGCTCGAGTGCCATGCCTGTTCAATAGATACATAATACATTTGCGGAGGGGTGGTAGTTTTCTTGTCTCTTTAGCCGAGGAATGAGTAATTCCTTTCTTGTTTTGGTTGATCAAACAGTTAATTATAGTCTATCTATCTGTTATCTTGTCTTAAAGTTGAACTTTGTACTTGCCTCTTTGCAGGTTGTGGCCAAAACCATCAGGTCATGTTTGGATAAGCTGCCGGGCTTCCCCAGAACCCAAATTGGGTTTGCAACTTTTGACAGCACGATACAGTTTTACAATTTGAAGGTACAAATTTCTATTCTACCTTACTGATATACCAATATTTATTGCTTTAGCCAATATAACTACTAAAATCATTAACCATGCGTTCAACTATGCAGTCGTCTTTGACACAGCCTCAAATGATGGTGATCTCAGATCTCGATGACATATTTGTGCCGTTGCCAGATGATCTGCTAGTTAACTTATCAGAATCAAGAAGTGTGGTGGAAACATTCCTCGATAGCTTGCCGTCTATGTTTCAGGACAATCTAAATGTTGAATCTGCTTTCGGTCCAGCTCTTAAAGCTTCCCTCATGCTCATGGTGTGTTTAACCTTTCTACAATTGCCACCAATTTATACTATTGATTTGGATAAGAAGAAAACTTTTTAATGAGTGCTCTTCCCTTTCCAATGTTAGGTGGTACTAGTGCCTATAGAGTTTGGCTATTCATTTATAATGCAATAATTTCAATCCTCCTTTGTGTGTGTGTGTGTGTGTGTGTTTGTATTTGCAGAACCAACTTGGGGGTAAATTATTAATTTTCCAGAGCACGTTGCCCTCTCTTGGCATTGGTCGCTTAAAGTTGCGTGGAGATGATCTACGTGTCTATGGTACGGATAAAGAACATGCACTGAGACTACCTGAAGATCCGTTCTACAAGCAGATGGCTGCAGACTTTACAAAGTACCAGATAGGGGTGAATATTTATGCATTCAGTGACAAGTACACTGATATTGCCTCGTTAGGTATAGATTCTTGGTCCATCTTACACGTGTTTTCTTTCAGGAATCAAAGTTGTAACTGATGGTTGTATTTGGAGAGTACTCTTTTTTTTTTTTGTATATTATTTTTTAATGAATAACAGAACTTTCTTTAGTTGTGATGAAGAAATATGGTTTATAAAATATTCAAATTTGAACTTCTAAATACAGGTACTTTGGCAAAGTATACTGGAGGTCAAGTGAATTATTACCCAGGCTTCCAATCAGCCTTTCATGGAGAGAAATTGAGACATGAATTATCCAGGGACCTAACTAGGGAAACTGCTTGGGAAGCTGTCATGCGTGTACGGTGTGGAAAAGGTTCGACCATTTGTGATGCTCCATGGTCTTTCGTAGTTGTGATGCAGATGTTTTTGTGTTTATAGAATATACTGATTTGTTAAGTATTATAATTGTGTTTTGGTTAATACATGTAGGAGTCCGCTTCACATCATACCACGGGAACTTTATGCTTAGGTCTACCGATTTATTAGCGCTTCCAGCAGTAGACTGTGATAAGGCATTTGCGATGCAGTTGTCTCTTGAAGAGGCTTTATTAACTACTCAGACAGTTTATTTCCAAGTTGCTTTGTTGTATCCTTGCTGTTGGTTGTGTGATATGGGATTTCAGGACTTTTGGATCTTCTAAAGCGAAATACAATAATATTTTATTTATTGCTAGAAAAACAAGATATTTCTTGGTTATTGTTTTGGCTGCTCTTACTATCAGTTTTGGGGCCTTCCAATCACCATCATTATTTTCGGTTTCTTAAGATATCTGGTGTGTAAAGTTATGAGCTACTTATTTTTCCTTGACAATTTAAAGATACACCGCATCTTGCGGTGAGAGACGCATTAGAGTACACACGGCAGCGGCACCAGTAGTTTCAGATCTAGGAACGATGTATTGTCAGGCTGATACTGGTGCCATCGTCACCTTGCTTTCCAGGCTAGGTATGTCAGTCTGTGCTAGTGACCATAAATATTTTTGTGGATCTTGAATTTTAAGATTTTCTAATTTTAGCTTTAATTTTTGGCAGCAATTGAGAAAACATTGTCTGATAAGCTAGAAGATGCTCGAAACTCCTTGCAACTAAGAATAACCAAAGCTCTCAAAGACTACAGAAATCTATACTCTGTGCAACATCGCTTGGGAGGGAGAATCATATATCCGGAATCTCTCAAGTTCTTGTTATTGTATGGATTAGCACTTTCAAAATCAACACCTCTTCGTGGAGGGTATGCCGACGCCGCACTCGATGAACGCTGTGCAGCCGGTTTCACGATGATGACACTACCAGTTAAAAAACTGCTGAAACTTTTATATCCCAACTTGATTCGACTTGATGCGTACCTTGTGAAGGTAAAACTTTTCTCTAGCAAAACGTAAGTTTATGGGGATGCACATTTGCAGAAATGTGTAAATTTGTTTCTGCTTCAAATTGTTTGCAGACATCAAGTCCTGATGACCTCAGTAGTGTTGAGAAAAGATTGCCACTGGCTGCTGCAAGCTTGGATTCCAGGGGGATTTATATATATGATGACGGATTCCGTTTCGTTGTTTGGTTTGGTAGAGCACTTTCACCTGATATAGCTATGTATTTACTTGGGCCAGATCGTGCGGCAGAATTGTCAAAGGTACAACAGATCTCTTGAAAAAAAAAAAAAAAAATTCCATTTGTTTTGGATATCATTGAATAGGGTCTTGTAGTTCTACCCTTCTGAACTTCAGGTTTTTTTAATTCTTTCTCTTCCACTGCGTTCTTATTTTGGTTTGTGAATCAGGTTACTCTTAGTGAGTGCGATAACGAACTGTCGAGGAAGTTGATGAAGGTAATTAAGAAATTTAGAGAAAGCGACCCCTCGTACTATCCATTGTGCCAACTTGTGAGACAAGGTGAACAACCACGTGAAGGATACCTTCTGCTTACAAATCTTGTTGAGGACCCAATGGGCGGTACAAGTGGTTATGTTGAGTGGATTCTACAAATACACCGGCAAGTCCAGCAAAATCCTTAACACATTCAGGTACATTTTCTTCTGTTCTCCAATCTTGTTTGTCTTTGGCTATAGCTGCAAGACATTACTAGCTGGTTCAAACGTTAAAGTACATTTTGCTCAAAACCGAAACTATCATGTTGCTAACTAAAGAGATTTGTGTTTGAAACAAATCACTGTCGATGACCAAGATTTGAGATTGGTTTAGAGATTAGCCAAAATCAGAACCCAATATAACCTTGTGCTTGAAAAGTAGTTTTGATCTCAGTTGAAAAATATTTCCGTGCAGGCCAGTGTTTTACTGCTGTTCTTATACTTTAGTTTAGCCGGGGATTTATCAAAGCCTGTTCCATGGATAATCTGTAGAGTGGTGGATCATTTTTGTTGCAAATCAAGAATAATTCTGAGTTGAACCATGGGTGCCTCTTGGGGAATGTGTTTAATTTAGCAATGGAGGAACTGGTACTATAGAGATTTTTGGACAGCTTGCCAGGTTCCGGTTCGGACACAGGACGCAATAATTAGGAACGTGTGCTTTTAGTGATATTAATCTTGTGCCCCAATCTTCATAGTGAGAAGATACACAATTTTTGCTTGCGATAGCTGTTAAATTATTCTTACAAAATTTTCCCATTTGTGTAATATTTTTCATTGTTCTTCATCATTCCTGTGATTTTGAAAGGAAAGTCGTTTTCTTTGATTGTTGGACAATTCAAGTTTCAATAACCATTTTTCTTATGGTTTGTCAAAACACGTTTGGTATGTGTATCTTGTATGTACGGAATGGACTTGGATTACAAACTACGTGGGAAATACTGAGATGACCTAATCATCGCTAAATTGTAGCTGATTTTAGGAATTTCTTTTTCTTCAGTATACTCATTAGTGTATAAAAAAAGGTATAATCATTACAGTTATTTCTTAACTTGCTTAAGAAGGAAGAAGGTATCATGAGATATCCCAGTATATTGAACCCTTTAAATTTGAATGTACAAGATCTCAAAGCACCTCCAAATTGACGAGCTTCACTCGATTGTGCTATGCTCTTTGTCGCCTTTTGAGCTCTTTTCCTGGCTTTTCTTTCTTTCTTTCTTTCTTTTTTTTTTTTTTTTTTTGTGATATTTTAGTATTATGGTAGACTATCGCTAGTAACATGATAATCTCCAGATTTTCAGTAACACAACATCATGGTGAACAATCTTTTAAGTGAAATTATCAATAGATTATGTCTGCAATCACTGTCACGTGTATTTTGATATTCCAAATTTGTTAGTATGGTGAGCAATCTTTTAAGTGAAATTATCAATAGACGATTGTGTTATTTATTTATTTTTTTTTTGGCAAAAGTTAGTCAAGGTTATGGTTCCGGAAAAAGTTGGTCCTTGGTTGAACTTGAGTGACATTCTAATTGAAATAGGATTATTTAAAAGGGATCTCAAATTAAAAATTGGACACGAATAATAAGACTTTCTGGATTAACATAATCCTGCCATCAGAAAAAGAAAAAGGATAAACATAATCCTATTTGAATTTCAAAAAGATAGAAACTCTCAAAGGACACGTAATATACAAGGATTCCTCTTGTTATTATTATAAATGGAGGAGGTTAGCCACTCACAGGGAGAAACCGTTGACAGGACTTCCGAGAGCATAACTTGCAAGTTTTTGACAGGGGAAGCGTATCAGACACACACACACACACACACACATGAATTTTGCACGATGGATTCAGGCACTAATTTCGGTTGCTGATTTTCTTTTTAATTCCCAAAACGTATTAGCATTAATTAAGTATCCTTGCAGCAAAGAAACAATTATAATAGTAATTATTTGCAACAATTTCTATATTCATGTGATTAACTTTCTGTGCATATATATATATATATATATATATATATATTCGTATTTTCTTGAAATCACAACAAACAAGCTGTTTATATAGAAATCACGAACGATTTGTAAAAGCCTGTTTGTGATTTCGAGTTATAATATACAATAATAAGTAAGTTGCATGTTTAAGATATTTCTTGATTTTAGGTAATTTGTAAGTATTAGACAATTAATCTAATTTTATATATTATAATTTGTATTTATATGGGAGCATATTTATAGTGCTCCGCACTCTTGAATTCCTTATTCTTAATTAGTTTGTGGACAAAAACATATTTACACTAAATATTATTATGTTCTCTTCTCTATCATATTACTTTCATTTTTTCTTGTTTAATTTTTATAGTTGAAACTTTCTTTGCCTTTGTTTATTAACCTCAAGTTTCGAGTTGAATATATTTGCAAATTATTTCTTCAAATGTCTTCTTTCTAAACTTGAACCGAATATATGTACGATTAATCTCATGATATTTGAGTTTTTTTTTTTTTTTTATTCTCCTAAATTAGGTTCTTTTAATATGTTACTTTCTAGTTCTTTTGAGATCACTTGATCAGCCTTAGACAATTTTACTTCTGTATACTTATTTTCCTATTTGTTATCCTTATTTTATTTTATTTTATTTTTCAGATAAGTCTCTAACTAAGAGTCAACTTTCAATGCTATTCGTCCCTCCTGATGGAAAAACAAGCAGTATGTGGGGTCTTTAGTATCTTGGATAACAAATTCTCAGAGTCTAAGCTATTACTTCCTTGGTATGAGACACACTTCAGTGGTACTTCAGAAGGATGGTTAAGAACTCTTAAGCGGAGTTTTGAGTTGACGCACTATAAACCCTTTTCATGGTTAGTGAGGAAAATACTGATTCAGTCCTTTGTTTCCTCCAATTGATTCGAATGATGCAACAGAAGAATTTTATGACAATTGCCTTGGACATTATGTCTATAAGGTTACACCTGATCCAATAGATAATCCAAAAGATCTCATCTGTGTGGTGATATTTAGAGAGTTTTGTGATTTTGTTTATATTAGACCCGTTAAGGACACAGTATGAACTCGTGTTACTGGCATGGAATGGGTTTTGTTTGACAATTAATGTCATTTATTTCAACGACAAATTTTATGCCCCAACTTACAAGGGTTAACTTACATCTTTCGATGTTATACGCACACTTCAATCAGAAATAAAGTTGGTAACAGATGAGAATCCAAGCAATTGAAAAAAAAAAAAAAAGGTGATATTCTATATAAGAGATACCTGATTAAATCACATGAAGGAGAGCTATTGCAGGTTCAAAGGTGTGGAGATTGGGATTATGATTTGAAACATGTGATGAAGAAGTTCAACGTTTTCAAATTGACTACTGATGAATTGAGATGGGTCAAGATAAAAAGTCTAGGCGATGTCGCCAATTTTTTAGCTGACAATAGCTCGATACGCTGCAACCTTTTAGTCAGTAAAATAAGAGAAGTAGAGTTTACAACCTTTTAGTAATGGTTTGAGAACTTAACTTTATCTAATGAATAATAAAAATGTTAAAATAAAGTTTACAATATCTAATTAAATTTTTATACAAAATTTTTAAAATTTTTTTTGGTAATCATGTTTTTTTTTGGTTTTGATAAGAAGTTTTTCTGGAGGCTAAAAACTCTTATGACAGATCATTTAAATACTTTCAGAGGTAACTTTTGGACACAGGAAGCCAAAAATAATTTTTAGAAAGCTCTACTAAATAGAGACTCATAGGATCATATGTTCAGGTAAATACTCATACATACATTAGTTAAAATCACGTGCTTACACGTGTATAGTACATACATATTAAAATTATTAAATATCTATTTTTTAAATATAAATATCAAAATTTTCAATTTTATTTTATGATAAAAAATAAGAGAATAAGAAAAAGTTATTTAAAAAACAAGAGAAATCAAGAAAAAGTCAAAAAAAAAAAAAAAGGAAATACATCATCACAAAAACACAAAATCACTTAACCAAATTTTTTAATAGTATTTTTAGATAACTTCACTATTATAATATAGTTATGGTATATGATACATGTGTGTGTCTGTGTGTGTCCCGTCAAAGGACCCATATAATTTCCCATGAGTTCGACTTCTGATTCATATAAGTTGACGAAACTGGTGTGCAGCTGTTCTACACAACAAGTTCTGGATGAATTTAAGGGAAGTGTATGGTTCATATTCTCATGCTGAGTCAGTGCCAAGTCCTATATTTTCAATTGGTTTCTTGATAGTTGATCAACAATATGCTTGGATGTGAATTATTAGTGGACCTCATTTTTCTGGATTTATGAACCAAATTAATTATCATCAAATTTGTTGGTTTAATACATAGTTATTATTAGCTTGTTTGTTTCCTAATTAGTCCCTATGTTTAGGAAACCCATAGTTTTTTTTTTAGGTGCTTGGAAAAAAAAAAGTTTTTCTGTTGGTCAGCACGTTTTTGTTAATTATATTCAATAACCCACTTGTTTTCCAACAATAATAATTCTAATTATAGAAGAGCAAAAGTGGAAGACTTAAAAATCCAATTGACTAAAAGGATGAAAAACGTGTAATGTTTAATAGTTGTGTCATTTTCATCAATTGTATCAGACATATATATATATATATATATATATATATTTGTCTCCTAAATTATATATTAGAAAGCATAATTAATGCCAGTAAGCATTAATTAAATTTACCCATGTGGAATGTTAGTCCCTTAAAGTTAATTTTTTGTAGCTTATTTAGGTGTCCAAACCATTATCACGAAATGTGCAACATTGTTATAAAACATTTTCATGCTTAATCATTACCCTGATTAAATTAAACAGTCGAGATTAAACGTGAGAATTTCTTGAATTAGTTAAATTAGACCCATGTGCAAACTCTGTTGGCTAATGTTGGTCCGAACGAAAATAGGATGACTTTTTATAATAACAGCTAAATCTAATAAATTAGGGGGCTAATCAGTACGGATTATTAAAAGAAAAATATATTAGTCATGCATTAAGATTTAAAGATAGTCCCATTATGTCCAGATTGTCTCACCCACAGGATCTTCCTACCACGTCTACACCAAAAAAAAAAAAAAAAATTACCCATATTATTATACAATGTGTGATCATTATTAAGCCTGCCTTCTTAATAATCAAGGACTTTCTTTTCATGCGTTTTATTTTTTTTAATTATTTATATGTTATAATGAACAATTTATAATTTAGCTTTCTATGGTAAATCATTTTTACTAAAAAAACAATTAATAGAATCTGACTGAAATTTGATTTCATTATAAAATGTAAAGTTTAAATCTCTTATGACATATGCTTCCAATTCAATTAAAAAAAAAAACTAATAGAGTCTGACACAAATCAAATGGTAGAACTCTTTCTCACTTTTTCAACACGAGCCAACAAATAAATCAGTATCTATTTATATAAGTTTCAAAATGACAATGCGAATATTTCTAGGAGCTTCCACAAAAAAAAAGTTATACATACTACATAATTGCATAAATCATCAAGTGGTGGAACATTTCCTCATTTGTTTTTTCTTTTTCAAATTTTGTCTAACATACCAAGTAATTAAGGCTAATTAATTAGGACTATAAGGCAAGACTTCATACTTCATATCGATTTTTTTTTCCCCCCATAAAATAAGAAAAATATATATGTAAAATATTGGACCATATTTCTCCCACACGCTCCTCGCACAAAACGTGTGAAGCCACATTTTTCTTTTCCGGGGGGTTTTGGAATTCCAATCTTCCCACATTAAAAATAAAATAAAATAAAAAATATTCCATGCACACTCATAGACACGTCCTCTCACAAAGCTCGCTTTATCCCTTTTCTCTCTTTCTTTTTAAACCCACAGGCTGCCTAATGCCTTTCCCTTTCCAATCAACTTCCCATATTCAACCAAAAATGGTTCCTCATCTCCTTTATCACCTCCTTCTCTATCTCTAAAACCCCCCAATATTCATTTTTGTAAAAATAAATTTCCTTTTTTTTGTTACAGAAAGTGTACTACTAAATTTGAAGAAAGAAAGACTCATAATTAATAATACATATTATTAATTCAAAAAAAAAAAAAAAAAAGTTCTCCCTTGGTTTAATGGGGACTGGCTTCTCTTCTTTGGCTATGCTAGAGATCAATGGAAGTAGTAGTACTAATGGTTATCCTTCTCCGATGTCGAAACCGACGGGGCTCGGCGACTTGCCTGAGAATTGCGTCTCGTCCATCCTCAACCACATGGATCCGCCTGAGATCTGCAAATTGGCGACGTTGAGCCGGGCTTTTCACAACGCTTCTTCAGCTGATTTCATATGGGAATCAAAACTACCTCCAAATTACAAGTTTCTTGTTGAGAAAGTTCTTCATTTTACACCTCCAAACTCCTATATGCCCAAGAAAGACATATACACCAGATTGTGCCAACCCAATCATTTCGATGGTGGCACCAAGGTAGGTCCTTTTTTTTTTTTTTTTGGTCAAGTTTTGATATTTTCCTTAATCATTATGTTGTTGAATTTTTCTTTTATTTTCTTTTAATTGTTGTTGATATATATATATATATATATATATAGGAAGTGTGGTTGGAGAAGAGTAGCGGGAAAATGTGTTTGTCGATATCGTCAAAGGCATTGAGGATAACGGGAATAGATGATCGAAGATATTGGAACCATATTCCAACTGAGGAAACCAGGTCAGATTTTCTTTTGATTTTCTTGTCATTTACAACAATATATAAATATATATATATATATTTATTCCTGAATGGTATATGTCGATCAACTAGGTTTAGAAAATCCGGTTTTGATTCTGTAGAAGATTTTTGCTTTTTAGTGAATGAAATAAAATGATGCCAAAAAGAAAAAGTTCAGAATGAGAAGGAATAAACAAAAATAATGAAAATTCTTACTAATTTCTAATTTCATCTGTTATAATTTTCATTTTATTTTTTATTATGAGTTTTTTTTCTTCTTCTTCTTCTTCTTCCATTGATTAAGTTTTTTCGTCCTTTGCTATATTAGAATATATGATTTTGATTTTGAGAAATAGACTATTTCCCCAAACATTTTGCTGCAGCCAGAAAGTTCCAGGAAATTGGTAGATTCATTGGAATTTTTTTCCTTATAAATTCCTGTTTGCGGTACTTTTGGAGTTCTGTCAATTTTTGTTTTCTCTACTTTTTCATAGTGGTAATTAATATTCAGTGCTAGTAATTTGCCCTTACTAAAAAGAACGTGCTAATAATATATTATATATATATTTTTTTTTGAAATTTGGTGGATGATTCAAATTTTATATTTTTTTAATTTATGATTGAGAGATTCGAACTCTGTATTTTTTGATAAGTCAGGTGTAATAGTATGTTAATTATATTGTAGGATAAGAAAGACAATAATTTCAAGGTGGGGGCCTTGGAGAATGGAAGATATATTCAAGCATATAGTCTAATAATCTTATTCTAAAATAATTTTAAGCAACAACTTAGCTTGGAATTAAAGCATATTATTTGCCTTTGATCTTATCCATTTTGCTTTGTAGATGCCTTGCGTAGTGTAACTCTTCAATCCCATTAATTTGACATTTTCCGTAATAAAATTGTCGAGTGGTTTAGCCTTTTCCTTAATCAAAAGGCAAAATAAAATATTGTAAGGACACAAATCTTCTTGACTTTTGCTCTTTGTTTTTTTTTTTTTTTTTTTTTATTGAATTTTACAGATTCAAAACAGTGGCATATCTTCAGCAAATTTGGTGGGTTGAAGTACTAGGAGAGTTAGATTTCGAATTCCCGCCGGGGAATTATAGCGTATTTTTCAGGTTGCAATTAGGTAAATCTTCAAGAAGATTTGGCCGGAGGGTTTGCAATCTTGATCAAGTTCATGGCTGGGACATTAAGCCCGCTCGGTTTCAGTTATCGACATCCAACGGCCAGAAATCGTCGTCGGAATGTTACTTGAATGAGCCGGGGAATTGGGTACATTACCATGTGGGAGATTTTGTTGTTGGTAGCCCCCACAATATGGCTATGAAGATCAAGTTTTCAATGGTCCAGATTGATTGTACACACACCAAAGGTGGCCTCTGCTTAGATTCTGTGTTGATTTGCCCAAAGTGAGTTTAGAAAACAAAAATTTGTTAGAAAGCTTAATTAATTATTTCATGTGGTGCAAATGGAAGTGTATGCAGCATTTAATTTGAAACATTTTTGTGGGGATGAATTATTATTTGGGTTGTGTTCTTTTTGTTTTTTTGGGATAGGAATTGGGTTTGCAGCATATAAAGAATTATGTATGTTCTTCTCTCTCTCTCTCTCTCTCTCTCTATATATATATATATATATAATGTAATTTGTTCATTTTTTAAGTCCTCTTGCCCACTTCAATTTTCAAAAGTCTACGTGCTTAGCTATCCTTAGCTATCATCTTGGGCTTGCTGGTTTTTTTTTTTTTTTTTTATTTAAATTATTTAGTTAATGGCTATTGGAGTTCGTTATTTTTTTCTTTAAATTTAAGTATCATGGGGATAGACATCCTCCTCTCTAGGGGTGTCAATTCGTGTCTCGTGTCGTGTTTGAGTCGTGTCGAATTTTTTTTACCACAACCCGCGACACGACCCGTGACACGAACACGACACGACACGAACACGACACGAACTCGTAACGGATGACACGAACACGACACAACTTGACCCGCGACACGAAACTGACCCGCTACACGACTGACCCGAAATTGACACGAAATTTGACACGAACTTGACCGAATTGACACGAAATACCCGACACGATGACCCGCTACACGACCTTGACCGAATTGACCCGAAATTGACACGAAATTTGACACGAATTGACCCGAAATTGACACGAAACTGACCCGGACACGAAACTGACCGCTACACGACTTGACCGAAATTGATCCGAAATTGACACGAAATTTGACACGAACTTGACACGAACTTGACCCGAAATTGACCCGAACTTGACACGAAAAATGACACGAAATTGACACGAATTTTGCGGGTCTACACGAACACGACACGAATTTTTCGTGTCAAATTTTCCCAACCCGGACACGACCCGCCCCAATTTTCTCAACCCGAACCGTCAAATTCGTGTCGTGTTCGTGTCGTGTCGTCGTGTCGCGACCCGTATTGCCACCCCTACTCCTCTCTCTCTCTCTCTCTTCTTTTTTTTTTCCTTTTAATTATTAGATAAATTTGTTGAAAAGATTAATACATGCCATGAGAGGTCAAATGTGTTATGTTTTAATTTTCAATTATGCACTCTTTGAAAGGCATTAATAAAAAAAAAAAAGAAAAAAAAGGGCATTATTCTCTCACTAGTCTGTACTAAAGCACCCACCATTCAATAGTGATGGACCTCCAACCCCATAATAATTAATGATCATAGTTTCTTATCGAGCAAAGGTAGGGCAATATGGTTTAATCTTCAGTTTCATCATTTACAATTCAAACTATAACATAAATACTAAACTTTAAAGATCTATAATTTTGTATATAAAAATCTAAATGAGATTTTTTTTTTAATTATATAGAATTTCAAAACGAACAAAATAATATTTATATTGATTTTTTTTTCAAAAATATTTCAAGTTTTATATTTTTAACTCCATTGAGCCAAACACACAATTCAAATCTAACTCAAATTTTTCAACTCAAGTAGACATTCCAAACGCATGCTTTAATTTCTTTCACTCTTTTCACATTGTTGGAAAATCAAATCAAAGAAGGGAAACACATAATTAGGGAGTCAAGATCTGTTGTCTCATATTTTTTGTCTCGTTGATTATCCCCTCAATGATGTTATACTATATCATTTGAATGTAAAAATTTAACCATATAAAAAATATTAAATACTAAAAATTCTTACATAAGTTCATAAGTTGTCAAAATATTATTAAGAAAACACCTAATGACATAAGAAAATGAGACGACGGATCTGAATTCATAATTAGGTTAACATATAGTTCTTTCAAAGGACAAGGTGAACATATCAATTTGGAATCCTTTACCCGAAAGGCCAAAACAGAAATAATAATAATAATATTAATATTAATAAAATAAAATTCTGTAATGAAAAATACATGCTAATGAAGTTTCATCTCAAATGATCTAAACGTTAAAAATATAACCTATGAAATAAACGAACCATAAGATCCTTAATTGAAAAAGAAAAAAAACCTAGGAAAAAACAATTGAAGAACAAGAAAATGGAGTTTTGATAATTACCTTTTAGTTTTTTTTAACACTAATTGAAACTAACTCAAGTACCGAGGAAACAGACAATACAAATTGAAATTTAAAAGACATGTTGTATGGTGTCCAGATTATCATCATGGTCTAACTTAAAAAAAAAAAAAAAAATGTTCGCTTTTCCCCCCCGCACCCCCCCCCCCCCCCCCCCCCCCCCTCTCTGAAAGACCTTAAAAAGGTGTCTAACTCGTATTACAATATAGGAGTTTTCTTGTTTTTAGCGGAGGAGAGGAAAAAAGAAGAAGCAAACTTTGTAATGCAATAAAGGACAAAGTACCTTTTTCATGTATTTTTCCACATTACTTTTTTTTTTTTTAATAATCCACATATTACTTTTTAGGGATATCAGGTTATGGATCTAAAGTATTTTCTAAATATTGCAATTTTCAGTCAGAAAAATAAAAACCTCCACAATATTTAAAACGCTTTAAAGAAAAAGACGATGGATGAAAAAATTTATCGCACACGAAACGTGATACAAAAACAGTGACGAAACTTTTTCAATGAAAGAGTTGATTTATACATAGCAAATATTATATATATATGAAATATATTTTACATTTTAAAACAATGGAGTAAAAATGAAAAAAATTATGAACAAAAAATAAGATAGATTATAGCAACAGGACGGGGTGCATTTTCCGACCTCATCCTCACTCTAAAAATCATCCCCACCTCCGTCTTTATCTCCACTTAAATAGAAGTATGGCCGGAATAGGGATTCCCCATCGAAGGAGTTTTCCCTCATCCTATTCATGATCTATTATAAAAATATATTAAAAAATACAAAAAAATAAAAACAAACAGTAAAATTTATATGCATCATGAATTTAATTCAAAATTAAAGATTTCATAAACAAATCAAATTCTAAATATATACAAATGAAATCTTAATCATAAAACCATTAAAGATCTCAACAAAACATTACAATCTCTTAAGGGGTATTTGGTGAATGAGTTTAGTTTAAGATTTTTAAGTTTCAATAGTAATTTTTTAAAAAAGACAAAAAAAATTTTCAGAAAAAAATAAAAAATATGATGAAAAAAGTACAGTTTAGTTTAAACTAAACTTATAAACAAACGGGGCCTTAAAACTAAATATTTATAAAATATTTCAAATTAAAAAAAGCTTGAAACCATTAATATATATATATATAATTATCCTCATTTATTTATTACTCATAGTTTTAATCCTTATTTTTATAGATACGCATACTTTTAAAAATAATTTTTATTACATAGTATATATTTATAAATATATGATATCTCACACATATACAGTGGAAAGGAAATAGGAGGGGGCGAGATAGAGAATGCTTTCAATACTCCCACCCCGCTAATCTTTAAGGATAAAAAATCATTCTCATCTCCCTTTCTGTTCCCTGAATATTGTCTCCCATCTCCGTACAGATTACCGCACAGGTACGGAACTACAGCTAATATTGCCATCCCTAGATCCAAAGACGGACGTGCAGTAAAAACGGTAAAAACTACGTGTGAGTACAAGAAGCAACACCATCATTATCATAATAATAAAATTATGGTCTCACCGATTCCATCATCAGTTGTTTTGCTCTGCATCGTCATCCAAAGCTCTGGCCAGTCGGTGACTCCAAAGCTTCTCTCTTTCTTGTAAGACGAGGTTTGTTTTGCTTTTTTCAGATCCATTTTTTGCTTTCCTTCTTGTAAAACCGTACTTCTTTCTTCTACTTATCCTTCTTCCCCACAAGTACATTCCTTTTCTTTTTTTCTTTTTTTCTTTTTTTCTTTTTTTCTTTTTAGTTTATTTTCCATCTGTGTTTATTCAGTTTCATTGATATGCAAAATCTTCTCAGTTCGTTTGGTAATCGGGTGTCCTTTGCCACCTAAAGCTGGAAAGTTTCACTAATTTACATGGCCTTTTGGACTTTTTTTTTTTTTTTTTTAACTTTATTTTATTTTTATTTTTTGGTGGGTGTTATGGGGGTTGTTTGTTTGAATACCAATTCCCAACTTAATTTTTTTTTTTTTTTTTTTGGGATTTTTTGCAGCGTAAATCTGGTTTTTTGAGTTGGCTGAAGCATTAGATTCTTGTTGTTGTTGAAGATGCCTAAAGGGGAAAATAATGGTGATTTTATATACTGGCTTGGAACTGATATTGCAACAAAGATTCTCACCCATTTAGATGACCCATCTGATCTAGTCCGTGTTTCCTCTGTTTCAAGGCTTTGGCTCCGATTTGGTAAAGCTATTATGTTAAAATTATTAGCATTTTGAAGAAAAAAAATTTTCTTTCAAGTTTCATTATTGGTAGCTGCTTATTGTACCTTGTAGATGCTAACGACAATTAAATTCTTGAATGCTTTTGGCTTAATGATTTTGGCGAAGTTCTAAGCTTGCAATAACCTTCCGGGGCTTTTTTCTTGTAGTGTGGCAATTTGGGATAAACTTGTTCGCTGGGTTTAGAATGGTATATAAGCAAAATGTCCAGAATATTTATATAATATTATCATTATTATTAGATGTAGGGGGAAAAAAAAATATCTGCAGTTCTGCTAGTGCTTCTTCCTGTTGTGAGGGAAAAAAATGGTTCAATTTTTGTGCTTCAATCAATACTCTGAAATGATAGAATCTGATATTGTTGTTTTTTTGCACATTTGTTTTGGTTGCCCAATTATGCATATGTCAGGGAGAGATTAGAGAGAAAAACAATGAATCCGAGAGGCTTAAGGTGTGTGGTTCCCTTCTAATCTTCGTCTTCAGCCTAGTGAAGACCTGCAATGGCTGAAAGTGAATGTAGCTCTGACATTTTAGGGTGAACCGCTATAAATTTTGTGTGTTTTTTGCCTTTCTTTATATTATTTGTCTTGTTAGTAGAGGATTAGTGCGTTTGATGCATAACAATATTGTACCTCCCTTCTGTCATTGTAAGCTGAATTTTTGTGACGAGATTGGATGAGGTATGCTTGACCTATATTTCAGACTTGAATGATACTAATGCTTATTCTTAACATTTTGCAGTTGTTGAAAATGGCATTTGTACGCAACTTTGCTTCAAAAAGTTTCCTGAAATATCTATCGCTGCTCGTGGCATTGAAGCAAACAACCTTTTAGAACCATTAAAACATGGAGTTGGCAATTCCACCGAATGGGAATTCCTTGAGAGGAAACACAGAATATATTCCTTCTTAGCACAAGGGCTTTCTCCCGTCGTTAGTAAATCTTGCATATTACAATCCATAAGTGCATCTAGCACTGACAATTACCCCACAGAAAGCATTTGTCGTACTTTAGTACCAGGGGATCGGTTTGAGAGTGTGCCTTCATACTGGTCAAGTGATGGTAAAAGTGACCCCACTTTTCCCGAGACATTGCTTTACAAGTTGGTGGCCAAATTATGTGTTGTTACTGAAATCCATATTCAACCATTCCAAGGTTAATCCTGGTTCTCTTTTATGCATGTCGGTTTGTCGTTCAATGTTATGTCCTGGTTCCTGGACTTTTCTAGCTATAACTGAAAGAAATTTTATGTTTTTTTTATTTCAGCATCATTTCAGCTTGGCCACCCAATATACTCATGTAAGGCTATCCGATTCCGAATTGGCCATCTCAGAAATCTAGTGGAATTGAAGGATGAGTTTCTGTATAATTCCAACATTCCTCACAGTTTGGAAGACGATAGATTTGTTTGGACATACGTCTCACCTGAATTCCCAATGGCTCAGGTTTGCTGAGCTGCATATACCATTTGACTTTGTTTCAATTTCCGATTTGAGGAAGGGAAATAGAAGCCTTCGCCGACAAGTTAAACTTTACATAGAAACAATGCTTTGTTCCCTCCTCTTTTTTATCTTTTATAAAGCTTACGTGCATTTGACTTCTACGAAACAGGAAAATGTACTGCAAAAGTTTGAGCTCCCAGAACCGGCTCTCTGTGTTGGAGGATTTTTGCTAGTTGAGTTATTGGGGAGGGTTCAAAAGCAAGAAATAGACAGCTTATATTATATCTGGTACTCTCTCTCTCTCTCTCTCTCTCTCTCTCATTCGTTAATGCCTAATCCTATGGTAAACTCAAAATTGACATTTGTTAATGGTTCCTAAAGGCTAAAGAATAAACACATAATTTTAATGATTAAAATATGTCTGGAGGATTATGCGTTCATACTCGCAATCATTGTCCATACAAGCTATCGATCTTATTAATAGGTCTCTACATATGACTTGTCCAGAGAAACCTTATTTGCTCCAATTTTGCTGTATGGTCTAATATATACCACGTTTCTTACTTTGGTATGTCGTTACATGGTACAGTATTGCTCACGTCCAAGTTGTGGGTCGGCCACTCTTACAGCCTTTTGACATCCAAATGCATGATCACTCAGGCAAGTGCTCCTTAAAGTATTTTCCAGGGGAAGTGTATTCGGAGTCATCGCCAAAATTTCCAATCGCAGAGGTGGGTGAGTCTTCTCGCTTGCGTACATTCACTTCAAGGTTTATGAGCGTTATAGGTTGGCAACGTGATAGGTTGCCTATTACCCCTTCAAGATCTCCTTCTGTTGCTGGTGGAGATGAACCAGAAAACGAGCGTCATGACTAGTCTTTTTACACTGTAAATGACTTGCTTTCGGTTTTCTATCTTTTGAAAAACAAAAACCCTTAAATCCCAGAGTGAAAATTCGTGTTAATATAATTTAGGATACAACGTTATGTGGCTAAAGCTGCAACTGAACACTATGTCCATCTCTTTGGATAAATTCAATTGTTCGCTTCAAACTAACGCAAAATACTCTTCTTTCTTCTTTAATTGTTTGCTTCAAAACTAATGCAAGCTACTCCCACTCCCAAAATTCAGGAAGCATTTGACTGACCGCTTCCGAAGCATTTCACCGATGAAGCTACTCCGGCTTGACCGTGTGCTTTTGGCTCAAATCCTATGAGAAGTTGGTGCAACGTAGACTCCACATTTTCCTAAAATCATTGAAGTTATAAAAAAAAAAAACCGAGGATTTTGTGAGCTATGATATAAGTAATTATAAGATGGCACAGATACTTCTAAATGCAGTTTATGGTTTTTAAAGTCGTTAAATGGTACGGTAACGTGCCAAAATTCCCACGTTTTGGTTGATGGAAACGCTAATACGTCATGTATACGGTATGGATACCAAAATGACAAAAAAATTTTACTAAATTATAACAGCCAAAAAAAGGCCTGTTTCCACTTTAAAAGGACTCAAAGACGGGATAGGCAAAACAAGTAATCATGTTAATACGAAATCTGTTGTTCTTAGGCTTTTGTCCAATAGATTACACTTGCAAAAAAACTTGTGAAAAGAAGAAAAAACCTCAAAAAAAAAATAAAAAAAGCTTGCTAATAAGCCTAATGAACTACTTAAGAAGTCCAAGTGAGTCATGTCACAACAAATTCCATACTTGAAAAGGGGAGCCAAAGAAAAAAGGAAAGAAAACAGCTATTCTCAAATGACCTGTACAAAGATATATTATGCGGTCTGGAAGGGCAAATAATTAACTTTTAAAGCCCAAATTTTTGTTAGTCAAGCCTTCCAGCCATACCCCATATTATCGTCAAGATCACTGTTGAAAAACCCGTTTTCTGTGAACTCATGGGCAATGTCCTGAACTATATCCTCCTGCAAATGCAGATTCTGGGGCAAATCTGGTGCTCTCTGGTGGAATCCGTTGTTACCACCCACTGCAGAAGAGTCGCTGTTTGAAGCGGCTTTTAAACTGTTGCTCCTGCTCGGTGCGGGCCCATTACTTCCAGCTACACCGGGAGTCGCTGCAGCCGGTGCTGCTGCTGCTGCTGAAGTGTTGCCTCCAAAGTTCATTCCGTTGTTCCTCGTCACACCCCCATTACCGTTCGCATTTGATCCAGAAAGAGACTGCTGTTGCACACCTCCACCGCCACTGTTAGACATCTCCTGCAGCAATTGCTGGATCATCTGCTGGTGCAAGGCCTGATTGCCTTGAGTGCTTTGCGGATGGTTTTGCTGTAGCATGCTATTAGCACTCACCGAGCGCTGTGGCAGCTGTTGAGGTTGCTGTGGTGGTGGTTGCGATGGTAGATGAGGGCTCAAATAGCCACTAACAGGTACTTGCTGTATGGATCCTGGTATTAAAGCAGCAGACCCTTGGAAGCTTGACGATGGGCTTTGGTTTGAATTATTGAAAGAAGACGAAGCCTCTTGTTGCATGGAGTTGGGGTTCGAATTCATAGAGTTCTGCCTCATGAGCAGATTCTGGTAATTAGTCAGTGCTAGAGCGGCTTGTGCTGAACCACTTAATGCACCTCGGTTAACCATGTGATGGTTGTTGTTTATTTGGTTATTTAGCCCGGGATGCAATGCCATCAGCTTATTAAGAGTGTTCCTGTCAGTTGGCATACCCTGAGCGCTTGCTAGCTGCTCCATTTCCTGCATCTTCTGCATTTGGAGCTTTGCTGCACTTGAATGTCGAGGATAGTTCTTCAAGCCCTCTGCCAAAATGTCAGCCAAAGATCCAAAAGCAAACACTATTGTTAAATTCAGGAATTTAAAAAAAAAAAAAAAAAAGGGGCTAAAGGAACAACTAAACACGGAAAGATAAGATATCATTCCAACTTGCACTTAAGGATGAGCAGATAAAATGATAGAACACTATACATGCATAATACATTAACGACGGCACTTTCACTTCAGTCGGCCAAATAACAAAAGCAAAATATGTCAAGGGGTAAAAGAACATTATTTACTTCAGTAGGGAAAAACAGTTAATTTGGCAGGAAGAGAATAGCTGACGAGACTGCTTCCACAGAACGTGGTCAATCAATCTCAAAATTCAAATTACAATACCATACCATAACCTTTTCAGCTCCAAATTAAATGTCATCTACTCTTGAGTAAAAAACTGCTTTCACTCGGTCACAACTCAACAATTTACACCAAAAAGTTGTAGTTTGCAAACTCTGCATTTAAATTACAACCATAACCTCTTCGAAGAAAAACAAAAAATCTAACAAACCACGTTGAAAGAATAGGAATACACAAACAATGGAAAAACAGAGAAAAGGAATTTACCAATAGGCCCAACTTTGTGCTCCCGGCAGAAATCAATCAAATCCTTCATGCTATTCACAACCTCAGAAATCTGTCCAAGGAGAAAACAATCATCAAGAAATTGCTGAGAAGTGCAGCAATTACTTATCTCCCAAAAACATATTACTAATGTACCTGCAAACACCTCACATATCTTTTGGAGAAACCCAAGTCATTCAGTGATTGTGACTCCAAACTCTTTGCCAGCTGTCGCCCAGCTGATAATACCCTGAAGAAAAATACTAAATTTTAGTACAATCCTACTTGCATGTTCATCCTATCCTGTCTTATACAAGACAATTAATGATTAGACGACGTGTTTTAGGCTTAACAGGCACAGTGTCCTTGTTCACAGGCCCAAATCGTCTACTTTTTCTTCTACATTCAAAGTGGAATGTCCTAGTTTAAAGGCAGTATCATTTGGCTAACTCACATATTGCTGTTTGTTTGTAGATCTTGCTGAGAAACCCCATCAGAGCCACTTTCAGCAATTGTAGTTTGGCACTTCTGTGCAACCTGAACTAGTTGGTTCACCTACATCAGAGTAATAAAAAAATGATTTTAAGTCCAAACTCGTCAAATATAAACATCCGGCATGCTCATCTGATTGGAAAATCTAGCCATGTCTGAATAAAATAAGAGTTAGAACCATAACTTTACAAACCACTTGACAAGACAGAAACTATCAGAATCCATACCTGTGGAGCAACCAACCTACGGGGAAGAAGTTCTTCATGGCGAAGTGCGCAAAATTCCCAGGATAGAATCTGGAAAAGCATGAAAATGGCTGTATGAGATTATACTGGATGTGAAGACTGGTAATAACTAACGTGAAAATGCTTATCGACCTTTAAATCTTGCGTGAATATGATACGAAGTTGACCCTCACGAACAACGCGAAGTTGCTCATATACACTTTCTTGTACCGCTTTTCCATACTCCAACATCATTATTCCAGACGGAAATCTACATTCACGTGGCAAGTCCAAAAATAAAAGCTCATCGATAACTCCGCTGCCAAATTTTATCTCATTAAGTCTAGGGAGCACTTCAGAAGTCGCCTCTGCAAAGAATGCCACAGAAAAAATGTAATTAAAGGATACCAGATTTTGAAAAATCCTCATTACAATGTTATGCCATGAAGCAAAACAAAGCACCTAAGTATATTTCCAAACAAAAATAATCATTCAAATCGGTTATTGAAAAATGAAAATTAAAAAAAAAAAGGGAGAGAGTGACAGAGAGAACCATAAAGAACCTTTTTTACCAGTAGTTGAACTATCAAGGTATTGGTGTTGTTTTTTAAGAACATATAACATAAGTGACACTTGCAATTGGAAATAACAAGTAACAATAGCTTGACACAAGTTTCATGTAGTTTGTCAATTTGTCTTACCAAAACCCCTTCCGGATTTTGAACCACAAATGTCACACTGCCACGCATCCTGAAAGGGAAAAGTTTTACGTGTGTCAGAACCACTGGTATAAGGTTTGAAGGAAAATAACATAAGTAATTCAAGTAAGTTTATAACATCTATTAGCATAAGGTTCTGTCAAGAAGTTTATGATATTCATTAGCATACGGTTCATAACAAAACTGCAATTTATCTAGTATGATTTTCCTTTCCTACTCTAAAAGTAGAGCCAGGAAGCAGGGAAAAAATGAAGAAAAATGAAAGAAACGGACCATAGCTGCCTGAGGGAAGACACCAAGCGCATGATGCCCAACATTTTCATATAAAGACAAGCACCATCTTTTCTTAGCGCGAGGAGAGTAGTATTCAGTAACAAACTTCCTCCAGTAGGCAATAGTATTATCCTGTCAAATAAAAATCATCAGAAACCTAATTACCCAACCACATGAACTTTCATAACAGTACCTAAACCAAATAGAAAAGTAAATATGGCGGATTTATTTTATTAATATCATGCATGCTTAGAGACTTAAGAGAAAAGAAAAGAAAATAAATTTGCATAGATTAATTGTTACAAACATCAGAAACCAAAAATCCAGATAATTAACAATTATACTCACAACTGGTCTTTGCCGCTGATGATATAGATATTGCATCAGGCGCCGAGCACATACACCACCATCATATGGACGCTTCATTGCAGACGCCGGTTGCATCGCCTGCTGTTGCAGTTGCTGCCTCAACTGCATCTGTTGCTGTTGCTGCTGCTGCTGCTGCTGCTGCTGCTGTTGCTGCAAGTGAGCTCTCTGCAACTGCGGCATAGACTGCAACATCTGTTGTTGTTGGCGTAGTCTCTGCTGCTGAAGGAAGGCTTGTATCTGTGGATTGCGACCTTGGAACTGCATGCTGTCCTGTCTCTGCAGGAGCTGTTGTAACACCTGCTGCTGCAGAATATCTTCCTGCTTGATATCCAACCGGGGTTTCTTTTGCACCTGGCCTAAATTATTCGGATCCTGAAGGTATGATCCAGGAAGCCTCACACCCGTGGGAAGTGAAACTTGTCCAGTTTGTGAAGTGGGTAGTGATGTAGCAGTCGATGCTCCTTGTTGGTGCTGCTGACTTTGCTGCACTTGTTGAGCATTCTGTTCCTGATGAGAATTCTGCTGCACTACAGAAGATCCATCCATAACGGAAGACCCCGAGATGCTAATGTTATTGGAAGAGAATGACATTGGGGATGCTGGTAAGCATAAATATGACTCTGTATTGATGCTTGCACTTCTCTGCAAATGGGGACCTCCTGAAAGTGCTGAATTTGCATCTGTGACCAAGGAACTTGCCCCAACACTTGGACCAGAATTCGCCACACTGTTCAACACTGCATTGTTCATGTCCCCAGAAACCGGACCCAGATTCGAACGCCCAGTTCCAGGAATTGAATTAGAAGAATTCGCGAAGGATGAGCTCAAGTGAGAGTTAACAACAGCCTGGGACTGCCCGTCTCCATGAAAGAAAATTCCAGAACTTGAGGAAGATTGTGTTAGCCCTCCAGCCACCCGAGAAGGCACCATTGGAGGCACCGCCCCTTGATGGCCAGAGTCTAAATAGCTCTCCAGAGCCAGGCCTTACTAGTGTTTTTTACAAGAATAAATATGCTCAAGCCACTGAATACAATACAGAAGCAAAACCATATAAAAAAATCCCCAATAGAAGCTATAAGTAAAACATGACTAAGTAAACAATACTAATGCAAAACTACTTTTTTATCCACCACTTCACCAAATCGCTAACGTCACCAATTCATGAAACATTCATTACAAATCTAACAGCTCCTGAGCAACCAAACGACGCGTTATTATTTAACAACCAGTTTGAGCTTTCAACAATTTCTCATACGAATCTAAAACAACCCAAAGGAGTAACACCATTAGCAGTAGAACCACAGAATCTAAAAACAGAAACCAAACTAAATTCTAAAAAACCATATTTAACTACGCTACAAACTAAAACAATAACAAATACCCAACCCTAGGGAACAAAACCCATGATTTCCTAACATAACCCCCCAAAACCCTAATTTCCTCCCACTAAATTATGAACAATAAACTAACATTGGCATCTTATAGAAGACACTGATTTTTGAAGATCCAAACCCAAATTAGCTCTATTAAACTTGTAATTAAGCAAAAAAAACGAAGCTTTGTCCTTAATTTTATCAGCATAACAGGAATCAGAGTCTAAGATCGAACCTCAAGCAACTCCTGAAACACGAAATTGCGTAAATCCCCAAAACAAATAAATCCAGCTAAAATTATGGAACCAACACTAACTTCATCGCAAATTAAAAACCGAAACGAAAAGATCAAAAACCAAAACTTAACCGCGATGAATTCAAAAGAAACAAAAGTTGCGAACTAACAGCGGCAGAGATCGATCGGAGCAGTCCAAGATAAACAACAAAACAAAATTGAAAAAAATAAATAAATTGAGGGAAAAAAAATAGGAAATTCAGGATTTATCAAATGTGAGAGCTACTGACCATGAAATCGGGAGCTGAAACAAGAGGAATGTTTCTTTTCTTTTCTTTTCTTTTCTGGTCTAAACGAGAAAACTGGGAAATCCTAGAGAGAGAAGGAGCTCCGATGGGGCTGTTTATATACCTAGCGGGAATTGCACAGTCAGAGTGACCGACTTCGTCGGTGACCCAGCCCTAAGGTCACCGGCTACCCCCTGTAAACACAGACACGTGTCGAGAATATGATCCAGTTGCATAGTCGGTGATGAATTGCGCGGTGAGGATGAAGGGGAGTGGATCACGTGGCGCGATCTCATTTGATGATTTCTAGGTTCTCCATGCGATGGATCATTGAAGGACCGTAGCGATTAGTCTCCTCCGTGAGCTATGTTCGGATACTTCTCATAGAAACCGCGCTCACCTAGGACTTAAAAGATTTGGGTATCGTGGCTGTTTTGGTACTTTCACAGAAGATCATGAGGTGACGTGGCGTGTAATGATTGGGTAGTGTAGTTGTGTTTGGAAAGCGTGGGTGTAGGATTTAGGTTTGATCTAGTAGGGTAAATTAGGATAGAGACAGGCCGTCAGCTTGCCACGTGCGATGTAACTCGCACGAATAGAGACAAGGCCTCGTGTGCCTTCTTCTGCCAGGAAATCTAATCAAGTAATTAACCTTATTTCTTTCTTCTCTATTTTTGTTTTAACTTCTAATTATTTTCTACAGTGGGCTGCTTATTTTGTATTATCAATAAAAATTATTATTTTAATTTTTACTATGAATATATATTGTTTGTTTGGTGGAATAGTTTAAATTGGGATTTTTAAGTTTTAATAATAAATTTATTTGAATTTTTAAAAATGATAAAAAAAATTTAGAAAAAAGATAAAAATTTAAAAAAAAAAGATGAAAAAAATTTAAGTCGGATGATTTGAGTTGGGATGCCAAACAAATTAATAATTAAAAAACAATTACAATCGGCTTTTTTAGATAAAAATATCCTTTTTAGGTGATACATATCCGACCAAGTAAGCATTCGGAATGGTAATATTTTGGAATAAGTAATTTTCAGTTGAATATTTGGATAGTTTTTCAATATTTTTATGCCGCACATATATTTTTTTCTTTCTGCGTGCTGTTTTCCCCCCTTTTGTTCCATATTTCGGACGAGAATTTTGATTTATATTTTTTGCTCTGTCTTATCAAATACTAAAACGTTATTTTAGTTGACAACGTTATTTTCTTTAGGTATCAATTTAACATATCGATTCCTAATAAACTACATTGGATATTACCTCCAAAATATTGATATTAAACAAATCGAATCCAAGAATATATTTGTAGATTTACATAAATATTCTGCAATGGACATGTAAATCAAACTCAGTTCCATAATCATTATTGTTTAGATTTTAGATGTAATATAACAATTTTTAATGTAAATATAAGCATAATTGAACATGTGGGTTTATTAAACAACTTATTAGTCACTGGCTACAAGACAAAAGACATTTTCAACTACATTAGTTAATAATTTTGTTATTATTATTAAACTCCATCACTATCTTACTCACTTTTATTTATTTATTTATTTGTCATTGATTACAATTAGGTGCCCACTGGACAATTGACTTGATTCTCTTTTAGCCAATTTACTGCATTGACTATTATATCCGCCTACCTTAAAGTTTTATTTAAACTATTTGGAAAAAGGATAATATATATATATATATATATATATCTGAGTGTATAAACATTACTTTATTGTATGTCATTGTATTGTATAATCTAAAGTGTGAATTCCGATGCCTATTGTTTAATCTAAAGGAGCAAACCTAGCAGCTTTATGCTATTAAGCTTCCTTTTTTCTGGCCTTTATTTATCCTAAATGAGTGTATTTTTAATTCTATTCAAAGCAAACGTTTTAGTGGTTGAAATTTATGTACATGTGTTTGTGTGTGTGTGGTTGAAATTTGTTCAGAAATATATGTGTGTGTTTATATATTTTTATTTATTTAGATATTTTTTTTGCCAAAAAAAAAAAAGAGCCTAAATTATTGGGAATAACAATGCAGGCCATCAACCAAAATAATTCTATTTGTTGATCATGCAATTTGAACCGTTAGATGAACCTTTCATTTTTTTATGCATGTTGCACATGTCAAATTCTTTTCTCCCACCGGAGCCCCCTCCTTCCTTTAAAAGCAATTATCTAAATTTAATTAAACGTACGGGAAGTTTAGAGTCTTTAGACTTACAATTAATGTTGACATCTAACAAAAAAATTGGAATATTTTTCAATTAGAAAAAATTCATATCATCATAAAAACCATACATAGTTTTGTATCATAGAATAAAAATGGTAAATTATTAAGTTGGTTCATAAATTTTTATGCTTTCGTTTGGTATTACAATTCTAAATCAAATTTTATTTTATTTTTTTGAAAAGTCGACAAAAATTATAACTAGTTTTTGAAAAATCAACAAACTCCAATTTAAAAATTTTATCTCCAATTGACGAACCAAACACACCCTATATTTGTATAACTTTTGGTCTTGTTCTTTTTCGTAGTTAAACTAATGTTAAACTATTAAAAACGTTGCTCGTAATCATTTCTGTTAATTCATGAACGGAATCTATTAGCGACGGATCGTCCAAAAATTAATGAAAAGTACTATTTATAGTATCATTTTAATAATGTAGTCGTTCAAACTATTAAAAAGAATAAGAATCAAAATTGTTTAAATTTAAAAATTTAGAGACTAAGGGTTCATTTGGTATTCGGATTAAGTTTAAAATAAAAAAATTAAATTGAGATTAGCTGAATTTTTAAAAATTAATTATAATTTTTATTGATTATTTAATAAAAAAATAAAAAATTAATGGTAAAGTATAATTTAGTTTAAACTCAACCTACCAAGCAAGTAATTTAGAGAGTTTACTCGACCAATGGGCTGGGCCGAAGTCGAGAGTTTATAGCCTATATGGCCTCACGGACCAATCAGTTAAATCGGTTTTTCAAAAAGTAACCAAACCATGACCATTACAGCTCTACAATTCACCACCAGCATCCCAACTTTCCTAGCTCCCAAACAACCGAAAATACAAGGAAAAGAATTAAGAGAAAAAGAAAAAAGAAAAAAGAAAAAAAAAAAAAAAAAAAAAAAAGACATGAGCAGGAGTTGGGTGTCCCTAAGTCCACTAAGTCAGGTGAAAATCCCAACCAGATATCGCGCAGGAAGCGGAAGCAGCAGCACCGTAAGGTTATCGGCAATCTCAGCTCGTCTCGACGACGGTTCTCGAAGCAGCGGCCAAGTCAATCTCTCTGTCCTCCGCTTCACTCTCGGTAAAAATCTCTCTCTCTTTTCAATTCTCTCTCTGATCTCCGCCGAGAAAATGTGACAGTTGAAATGAGCTGATTTTTGTAGAGGGTTGCAGGAATTCCTGGGCTGGACGAATCTTACTTGCCCAGATGGATCGGTTACGGTTTTGGTTCGCTTCTGGTTTTGAACCATTTCTTTGGTTCCAATTCCGCCTCTGATTTCACCTCACCACAGCTTGTAAGCAGATGATGATGATGATGATGATGATGATGATGATGATAATCAAAATAATAATAATGATAAAAAGACAAACTTTGTTTTATCTTCTTCCTTTTTTTTTTTTTTAGATTATATTTGTGTCGTTTATTATTGTGAATTTGATACTTTTTTTTTTTTTTTTTTGGTGTAGAGAACGGAGGCCTTGGGTCTTTCTTTGGCTGCATTTTCAACTGTACTTCCCTATCTTGGAAAATTTCTGAAGGTAAGCTTCTAGAATGGAGTGCTAAATTGATGTATCAATAGTAAATTTTGTATTTTGAAAAAAAAAAAAAAAAGGTCTCTAATATAGCGTTATCTTTGATATTAACTTTGTCATATGCTAAATTTGTTGGTAAATTTTATCATAATGTATAACCAATATCAAATTCAAAATTTGATTCTTATTAATTGTTATCTTGACTTTTTTATATTATGATCATCATTATAATATTTTCTTTTTTGGCTTATTTTAAATATTTAAAATTCACTTTTATAAGCTTGAAAGCAGAATACTAATAACAATAACAAAAAGTAGACATAGCATTGCACATTAAAGCACAAAATAGAACATGGTTTTTCATTTTTTTTAACAGATATAATCTTGGCATGGATATATATATATAGTATATATATTTATTGGAGATTATTTTACTTTTCTCTCTCCTTTTAGTAAGTTGATTATAGAACAAAGAAATTGATTTTTTTGGTTCAAATTTTCTTAATACACCCGTGTGTGCGTGTGCGTGTGCATGCATTATTTGCAGGGTGCTACTCAAGTGGATCAAACGACAATCCCTGAAGGCAGTGAACAAATATTTGTGATGTCGGAGAATGTCACAAACACTGAAAAGGAAGATTTGGCTTGGGCCACATATATTTTGCTCCGTAACACAAACACCATAGCTGTGGTATGGTACTTAAGAATTATCCAATACCTTAAAATTTTGTGCTTAGTTGTTTCATGTCTGATATTGTTAATCAGAGTTTAAGATGTTAATTATAGGATAAATTACACTATATTAAGACAGGCGAACTTAACGTCTAATTTTGCAGTTAACTTCAATTAAAGGTGAGCTGTGCATACGTGGCTATTGGAACAAACCAAAAGATGTACCGAAATCCAATTTAATAGATTGGTTTGGGGGACAGATTGAAGAGTTGGGCATTTCTGACTTGAAGGACACCCTTTACTTTCCTCAGGTTTCTGGTAAACACTCTTGTCGTTTTTAAAAAACCTATCGTCGTTTATTATCTCTTTAGATTTGACGTCTTTTGGTCATTCTTGTTTTTTACGAGTGTCGTAGCGTTTTTTTACTTATCGCCGTTTTATTGAAGCCATCATTTGTTATTTTTTCGTTTTTTCAATTTGTCGTTTCTTTTATTTTTTTTTTGGAATGGATTGATGTCGTTTTCCACATTTGTTTTTTCAGCTGTCTGTGGCTGTAAAGCTTCCTGTCGTTCATTTTTTCGTCGTTTTCATTTTTCTTTTGTCATTTCATAAATATTAATGTAGTTTTGTGTGTTGAAGTTTTTTTTTTTTTTTTGTCGTTTTCTTGGGCTGTGCTTCACGTTAACATCATTAATTATTGTTGTCGTCTATTGAGGTTTTATGTCGTTTCTGAATTTAATTTAATATCCCCTTGAAGTACTTGACGCTTTTAAAGTGTTCTGCTGTTTCCCACGTTTTCATTTTAAAATTTAATGTTGTTGTACCTTATCATGGATGTTGCCGTTTTCGACATCGTAAGTTTTCTATCGTACTAAAGCTTTTTTCTTGTTTTTCGTAAGGCTCACGTTTTCTACGTTTTATGTCGTCCCATTTCATGTTTTTTCACATCTTATAGTTTTCCACGTGATTGTCGTGCTAAAATTTTGTTGTTTCTAAATGTCTTTTTTGCATGTCATATTGTTCATTATTGCCATTTTCAATTTTCACTTTGTTTGTTGTTCTACACATTATCGACTTATATTCGATTTCTGAATTCTGTTTCTCGATAAGAGTTTGTTGTCGTTTTTTGACGTAATAGTTTTTGTTTTTTAATTTTTGTTCTTTTCCCATATATTGTCGTTTTCTTGTTCTATGTCTGTTTTAAAAGGTTGCGGTCTTTTGTTCTAGCTTTTGTCGTTTAATCGTATGTCGCTTACCCAATTTATTGACGTTTTTGTTCTATGTCGTTTTTAAGGTTGTGGTCATTGTTGTTGCTATCTTTCTCTTTAATTTCTATTTCCTTTATCAGCTTTTTGCTTCATGTCTTATTTCAACTTATCACAGTCGCAAAGTTTGTCGTTGTTTTAATTAACTTTCGTTTTCTAGCTTAGTTGTTATGAAAGCTGTGGTTTTTCATTTTTAACGTCGTTTATTAGTTTATGTCGTTTTTGATTGATTTTGTCGTTTTTTCCTTTAAAACTGGTTCTTGTCGTTCCACTTCAATGCCGTCCTCTCCCCCCTTGCCCCTTCACCTCTTCCCTTTCTCTCTGTCTTTGTTGTTGTTGTATTTGGATTTGGTGCTTGAATCAAAAGTGAGAAGAATATAACTTTATTTGATGTTGATTATTGCCGTTGTAACTCTTTTTTTTTTTTTTTCCCTTCAGATTCTGAACTCTGGGAAATACTACCCAAGGGAACTCGTTCTCTCCTGGTACAACCAGTGCCACAAGTCGCCAACTCGAGTGAAAAAACCGTGGAAACCAATCAAGGATTTATTTTGGTTGCTTCTACTATTAGCTATGCATATAGTGAAAAAGATAGAGCCTGGATAGCAGCACTTGCACATAAATTTTGCAGGTAAGACCATTTGTAGTACTAGTTTGTAAGAAAGGAACGAGTATAAAGGCTCATATTTTCATCAAATTTTCAACTCCAAAAAACCAAGTGTCTGTCAGATTTTATATCTTGTTTCTATGAAATTTTCGTGTTTTAACTAATTATGGGATCCGAAGAATGATAATGTTGTCAAGCGTAAAAAGAAATTTAAGTTACACAACAAAAACATATAACAATAATAATAAACCTATGAGGATATTGGGTCATTCCACTTAGCAGACTGACATTTTAAGATGTAAACTCAATTTCTTAACAGTCTCAAATTCCTTTTTCTTCTCTCTAACTTTCACAATTATATCTTTTTTTTTTTTTGGGTATAAATTGTGTTGGTAAAATGAAAAGTATTCTTTTTGCCTCAATTGAGCAAGTCTCAAAAAGCAATAATAGTGAAATTGTGAATATAAAGGAGTTCATCTATTTGATGTTGATGATTGAAGCAGATAGTCTAAGTGATACGTTTTCTAAAGGAAGATGATAATTTTTTCTCCAAATGGCATTGTTGATGTTTCAATTACTTGTCAGAAAAGCGAAATATAAACCGAGATTCTTGTATAGTAGAAACGATGTAGGCTTGACCTCAAATCAGCACTATGAGAAAACATGCAAGTCCCTCGGGTTCAGAAAAATATCTTTCAATTTAAACCGGGTCAAGTCCTAACTAAATGGTTGCTCTTCTCTCATATTTTTGTTTACAGGATCAGAATGGTTCCTCAATTGGATCCATAATGGGAGTCCAATCTGACCAAAAGCACTGGGAGTTCTACAAAAATTTCTCCAAGCCATACACCAGGTTCTGCAATTATAGAAAAATATGAAAAAAGTTTCTTCAACTTATGAATGAAGCGGATTGCTTGCGACATTATGCATAAAAGCTTGATGTGCTTGGTTGGTTACCTTGAGACGCACAACTCTTCTAATAGCTAGGATGAGTCCTGGCATCAGACACTCCACGTTAACGATATTGTGTTTGAGGGAGTAAACCTGCATGGACAGCAATGCTTGTCGATCGGATTGCTATTTTGCTAAGGTAACAAAATTGCTCTAGGAAATTATTATCAAAGCAAGAAGATTGCCCCAGAAGCAGACCTCTCCCGGGCCTGAAAAGTAGACAGTTGTACCAGAGGGAAGCCCCGGAAGGACTAAACTATGCACGCGAACTCCATCTTCTCCAAGTACTTGACCCCTTGCCTTTGTGGATTAAAAGCAACAATGAGTTTGGAGCATCAAATAGTGTAAATATGAAGATATTTCCAAGTTGAGATATAGTCCTGTTTACCAAAACATCTGTCGAAATATCTTCTCTATTGTATATCTGCCCAAGATTGGAGAGATTGTTGGCAATCTGGGATGCATCCGCAGATGGAAGATCCTGCCATAAAAAACGTCAAACTTTAGTATCGCATCTTGATGTATTCAACAGGAAGTTTGTTTTGAGAGCCAAGGGTCTAATTTGCGGCACCAACATTCCTTGGCGAGTATATCATTTTATGGTGTACAGTTTCAACATTCAAAGTTCACAAGTAGATTGTTTTTCTAGCGTAACTCAGGACACAAACACAGGAACCTTTAAAGTTCACGAGTATGTAATTGCATTTTCGAAATTCAAATTTGAAATGTACATATCGTATTCCCGGCATTGGTGAACGTTTTTTTTTTTTTTTTCCCTCTCCCATCACAGTAGAAGGACCCCAACTCGGACCAATTCGACATGTTAACAAGTAATCAAACAGGAATAATAAATGTTTTCGCAACTTGTATCTGCAATGTTGCTATGTTAAAAAGGAGACCAATTAAATTACCGTTGCAGTTTCCCTTGATTCAACAATCTCTACATTCCTGTAGTGGAAGGAAGCTGAAATCGCAGCTTGTTGAAGGAGTATCGATCCAATGGACAGAGTCGGCGCAACAAGACAGCCCTGAACATTAAAATCTTTTGTTGAAATCATTATTAAAAAAAAAAAAAAAATTTAAAAGAGTCCCGACCAGGCGAGCTGTAATATGAAAACGACAAGTCGAATTTCGAAAACAGATTTAAACAAATGAGGTTTCTCACCCTGTGCTCACCATGCTGGCTTTCTCACAGAAAGCTGACAATGCCGAGACTGTTTCTGGTTTAATTCTCGGCACATAAACCACACTGTTCATGCCAAAAGCTATTGCCTAACAGGACACACATACAAGGAGCCAAAGACAATCAGTTCATGTCTGGTAATTCAATTTCAACTTCTCTTGTGACAAGTTCAAACCAGAGGTTAAAAAAAAAAAAAAAAAAAAAATTTACCTGCTTCACATTGTCATATACTTTGGAAGGGTCAGTGAAATCAACAACTACTCCTGTTGATTTTGACTGTGAAAAAAAAAAAAAAAAAAAAAAAAGAAAGAAAAAAGAAAAAAGTCCGAAGTTATGAACAAAAATGTCAATGTCATCTGCATAAGTAGAGATAGACTTAATTTAAATAATTACCTGAGAGATGGAACCTAAGACCATAGTGAGATCATTCATAATGGGGATTTCAAGAGGCTCTTGCATGTCACATACCTATTTTTTTGAAAGAAAAAAAAAAGAAAAAAAAAAAAAAAGAAAGAAGAAGAAGAAGAATAATTAAGAGACCAAATTAGAAAAGTATTAAGACGAGTCAGGAAATTAAGGGACTAGAAGAAGACCTTGCCAATATCTTCTCCAACTTGATAAGAATCGACAGCACCAGCCACTTCCATTCCTCTGGCTTTGGTCACTGCTATCACCGCAGCTCTTCCTATTTCCTTTGCTGCTCCATTTATAATTACCTAATAAAATAAAATAAAAATACCCCAAAAAAAATTCTCATTTATATTCTTAAAAAAGCACCCCCCCAACAAAAAAAAAAAAAAAAAAAGAAATTCTTATAATGAGAACCTTGATATTGCTTTGGGAGGGTTGGGCTGAGCAAGAGATGAAAGCCGGTTTAGAAATAATGTTCAGATGATTTTGGAAGACATTAATGGAGTGAAAGTGGCAGCTCAAGGCTACCATGGCTGCCTCAGAGATGTTTTTCTGTAGTAATGTTTATGAGTTGAGAAGGGAGATAAGTCTATCTTCCTCGTGACCATGTGGTCGTTTGTTTTTTTGTTTCAGATAAGGTTTATGTGTTTTGTTAATTGACTTGTCTTATTATTCACTTTGCGGGCATATTAATCTCTTTCTGCGACAATTATTGGGAAGTTTTGTTTTCTTGTTTGTTGTCTCTCCTTTTTTTTTTTTTTTTTTGAATTTTTTAAAAATTAGCTTGCTTAAATTACGGGCACATTACAGGTCGTTTGGGGTGACAATTAAAGTTGGAGTTTTGAAACTAAGTTAGAGTTTTGAAAAAGTGAGTTTAGTTAAAAATAAAAAATTTTGAGTTAAAAAATATAAAACTTTAAAGGTGTTTAAAAATAATAATAATAATATGAATCTTGTTTTGTTTCTTTCTTCATTCTATTCAACTTATTAAAAAAAATTATCTTATTTTAACTTGAAATAATAAACTTATGACCTGTTTGAGGTCTTAAGTTTTTTTTTTTTTTAATTTTTGCCGGAACTTTGTTTATTTTTTTTCCACAAGGCCTTTTTTAAAAAATTCTTTTTCTAAGAAAATGGTAGTTTATTTATTTGTAAAATTCAATTGGCATATAAATGTTTGTAGGGAAATATTTATAATCCAGTTCTCCAAAATTTTGAGAGAGATTAAAATATGATAGATGTTGTTTATTACAATAGAAATTGGGCGAAGGAAAACAAATTAAAATTCAATTGCACGTGATGAACCTATGACATTGTCCCATTCGTGGTAACTATATATAGAGTTTGAATCTTCCACCCATGAATTATTAAAAAATAACAATAATAATATAACATTGTCGTATGCAATTATCAATTTTCACAAAATAATAGAAGTGGTGGAGTCCTAATAGCTATCAAACAATAATAATATATAAATATATATATATATTTATTCAATTAGAAACTTCAATGTATGGCTATCCCAACAAGAGGCATAATATATAGCATGGCCTTGATACAAATTTTACATTCTAGTTCAAATTAATATTGGAGCTGAATGACTTTTGATCTCTTAATTACTAGGGGGCTAAGCTCCTTAAACTTAACATGGGTTTTTAATAATATATTGTTGACTAGAGACTTCTTAACATTAGTTAAACTGTTCTAGTTTCCTACTTCTCTACCGTAGTTGTCCAGCGAAACATTAAAATCTTTTCCTTAGTGGAGATGAACTAAGATGTCTTTGATTTCCGTTGACTTTCAGATATTTTTAATGATTATATATGTCATAGGTAAAATTAATTTGGTGAAAACAAAAAATCAAAATCAAAATCAAAATCAAATTTTATATTATGTAAAAACCAACTCATAAGATATTGGTTTTAATATTTTAAGTAAGTGGACGAAGAACGTGATATATGTTGCAGAACCTATGGGGAGAATATGTGAATCATTCATCTCTGGGGCCTTCTTCTGCAAATTAACTAAAGTTATGGTATTAGTTTTTCTTTATGTGGTCCTGAAAAATTCATCCAAACGTTAGAAATATGAAAATTATTTTAAACAACAACAACAATAATAATAATAATAATAATAATAATAATGTTTAGAATAGTCGGTGAAAAGCTGAAAACTACGCATCTTATGGGGCAATGAACCATGCCATACAATTGGTACTACAAAATTGACCATTTTTTGTCATACTTAGTGGGCGTATCCACTGAAAGAATATTCTAATATCCTTCTCATTTGGTCGCAATCATGTTTTGGATTTAAAATCCTCATAAAATGCAACCTTCCAAACAGATATAAGAAAAACCAAAAACCTTATTAGGGTTAATTAGATACATTTCATATATATGTGGTTCAACTAATCACTCAAAAATAATTTAAGATATGATATTTTTCGTGATAGTGCACGGTTTTAAAAAATAAAATATGATAAAAATTGAGTTTTATTAATTAAAATTTTGTTCGTATCTTATCATAAATTTCTCGAGAGAAAAGAAAAGAAAATATTGCTACACCCTTTTCCAGTTTATGCCTGCCGACTAATAATAAACCCTACTAGTGCTTTGTATTAATGGAGGGGAAAAGTACGTAAACATTGACGAGGAGATTGGATAAGATTCGTTGTTGACTTGATATTAAGCTATTTCCATACAAACTCGATGGCTCAAATTATGAGTTTCTTTTGGACGACAAGATGGCCTTTAAATTAGATTTGTCACTAGGGATGATGAGTTGGCAGGGCATCATACATATATATATATATATATATATATATATGAATGATTAACGTGCAAATTTATATGCAAAACAAAACAAGTAATTATATATATATATATATGTTACTCGTTATTTTGAAAAAAAAAAAAAAAAAGATCTAAACATTGGTTCTTTTCTCAATTCAACGTAGAGACAGCACACCAATTCATACCACTGAATATTTGTCCTACAAATATGATCAAAATGACTCTACCTATTATGAATATTCGTATTTAACAGTAATTACTTACATCCATAGATAGCGTCATGTCATACATTTACTTGAAAATAATCTCAAACATTTTTTATAAGATTTGAATTTGAGACCTCTATTATAATAATTAAATTATTTGTAAGTATATATATACTACGCTCCACATTTCACCATCATGATTCTCTCTATTTCTCTATCTCTTTCATTTTTTTCCTCGAAAACTGTAGTGGTGTTGAAACACTTGCCACTGGCTAGGAGGCTTTTAATTAGAATAGAGAAGTAGAGCTAGAATTTAAGTTTTCTTTTTTCTTTTTTTTCTTCGAGGGAGTTGGTTTGTCTGAACTTGACAGCAGACCAATAAATGTTGTTGGTGTTTGCAATTGGAAGCAAAATCGGGATGTAATATACCTGACTTGCAACACCAAACAGAAAAAATAAAATAAGAATTGCGTGTCAACCATGGCAAAGCAATAACAAAAACCTTTGCCTTACGTATGAAGCATATATATAAATATATATACATTTGTTAGTATTTCAATTCATCTCAGGCTTAAGTTTTTAGGAGATGAATCAATAATAATTTTATATATCAGCACTTTTCCTCATGTGTAAGCCACATAATAGGCAAATGTACAGACGAATATTAATTTGAAAGTTCAACATAAATTATAAGAAATCCAAAATAAATTAAAGTCCCAACACACAATGATAATAATTAAATAGGTTAAATAATGCAAATGTTCGAATTCAAGGCCTCTCATTCTGATACCATGTTAGTTACTAATTTATTCCAAAAATTTAAACTTTTAAAAGATGGATTAATAATATTTTTATATTTCAATAATATTTTGTCAATGGGCATGCAATAGGTGCAAAAAATACGGTGCCCCATCATTTTCTTGGGGCCAATATTCTACGCGTAAAAACAATTTGGACAGTCACAAACAAACTAGCTAGCTAACTAGGCACTTCAAAGAGAATTTCCACGGCTACACTGAAAGCCAAAAACAAAAAAATAAAAAAATAAAAAGCTTTTATTTATTTTTTTGGGGTGAAATTCTCTAATATCAAAAAAATTAAGTGCACTTTCAACATGATGATAATAGAGTATTTAATTCATTTTCTTTTTCTTAATACTACTTTTTGTCTACCGACACTGTTAAGTTTATGTGGGCAGCTAAAGTTCAAAGGAATATAATATACATACATACATATATATATATATATGTGTGTGTGTGTTTGAACATATTTGCTGATCATCTTTGAATCCTCGATCACTCTCTCTAATTTTGATCGATTGGATTATCATTATCAAATTAAAGAAAAAAGGGACTAATATAAGGACCTTCTACCGGACTTTTGATCCTCAAAATCAAACTTATTTATAGTTAGAACTTCGAATCAATGTCCTTAATTGTCAGAAACGTGTTTTCTTCTTAAAACAAGATGTTGGACTTAAAACTTTGCCGATATATATTAATATACGTCTATATATGTATATGTATATGCATTATCAAATCATAATTGAATGATGTGGCAATATATATTTTAAGCGAATGATAGTGATAACTTAATTAACATTCACTTTTATTTTAGTTAAAAGGTTTGAATACGCTTTTCTATTACTCATTCCAAAGTTGGAAAAGTAATTATTAGTCTTTTAGACTTGAAATCCACGTTGTTTCCACGTGCCTCAATGTAATTCGGAAAGACCAGAGACCACCAAACCAGGGTTCATTTTGTGGGTCCGTGGGACCTAAAAGGCACAACTTTTTTATTTATTTATTTATTATTATTATTTTTTTTTTTGCAAGGGTAATTCTTACGACATTTTTGAAGTGTCAATGATTACTTTGTTGGGCAATATAAGACATGTCATTAGGTACTTTACAAGTTTGCATGAAGATATCGCAAAGTCATCAAGATCTAAGGCTACATGATTTACAGTAACGACAACCTATTTTCTTCACAATTGATATTTTTTGTATGTGAAACTCCATAACCGATCTTGGATATTTTAGCTCCAATTTCTATAGTAGTTTTCTTTACTAATAATTACAAAAAAAAAAAAAAAAAAAAAAAGTGCAAGTGGAAAATACTCAAAAAAAACGTACAAACTAGTGCTAGTGAAGTCGTTAAAAATAGAGTACGTTGGAGGAAAGATCTCAAAAAATACAAACTAAATACTTGTCCATGGTGTTTCTCTCTCTAATCTAGATCTTTCAACAGAAATATTTAGTGTACGTTTGGTTCTTCATTTCCAACTCAGTTTTTATTTTTTACTAAAAATTAACAAAAATTTTAACTAATTTTTAAAAAAATCATTCTAACGGCAAAAACATCGCTTAATCTTTTCACAAAATTAGCTACCGATCATCTAATAGATATTGAAAGTAAAACCACATTCAATTTATAAACAAATATATACAAAGGGAAAAAAAAAAAAAAAAAAAGTAAGACCATGTTTAGTGGGAAGGAGCCGAGCTGTTAGGGATTGGATATCATGTCTAATAATGTTATTTTAATAAGTTCTGCAAGAAGTAGTTGCATTAAAAGCAATAATAATACAAATATAGTTCTTTAAAAAAAAAAAAAGAAGAAGCAATAATACATAGTAATCCACGCATATATGATTGTTATATCGATCTATCAGAAGTTAGCATTCTTGGCATTTATTGCAAGTATTCTGTTTTGTGGGTTAATTTACGTTTGAAACAGGCTTAGGATTAGTGCTCTTATTTATTTATTTTATTTGTATAGCCTGTTGTTTGTGTATAAAATATTTGAACCAATTATATTGTAAATAGAAAAGTTAAAAAATAAAGGGTCAAGAAAAACGATAAAAAGAAAAAGAGAGGAGCAAACAATAGCTTTGTTTCATAAATTAAAAAAAAAAAAAAAAACACATAGGAATTCCATAAAACAACTTAGGACAAAATTTGCAGTTTATCAAACCCAATTTTTTCATATATTTATAAAATTGGTCGGTACCTTGTCCCCAATTTAAAAGAAAAAAAAATTAAATAAAAAGGAAAGTACAAAAAGATCCCTTGATGAAACCAACTACCCTTGGAACCATATATAATTTAACGTAACAAACAGTAATCCAAACAAATATATATTTAAAAATATAACTATAGTCTTGGCTGAACCCATTACTTTATAATTTTAGGGGGAAAAAAAAGCATTAGATTGATAATTAATTGGAAATTAGAGGAACCATTTACATTACAACAACCGCCCAGAGCCTAATATTAGGTTGCACCGTCTCTATCGAAGTACGTAATACACAGAATCCCAAACCCCTCATACGAATCTCACGTGGCGACGACTTTCTGTCCTCCTCTCCTAAGCCCCCTCCAAGGCGCACACGCTCGCTCGTGTCGGTCGCACGTGTCAGAGTGTCGGTGGGCTTTTGTAAGAGAGAGAACTAGTACAAAGTTAAAGTTACTTACACCAAAAAAATTAATATATATAATCTTTTTTTTACTTTTTGAGACACAGAGAGGTGGGTTTATTATGGATTTGTAGTACATTTGATAAGGGTGCCAACGACAGCCACGTGTCTAATCTGGAGTGTGACGTAATCAATTCGTGTTTCTTCCTTGGTTTTCACGGGGTCCTTGACGTGGTCCTGTTTTAGCTGTGTATACATTATATATATTTGTAGGTATGCATGTATTTTTCGTTACAATTCCTACAGAAAAAAAAAAAAAATTATATTAGTCAAGAGTCTCAATTTATGTCATCTTTATTAAATTTTATCAGATTTTACTGATTCGATATTTAATCAAGTATTATATATACATTTGATAAAACGATTTGAGTTGATATTTTTAAATTTGAGGTAGTTGATTTTTTAAAAATTATTATTGATTTTTCAGAAAAATATAAAAATTAAAATGAAAAAATACAGTTTAATCGGAGTTAAACTTATGAACCAAATAGAAGCTATGTCTTTTATTTCACAAAATTATTTCATATTTAATATTAATATTCGTATGGTGTTTTTACTTTAAATAAATATTATTCTCATTTCATATATATATATATATATATATTTATATATTTGGAATGACTATTGTGTCCATGATTTTGTTAAATTTGTGGCGACCGTTTTTCCCTTTCACTAACTCATAATGTGTGGCAAATGAGTACGAGCTACAAGAGCTTCAAATATATACATATATATAGTTATGAAATATATTTTTCACAAAAGAAAGGCAAATTTTTTTTTTTTTAAATATAGATTATGGAAATTATAATTTCACTTTGCAATTACAATGAAATTATGAAAGAAAATGGAATGAGTAGTGTTAGACAAGAGCAACCCCACAGAAGGGAAAAGGGACTTTGGAGGCTTTTATTCTTATCTTGTAAGCGCTATTGCACTAGTACACACAAAAAGCTATGAGTTATGGACCAACATAATTTTGTAATTTTTTTTTTCTTGAAATTATTGGTCGATCTATTTCTAGAGAAAAATTTTCATAATAGCTTCAATTCGGTTTTTTGTAATGGATCCATATAATTAGTTATAATAGCCCTTGATCAGCAATTCGTTTTGATTTGGACCATACCTACAGATGCAAGTGCCTCATGGTGATGGACCCCAAAGGACACCTTTAATGATGATACGTACCATTATAGAATATTGATTGTATATTTACGCACAAGTCTTAATCCGACCCCCCTAAATTTTGACTTATGCATTTGATATTTGATTAGAACCTTTGTTAAACAACCTTAACTAGGGTGAAGAAAAAAAAAATAGTGTTAAAGCGTTAAGAATTTTCATGAAGAAGTCAAAAAAAAAAAAAAAAGCATTTTGACAGTAATTCAATAAAGAAAGAAGTACTTAGAAAAAAGAATCTCGTTCGTTATATAGCAAGACAAAAGAAAAGTGGTAATAATACTACATAATAAGCTAATAATAGGATTCTTTTTATTTTTTATTTTTCTAAAAAGCATTTATAATCATTTAAAAAAAAAAACACGTATGGTTATCAATCTAATAATAGAATAGATACGTATCATTAATGTCCAAATTATATAGGTACATTGTGATTATGATGTATTAACGTTTAATGAGGGGTGCAATAATGTGCTTGTCACGATCATAACAACTATTTTAGTCGAGGAAATGGTTATTGGAGATTTGAAACTAATCAAAATAAAATTAAATCCGTCCTGACGTTATAATTAAAATAAAAATAATTTGACGTTGAAAAATTATAACTGAGAAATACACACACACACACATATATAAAGAAACTCGTTAGTAAAATTGTCAAGGCAAGTAATATTATGATTCCCGTGCGCACACAAAATCCAATGAATCTTTATCGGTCATATCATGTTTATTTTTTGGATACTTTTTCAACTCCAGTGCTATGCAACTCATTTTATAAATTTTTTTTCTTCTTTCGAAGCTGGGTGGTAATGTATTATGTTTTCAAATGTTAAATCGAGTCTACAAAGCTAATTGATTTTGCCAATAATTTGAAGGTTTAAAACATAATCTTATTGACATAATATTATGTTCTTTCCTTGTTAGAACTCTTGCTTTCTTTGATAAAAAGGATAAATATTTTGTACCAACTAACTTCCTATTGCAAACATGAATTATATTAAAATAAATAAATAATGGCATCTTTTATATACATATATAATATTACCAATAAGGTACCCAAATAAAAAATTGCCAACAATGAAAAACTATGAGATGCAAAAATTCTCAAGATCTTTTTTGACATGTCATCGGGGTTGTAACCTATGGTGATCGAGCAAAGTCAAGAAAAAAAAAAAGAAAAAGGAAAAGAAAACATTTTCAAAGCAGTAAAAAAAAAAAAGTATGACCAAAAAAGGGTAATTAATTTTTTCATTTAACACAATGACGGGGGAACATTACAGCCGTACATAAAATGATTTTTTTTTTTTTTTCAAATAAAAAAAGTGTGGACTCTTCACTCTTTGGTTCTAGAAAAAAAATATATATTTTATATATATTGGTTTATAGCTAGAAGCCTAGACGGACAAACTAAGTATGGCTAGTTAGTTAACCATACCAACAACGCGGAGTTAGCGCTCCACACGTCAGCACGATCTTCCACGTGGCCAAATTTTAAGACGCCATCAATAACACGGAATGATTGCCGGATATTTGAATTGACGAAATTGCCCTCAAACAGACACGTGGATGCGAACGAAGCATGTACTTTACAGTTTGACCTAGAAGCGTAAAGTAGCGGAACAGTCTCCACAGTTCCGTGAGGGAAACCCAAAGCCTGTTTTCGATATTTTAACCGGTTAATCGACAGCATTGGCGGCTTTCGTAGTCACCTTCTTCTTTTTCTTTTTCCCTTTTTTTTTTAATTTAATTTTCTTAAAAAAAAATTAATTTAGTATTATTAATAATAATGTAAAGGGTAATTATGTGCTTATAATTCATTATTAATTTATGTATATAAGAAAGGTTCCAACAAGCTCAGTTAGCTGGCCACTCGTTTTTATATTAATTTCCAATTTCTTCTTTCTCTTCCCCACCGTGTTTTCCAGAACAAGAATTATAGAGAGAAAGGAGTAAGAAAGAGAGAAAAGAAGGAGAATTTTGTCGCCTTGGATTCTCATTTTTATTGGAGGAAATCGCTGGTTTCAGATTTTTGGGTCTCAAAATTTTCTGGGGATTTTTTATTTTTTATTTTTTAAAGCAGTTTGGTCTACATTTTGCTGTAAAGATCTGCGCTTTGAGGTCCGGCAGGTTCTGGGTAGTTTTTTGTTTTCGACATTGATGGGTTTGGTCTTGGCTTTCGCGAGACGCCATTGATTCGGCAGAGAAAAGAAAAGAAAAGAAAAGAAAACTGAAAGGAAAAGAGGAAAGTCCCCTGTTTCTCTCTGGTGTTTCGTCTCTCTATTTTCTCTCTCTACAGTCTCTCTCTCTCTGGAGATTTGACTCGTGTAATGCTGGGGTCGGAGGCTTCTAAAGCAGGGTCCAGAATCTTTTCTTCCAATTGGGCATCTCCGATTCTCGACGCCGATCGCCACGGACCGAAATCCCCAAGGATCTGAGATTTTTTTTTTTTAGTTCCATACAAATTCTGAGCAAAACAAAAGATGATGAAGATGCGAACCAAAACGACAGGTATTTCTCAGATGAACGGCGGGTCCGCCGGCGGCGGCGGCGGGGCAGGCGCAGAGTCAACGCCGTCGGAGTGGGAGATGCGACCAGGAGGAATGCTCGTCCAGAAGCGCAGCGACTCCGATCAGAACTCCGCTCCTCCACCGACAATTCGCGTTCGGGTCAAATACGGGTCAATCTACCACGAAATCCATATCAGTTCTCAAGCCACATTCGGTAAGTTCATTCTCATCACCACAGTTGGAAATTGAAAAAAATATATATATACATATAAATATAATTCTGAGTGATTGTAATTGTCGTTTTGGATTGTGGTGTTTTTTGATTGCAGGGGAATTGAAGAAAATGCTGGTGGGTCCGACGGGCTTGCACCACCAAGACCAGAAGCTGATATACAAAGACAAGGAGAGGGATTCCAAGGCCTTTCTGGACATTTCGGGTGTGAAGGACCGGTCGAAGATCGTCTTGGTTGAAGACCCGCTAAGCCAGGAGAAGAGGTACCTCGAGATGCGGCGGACTGCGAAGATGGAGAAGGCGTCGCAGTCGATCTCCGAGATCAGTTTGGAAGTTGATAGGCTCGCTGGCCGGGTAATTTTGCGTTTCAATATGCAGAGTTTATGTTTGTTTTTGTGATAGATGGTGTGGTAAACTGGTAGTTGATCTTTGGTTTGGGAAAATTTTGGCAGGTTTCGGCTTTCGAATCGATAATTACTAAAGGCGGTAAAGTCGCGGAAACGGATGTGCTTAATCTGACTGAGCTTTTGATGAATGAACTGCTTAAATTAGACGGGATTATGGCCGATGGTGATGTAAAATTGCAGAGGAAAATGCAGGTAATTTCGGAATTCCAACTTGTTGAATTTGAACTTGAATAAGATTAGTTATATAACTGTGTTCAGCTCGATGAGTTCGTTACTCGCTGAATTATATTTGTTCGTTACTCGCTGAATTATATTTGCTATGATTTTGAAGGTGAGGAGAGTGCAAAAATATGTAGAAACTCTTGACATGTTGAAGATCAAGAACTCGATGCCCGCTAGCAACGGAGTTCATTCTCCGATGCAAGTTCAACAAAGGCTTTCCTCCAATGGCCAAAAGCAAACACCAATCCAAGACCAGCAACCCAAGCATTACTCCAATGGCCATAGACCGAGAACAATTCAAGAGCAGGAAGCCAGGAGTTCATTTGGGAATTCGCCGAGGAGTTCGTTCGGGAATTCTCCAAGGCATTCGTTTGGAAACTCGCCAACGCATCAGCAGCCACAGCCGCCTGCGAGGCACTCGACGTCAGGGGCGGCAGTTGTCATTACCACAAATTGGGAAACGTTCGACTCTGCCCCAGCAGCAGCGCCGTTGGTCCCGACCACTTCGACATCCACATCAGCCCCTGACGCCAATAGGCCCGTCCAACCGACCAGATTCACTTGGGACCTTCTCTGAATCTAGCCATGAAAATATATATATATATATATATATATATATATATATATACCACGTCTTTGTTTTTGTGTGTGTGTGTGTGGGGATGTGTTTTGGTTTTGTCACCTCTTGGTTTGCTATTTCTCTCCTTATGATGATTCTTTTCTGTATTTAGCAAATGTTTAGACCCCCTTTACTCTGTCTTTCTGTTCCTCAGAAATAAATGGGGGTTTTTGTCACTACAACAGTGAATTGTTATTCTTCTCAATCTGTCCTTTCTGAATTCTCAAGGGTTTTTGATGGTCATAAAGACTGTCAATTTGTAGATTCTTACTTTGAGAAGGGTGGGGAAAAAAATTTGTTAGGAATTGTCAGATGAAGGTCAGGTGTAATCTTCAAATCCATCATCCAATACCAAAAAAACATGTTACACCATATCGAGGCTAATTCGTGGGTGTTTTGTTGATTTTCAAAAAAATATTATGTTATATTTTTATCTTATCCGTATGTATATATATATATATATATATATATTTTAATAATCTACTTTGTGAGTGCGTGAGTGCGTGTTAAAAATTGTTACAGACATCACATAACTATTGTTAATTATAACGCAGACCGTTAAAATGTTAACTTAATAGTTAAAACAGCATTAGCTATCTATCCTAAGTTTTTGCCATACAGTATACCTTGCTTCCTTTGGGGACTACAAAATGACAAAAAAAGGCGTATTGTATTGATGAAGGGAATTTCAAAAAACAACAAACTTGTCCAATGATAGAACAACAGGTGGCGGTAAAGGTAAAGGGTTAGGGGATGAAATGATAACAATGGATTAGTTCAAGCCTTAATAGGAAATGTTGTTTGGGATATGATTATTTTTTGGGGTACCTTAATAGGAAATGTTGTTTGGGATATGGTTATTTTTTGGGGGACTCACTTTCGTGATTCAGAATGTTTTTTTTTATTTTTATTATTTTTTTACACCCAAGGAAAGGTTTTGTTTGGTGACCCTTCCACAAGCCAACTATTTTCAAGAAAGTTCTGGAAGGGCTATAATAGCTCTCATGATATAAATATGTATTTAATAAGCTGTGAACGGCCATCACGACTGCTTAAAATAGGCAAATTATAAAGTATAAATTGTGGATATCCAAGTCACTAACTCACTGTGATATACTAATATTAGTGTCTTGTAATCATTTTCGTGAAAAATTTGTAATGGAATTTATTCCAAACAAGGCTGTTAGTGGGGTTGGTTCTCAGTTCATTCACCACCAAAATTGGTCTTAGCACTCAGTATCAATTAAGTAGAGACAACCAGTGCTACTCATTTTTCTTTATAAAATTATACGTTTGTGTTAATTCTATGATGATAATCAAGTGTTTGTGTTAAGGTCCTATCAAACGACAAATAAGTAAAGTACAAAGCTCAATTAGACCTTAAAATCAAAAGAAATCAATTCTAACTTCTCTGTAATTCTCAAGTTTCTCAAATACGTACAAATCTCATAGCTTATATGTTATTTTCAGTCTTTCCTGACAGATTATTTAGTTACTATTCTTTGATCTTGATCATTCATCTTATTATTTTGATATCAACTTTACACGTGTCTTCTTTTCCTTTTCCTCCCTTTATCGATTCTGTCATCTAACATGACATGTCTTCAGTTCTACTCTAGTTTTCCGTCTATTTTAGTTTCAATCTTTAAATGTCCCGTCTATTTTAGTTTCACTCTTGGTGATGGGAAAGACTTGTATTTGGAATTGGTTGTTTGTTAGGGCTCTTTTTTATGAAGTGCTTGCAACAGAAGCCTCTGAGAGATCTGGAATACTTCTCTTTCGCTACAAGAAATCAATTGTGCAACGTCAAAAGGATAGGGCTAAATCCCTTGCGCAGTAGTCACTTATAAAATTATTTCTTTGAGCTGAAGATGACACTTTTTTTTTGACGAGTGTCCAAAGAAACGAAGGATATGGATTTTTCACTCTCCAATTAGGAGCAAGTACTTTATGTGACCGTCATCATATTGAGAACAACGGACAAAATAATTATTATAATAGTTTCTCAATAAATGCAACCAATCATATCGGACAGCCACATTAACAAAAAGAAAACCGCAAAAAAAAAAAAAAAAAAAAAAAAAGCAGCACACGTTTTCATTCGTTGAGTAATTTATTATTATTGGAATCAAAATGTGCCAAAGAGATCCCTGGCGTTTAACTTTTTGTTAGAATAGTGATGCAAATGAAAGATGAGAATAAAGTTCAGTATTAAATTTCATTGATTTGTTTGTTTTTTTTTCTTTTTATTTTTATTTTAATGTTATTTTAATCAGATCCAATATTTTAAAGTGTATAATATCAATATAAGATCTTATTGTAAAAAGTTCCAAAATTATATTATATTGCACGAAGCATAAAAAGGATGATGGCTAGAAGATGCTTTTAGCAGATGAGTCGGCATCTAAAAAAAGTGAAATTTACTGCTCATGAGAAGCTAAGAACATTCATGAATTGTTTGTTGACCAAGGACAACCTCATAAACACATGAGGATTGTTATTAATTTAAAGAAAGAAAGTTAAAATGAAAAAGAAGACAAACTAGATATTATTTTGGCATGTAGAGAATATTAATTAGTTTTAGATGGCACCACCTACTTTATCAATATTCCAGCTGGGAGAAATTAATAAATGCTTTGAATTTTTTGGGGATCGAAGAAATTAAAAAAAAAAATGGTACTTACTCAAATTTCATGCGGTACTGTTTTTCAAAACTGACCCAGACATTCGAAAATGACCCAAATCATAATATTTTAAAAAATAATAAATATTCTTTGCATGAAACTACTTGGACTTGTGAACTTAAACTGCTTGGAAATACTGAGCGTGAAAGGACGGACATTGTGATTTCAAGTGCAGTTTGTTCTCAGGAGTTAGTACAGGAAAATATTGTCTTTACTTTTAAGCAAAGAGGGGGAAAAAAAAAAGTTGTAATGGGGGCTTTTTTGTTTATTGATAATGCATGTTTATTTACATTAATTTTGATTAAAAAATCATGTTAAAATGATAAGCTAAAATTAAAAAAAAAAATAGTCGTATTAGAATGTAGTAAAAGAAAAAAAAAAACGGTCCTTTTTTTAATTGATAGTGCATTTTTATTAATTAATTTTGATTAAAAAAATCACGTTAAAATGATGAAAAAAAAAATAACAACGATAATTATTAATATAGGTATTTTAAATAGCTAAACTTTAAAATTTTGGAGGGAAGAGAAAGTAAGAAAACTGATTCCAATTTAGCTGATGGCCTGATCACTGCAGTAGTTAAACTAGGTGAATGGAGACTTGAGATATTTAATCCAAATAAGGGACAAAATTTGAAGAGAAGTTCATAAAAGAAAGAGAAGGAAAAGTTGGTCATTATGACGGCGGTGAGAGAAATTTGAGAATAATTCTTATTAATGTTTTGTAAGTACTTACTGTCATTTCTCCCTATCTCTCCATCTCTCTCTCTCTCTCTCTTTTTAAAATTTTTTTTGATAATTAAGTGTTATTTATTTTGTCTTCTGGATTTCAATGCAAATACAGGGAAGATGTGAAATTACTATTTGACAGCTAAAAGGGTGAAAGAGGTCAATACAATTTTTTCTGAAAATATTTACGTTAAATAGTACTATTTTAAAAAAATATTTAAGGTAAATAACATGTTATCATACATAATTTATTTACAAAACATATTTACATAAAAATTGCTTTATAAATTTTACTAAAAAAGTTACTTTATAAACATTTTGTCAAATAAATTTTCCCTAAATATTCTATTTCTCTCTTTAAAAAAAAAAAAAAATCTCAGTTGCTGCAATTAATCTAGCTAAAACGAAGTCCCCAATTTTTGGAAGAGAACAGTAAATAGTATTTTTTACATTAAAAATAGAAGTAAATAACAATTTTAAAAATATTTAAAAGAAATCACAATAAATAACAAATTTATCAGATAAATGATTTATTTATTTCTTATAAATATATTAATTTATCTGTTTACCTAATAAACATATTATTTACTTCAAATATTTAAAATTTTGCTATTTACTTCAATTATTTTTATCAAAATACTATTCATCACAATTTCTCCCCCCCCCCCCCCCCCCCCCCTTTTTTTTTTTTTTAAAGGGATGAGCAAACTCAACGACCCAAATTTGATTGGATTCTCTGTTCAGCTCTATCTAGGCCGGGCCGAGGCTAAGGCTTTCTCCCCCATTTAGCTCGGGCAGGATGGCTACTTTCCGGACCCAATTATCTCATAGTGCCGAGTTTATTCTCTAGTTCGTGTCTCCACTTTCTCTTTATGGATTTCCTAGATAATGTATATTTAGGATTCTTATTATAATTTCCTTGTAAAATTTTCCTTTATAGCCTAGATACTCTTTCTTTCTTGTTAGGTTTTTCTCTCTGAATTTACTACTTAGGTTTTTAATGAGATATTTCGTAAAAAATCAAAGAGAATTCTTGGAGGATTTGAGGGCAGCCCTCTAGGTCTATAACCAAAAAAGAAGCACAGCTGACGGAAAACATAGGGGAAAACAAAGAAAGAAAAGACAGAAACATAATTTTATAGTGTAGGTTTTTATCTTCATTGTTTTATTTTGATTATACTTTTAAGATTTTTATTTTTACAAAATCCCAAGTAGAGTGCATCTTGAAGCAATAAAAGGAAAGAGAAAAAAGATTCATAAGAGGAGCTTGAAGATCTGTGACACTTTCAAATAAATTTTTCTTTCCTATTATCTTTTTATCTTTGTAGTTTGTTTGTATTTATGGAATGATTTGTTTGTTCTAGTCTACACATTGTAGTCTAACTATGAAACTTAGCTTAATTCCTTTTTTTATTTTGTTTATGCTAGTCTATTTAAGTTAAGTTGAGTGTTCTATTTGTGCTTAATCCTTCTAAATGCTTGATAATCATTTAGATGATTAGGAGATCATCATGAACTTGGAAAATGGATTTATGTTTTTAGTAATCCATAAAGTGACATAATTGCAAGTGAGATATATAAGAATCTACATGCTAGATTTGTGTAGCCAATGAATAAAACTTAAAGCTTAATGAATCATTTTTAATTAGTACTCACAGGAATGTATCTTTTAATAGAGGGTATTTCTATTTGACTATTGGGAGGGGCTTAAATTAGAATAATTCCAATTATCGCTTAACTAGACAACTAATTTAAAGGGAAAATAAGAGGCCTTGTGAAGTGTTTTGGCGAAATTGGATCCATGGAACCTTTTATTGTTTTTTTAATCTAGTTTGTTTAATTTGTTTTAACTAGTATTTTTTTCCCCTTCTAATCGGTTATTCAAATGATTTTTAGTTAACAATTTTGATAATTAATCATAATTAGATGCAATTCTCATATGATGGTTAATGTTAGTCACCTTTTATTACTTGTGCGGCCATGTATATTTACGTGTGTTTAAAATTAAACAACATTGCTTTTAGAAAACCATGCGTTTTCATTGCAGAACTATAAACGGCATGTCGTTCAAGGTTAATATAATAGACTTTGGCCTGCATTCGGTTTGACGAGGCATGTATACATACATACACGCACACACACACACACACACATATATATATTAGTTGGTGGAATGTGCCTTGTTAGTATTCTTTTAAGAAATTTTCTGCTGTTACTATTTTTATATATACTTACAATTTTATATATTCAAATATATAACTACAGATATGGTAAATTATACCCAACATAAAATTATTTTGAAAATTAAAGTATAAATATAAAATTATATGATTGAACAAAATCATTAAATTAAAATCTATGGTTCAACAAAAACCAACAAGTTTAAATTATACATAACCATGTCAAACATTAAAAATAAAAATAAAAAAAACCACAGAACAAATACATGTTTTCTTCAATAAATATTATAGATATATATATATATGCAATGCTATATAATATTAAAATTCACAAATTGAAGTGCGTATGACAAAAAATAAAAAATAAAAAATAAAAAATAAAAAATAAAAAAAAAATAAAATAAAAAGTGTGTCCAAATTTAATCGTCATTCTAAACTACAATTGTAAAAGAAAGCGTGCACAAAGCGCTTCTAGTTTCATTTATAAAAAAGCAAATAATTTGAAACTTATTACGAAAACCAAAATATAAACTTTGGAGGAGATTTTTAAATATTAATTTAAGCTGTCAAAAAAGGCTTGCGATAAATGTGAGAAAAAGTAGTTCAATTAGAAAGAAACGGTAAAGTCTCTACTCTATTTGCTTGCAATGCTATATCTATCAAAGTTAAGTTGGCAAACGTTTCTGTAACATTAGACTCGTTATGCTCGTTGGCTACGCGTCTATTGAAAGTCGGTAACCTTCGTCACCGTTAGCATTTGGTGTACTTTCTTGATAGCTTCAATACTTCATTGAATGCCTTTAATGTAATGAACCGTAAGCCCTTCAGAAAGAAAGACATAATTAAAAAAAAAAAAAAAAAAAGAGTTATTTTAAAAAAGGTCAATCAAGTAAGTATGTGTTCACCGTCAAAAGTTGAAATAAAAGAGCTTTTCTTTTTTGACAAAACAACCACAAACACATTAAAAATAAGATTTTAAAGTTTTAACATATTTGAGAAAATTATCTCTATATGATAATTAGTTGAAGAAAGTATTTTATTATAACCACATATGAAAAAATAAGTGTTCCTTAAAGCAGTATAAAAAAAATGTTTAGAGAATGACATATTTAAGAAAAATTATTTAAAAGTACAAGTTAGAGAATACAAGCATTTCTTTTGAGAGACTATTCAAAATAAAAAAAAATTATATACACACACACACAAAACGACATAGGGCTTCTTTTTTTTTTTTTTTTTTTTTTTTTTACCGAGTAGGACATAGCATTTAGACAATGGTAACAAAAAGCCAAAAGATTTAAAAGATTTACGGTTAAAGAAAACTTAAAATTATAAGGTTTTTCATTGCAAGAAAAGACGAATGAAAATTTTGAATGTAAGATGTCAAATAAAAGAGTCTGACAAGTGGATTCTTATAAGCCACTGAATTCAACTAAATGAAAAAAAGAATAATTTCCAGCCATTGGATTTTTTTGTTGAAGAACAAAAATGTTCAACTTGATTCTCCTTTCTATATATTCTTATATATATATATATATATATATTATATATATACGTATATAGAGAGAACAAGAAAAAACTCCACTGCAAGTAAATTTTCAAATTTTGTTTAAAAGCTAGACGTCTTTAGAGCATGAAGAATAAAACGTCGTTTTCCCCCCCCAAATTGCCGTGTATTTGGACATTCACTTGTTGTTTTTTGACGTTCAGGGGTCACTTGCTAGAACACGACATGATTTTAATTGAAAAACAAATGTCGTATCGGGCTTCGTTCATAATATCAACGCCCGAGGACTTGTGTTTGCGTTCTGTTATTGAAAGACAACATGTCCTTTCGCTGCACGTGAACAACACGAATAGCAACACGGCTTTCAGATTAACACAAACGGTATGTCGTTTTCCAATTTTTTTTTAAATGTAGAAAACGCGTTGCCGTTTGTTCTACGAAAACAATTAAGTCCCGGTGTCCCATCTAGAAAACGACATGATTTTGACATCGGGTTCCCTCTCAAAAAAGACATGACTTTGACATGGATTAATGACATATCATTCGGGGCGTTTGCCCTCACTTTGGAAAAAGGGACATGTAAAATCCTTATCCAAAAACTTAACCATTACTTAAATATCTTATGCTCTTAATATAGATGATAAACTTATTTGGTTGGAGGATTCACCTTCGTTTATATAAAACTATTAATATCTTCGCTTTATGTTTATATAATAATAGATTCTATGTTTAATAAAAAACGAAAACAATAATTATGCTAAGCAAAGAAAAAGGTATGTTTAGCCTAAACTGCCCCACCACTTCAAGAAACTCGAAATGACACATATGTACATACATCTGAAACAAATTAAATAGAAAGTGCAATTTTGAGTTCAATTACAGACAACAAGAAAATAAAATTCGTCCAAGAAATCGGTTCCAACAAGAAATGTGTTATAAGATTTTTCTTGACTGAAATTCAGTCTGACCATAATACGTTCCTTCAAAAAACCATTATCAACAGTCAAAGGCGTGTTGTTGCCGACATGATCTTATTTTTTCTTTTGCAAAGATTTTCAAAGGACAATTCATGTAAGAACTGAAAATAAATAAATAAATAAAAGAAAAAAAAACTATATAATTACTATTATTTAAAATAAAAAGGCTTCTGTTTGATGTGCATGTATTTCAGAACGCATGTTCATGCCGACTTTATGTTACTCGTAAGTCTAAAGGTTATACAGTTTCATACTTGTGACATTTAGAAACTATAGTCTATAGAGTGCTCAATTATTTTTGCAATATTGCACCCTTCCTCACATTATATAAGGTGGTGAGTGGTGGCGTTTTCAATCTATATATATATATATATATAGTCGGCCAAAAAATGACCAACCTCAAGCTGATGATTGCCAGCTTTTAAATACATCTGGTTGACATTGGTTCCTTTCGAACTATCAGTGTCAAATGATAACACCCTTATAAAAATGGGGCACCATCCTTTGGTGAAACTCTACGGAAAAGGATTGAAACCAAACTATATTCGGCCAAGTACATTTTACCCTTTATTTTTTATTTTTTATTTTTACCTAAAGAAAAATGGGCTATAGGATAGAGATTGAAATACCCAGATAATCCCAAAGAGGTGGATGTCTCTCCGCGTGATATATAAATCATTCATGAAATGGATTGTCTATATACCCCGACCAATGCGGTGGTGACAACTCGAACCCAAACATTCAGTGAGAAGAACGAAGTCCTACCAATCAACCTAAGAGACGTTATCGGCCAAGTACTCTTTATGTAAAAGCAAAATATTTTACTCCTTTTTTTTTCCTCGTGTGTTTCCAATGTCTATAACTATAATATAAATAGCTCAATGGAGTATGTTAAACAGTCTCAGATAAAACTCATATTCAAAAATTAATTCAACAGAAGAAAGTGTTTAATATAAATATAGATACTATAATACTCTAGAGCGATGCTGGACAAATTCACAAGATAACTTCATTTCTCATACTTAGTGTGTCATACGTAAATGGGTCAAGATCCTAATCTGCCATCGCCTGTAAAATCTGGCTAGCTCATAATTCATGTTAAATAGACTTGAGTATAACTCATCCCTAAAAGCTAGCTCAAGATGAGAGAGTGTGTGAAATCCACATATAAATACCTAACAACTCAGAGCAATGTAGGATAAATTCACAATCTAACACCTCCCTCATATAATGACTTCCCAAACATTGTTATTATTTAACCTGACCCATTTTCATAATATGCTAAGCTTGAGGTCGGAGGGTATTAGATTGTGAACTTTTCTCATGTAAAGTTATTGAATTATTGTGGTGTTTATAGGTGGATGCTATACAATGCGATGTTCCCCAACTCCGTGCAAGTCAATCTCTCTATTACTTTGTGAGAAAAATGATAATGAGCAATAATCCCAATTACCCACAGATTATTCTCTAGACAAAATCCTAGATACATGATTTCACTCCTGAAAATTTATTTTTTAATTTTTGGTGGAAAAGCAACTCGTGAAAAACAATAGTTCTTTGGGGTTTGCCACAAGCTTAAACTATTGAAAAAGAAAGAAAAGAAAGGAATAGAAACTCCTCCAAAGGTTATCAACTATGTGCTTCTCTCATATTCAACACCAAACAAACAATATTGCTTTGAACACAAGGATCAATAAGAATTTGATTATTACTAGCCGCACAGTGATGACGATATATATGTGTAGTGTGTTACATTCTCATAATACAAAAAGTTAGATTTTGATGGCTTTCTCGGTTCGATATGATTTTGATTTTATCTGACGGCTAAAAGATAAGATTTAGTTCTCGCCCCAACCAATCACATAATTCGATCTCAGTTCATATTCACGTGATGATGGAGGAAAGTCGAAAGAATATCCACACATACATATTCATAATATCCAAAGACTATTACAAAACAGAATTTGTGGGATCAATGAAAAGACTATCCTTATTTTCTAAGATCACGTGGGTAGGTATACACAAATTAGGTCTATCTGATTACTACTCATATATATATATATATATATATATATGAAGACTGATTCCGAATCCAGATTGAGAAAATCTTGAAAATTCTCTCTCTCTCTCTCTCACTCCAGTAACCTTTTCATTACAATTTTCACAAGTAATTATAAAGGAAATTAGAGGCCCAAGTTGACACGGAATCTGGGCCTGTGGGAGTGCAAAAGTTTGTCCCAAACTTAAATGACGGCCGAGCCTAGATCTCGCCAGCACTTGGGCTATTAAATTTTTATTCATGCATGTATATATATATATATATATATATATATATATTTTTTTTTTTAATTTAGGTTCGGAGTGATGATTTTCTCTCCGAGCCTAGAAGTTCGAGTCCCTATTACTTGGATAAGCCGTTTATGTCTCCATGGAAGGATACTAGTGCCTTTGTTGTTGCCATTATCCCCGTTTGAACGACACCCCCACTTATATTTACATTTCTTCTTCTCTGTCTTTTTTCTCTTCTTTTCCTAATTTCATGGTCCCACCAAATTTGAAAACGACCAAATAATATCACGTCACTATTCACTACACACGCTCGCACGCACACACACACACACACACACACACACATATATATATATATATATATATTTGTCTATATATATGTACTGTTTGCTTTCTCAGGGCAAATCATAATATTTCTACTTTAATTTAGTACCCCGAAGATTATCTTCTCTGTCTCTCTTTTTTTTTACCCGTTTGTTTCTATCTTTTAAACGTTATTTTTATGTTTTGATAATGGTAATCAAGATGTCGTTGTGATTTCCAATAGCTGTGGGATAATGTCAGGATAATGGCGTTATGTCTTTAATAGTGCTTCGCTCGTTATCCTGTTAGGTTTTACTAATTTATTATTATTAATTAATAGTTAAATATACTAGTTAGTTATAAATTGTTTTTTGTATTTTACAATGGAAATGGTGGTTTAATGGACACGCAATTCGCATGTCTTTTTTTAACTGAAATGGATATGTCATAATTAAGTGTAATGGATCAGTACAAATGACTAATCCTTTGTGCCTACTTTTTAGTCACATTATTTAAACATGGACATCAATATCCATACATTTTCTCTTTAAAAAAAAAAAAAAAGGTTAAAAAAATGCCAATAGGTTAATATTGTTCGAATCACCTATTTTTCAAACAGAAAAGTTCTTATATTCAAACACATTCATGCACATCCGCCTGAGTTAACCCCAGCGATACTGTTGGAATCACCAACTAAGAATTTTACACGTGAAAAAGAAAAATGTTACGTCTAAAAAGAAAATGGGTATTCATGAAAACACTTGGAAAGATAGACACAACAAATTTGTTCTGTGGATAACTTCAGCTATATATTACTTTAGTCTTTTCATTTCCTGGAATATGCACAAAGTGAAATTCAAATTGCCCACAATATTATTGTAGAAAAAGTCACCACATGAAGAGACAGCTGCCAACGTGGCAATAATCCATGACTTTTGCACAGACGGACTACGTGTTAACCATTACCTTTATATATTGTCACCCTTTTTGGAGAGACGAAATATTCTCTCTTTAATTTCTTCTTTTCCCCCCACTAGCTATACAAACTTACATCTATATATATGTATATATATATATATATATATATATATGAAACCGAAGGCGTATTCTAGCAACAAAAAGTTGGGGGTATTTGAAAAAATTCAAAAGTTAAGCACTTTGAAGCGGTGATGAGGCAGCTGACTTTAGCTTTTTTAAGATTTGAACTCAAACTAAAGCCGCTAGGCAGGTGCAATACAATGCACGAGAAAATTATAACGTCGGCGAGCTAGTGTAGAATGTTCCGCAGCAGCCATGACGAACAGTTTTAGGAAGCACCGGTCATGATCATAGATAGATTCACTTTTTATTAGTTTTACCGTTTGATATAATATCGTTAAATTTTTTTTTTAATTTTCTTTATTTATTTAATTTTTGACACGGACTGTCTCACGGGTGTAGATTCGATCAATACATGGTTTATAATCAATGTCATGATCAGATATTGTGGATTTGAGAAGTCCTGATAAAGCGAAATGCTGTACAACCTAATTTTTTATTCAAAATCTTATATTCCTTTTCAAGTGACATGTCTCTGTAGGTCCTATAATTCTTTTAAAATTTTATTTTTTAAAAGAAAAAATATATATATTTATATATGTATATATATATTTAACCAAAGAGAATTTGACAGATTAGACTGGATTAAAATTCTCTTGTAACAAATAGAAATGCTCTTGTGAAAATGGGCGGCAACTAATTCTATCATAAACCAACCACGTAATCTCACACGCTCGTGGACTTCACTGCGTGATGCACTTTTAAGTGGTTGGTCACGTGTGCAAGCTTTATTAGACAACTATTTTTTAAGCACTTAAAATTTAGGTTGTTCAATTTAGTTTTAATATAATAATTCCTCTTTTATTTTAATTAATTTCTTTTTGTTACCATAACTCCCCGGCCACTTAATGGCTTGCCTTTTAAGAAGGGTCATCGTGTTGCTCATGGGAATAAGATGCGGGTTTTGAGTTCTTCATGACGTTATGGACATTGACACTAAGAAATGCGTTAGATATATAAAACTAAGTAAAAGTTTGCATTATTGAAAAAAAAAAAAGAAAAACAAGTTCAATTCACAATGTCTGCGTGTTAAAGGGATATGTATTTATCTTGTTTCTAGAAACCGGAAGTATTTATTTATATTTGAAATAAAAAAAAAAAAAGCTTGGATATATATAACATTGACTTATATTTCTTCGTAATATTATATATGCTACATTAACAATTATTTAATTAAATATTAAAAATATATATTGTCCCTTGATTATGCTCAATCGATCATCTACTAGTATAGCAGTGCTTTCAAATATCATCAAAATAAAGAGATGAAAACGTCCTCTTTATAGCAGAATATTTTAAACTAGTCCCTCATCAAAGAAAGAATTGATCATCTAGTACTCCTACTACCCAAGCTTTTTGCTTTTTTATTTGGGAACAAGAATAATTTTTTTCAATTGCAGAAAAAAGTTATACGAATAAAGATTGACGTGTCTATATAACTTTTGAGTTACTAATTTATATAGCACTGTCATCTTCCCCTCCCCCCCCAAAAAAAAAAAACAATCGAGTCATCGAAGTGATATATAGTCAAACTCCTATCTTGATATATGTATATATATATATATATATATATATTATACTAGTTTTTAGGGACGTGCTTCGTACGTGTGGATGTGGATTTAATGTGTTGATTTTAAAAATAAATATTTAAATATTAATTTTTTCAATAAAAGAAAATAGATGTTGAATTTTTGAAAAAATTAATATCTTTTTCTCAATTTATGCTTGTCTTCAAGAGAGTTTAATAGAATCTAGTAATAAGTGATTCAAAGGGAACATAATAATTTGAAGAATTGTAAGAAAAAAATTGTTGAGACATATTTGAAAAAAATTATTTTATATAGGGACATCTTGAAAAAACGAAAAGTATTTTAAATGAATCAACTATAAATATGTAAAAATTTTGTGGAGAAAAGGTAAAAACAGAAAAATAAAACAAAGAAGGAGTAAGCAACTAAAAAAAAATGCACAAAAAAAAAAAATAGAGAGACCAAATTTTTTAATAGTGTCAAAAAAAGGCCACTCTCCTTTATAATATAGTCATAGATATGTACATATATTTACAAATATATTATCTAACAACCATATACATGTTTAACGGATCTAACTTCTATTTAGATAAATGTAATTATTAGTTGAATTAGATGTAATTTTTTTTTAAGTTCATATATAATATAGTATTTTTATAACTAGTGCAAGTGATATGTAATACAACAGAAAAATATTATATTATAGTCAACTGAGTTAAACTATGAAAAAAAAATTACGAGTAATATTCTATAAGGATGTCAGAGAGTAGTCTGATAATAGACAAAGTTTAATGTCTGAGGTCATATATACAATCCAACACAAGAAACATACAAATTAATATACATATTTTGTAATACTACCTTATTAATGTGTGATTTTTTTTTTAAAATCAGAACCGTTTGTCAGTAAAAGTTTAAAAATGTAACTCATTAAAATTATATAATATTATATGTAGATAAATTAATAATTATATGAATGTTAGAAGTTAAGTAGTTTCAGAGGAGATTCATCCTAGATAAAAAAAAAAAAAACGTTTATTGGTCTTCTCTTTCAAAAGTTATTTGGATGAGCACGTTTTAGAGCGTGAGTTGGCTTCTAATCACCTAGCTAGGGTGCTGACACGTGAGCTAGCTATCATATATAGGCTTGCATGTTCTACTATATATATATATATATTTTGTACAGATTTAAATTTAACGGGGGAAAAAAAAAAGAATAAAGTGTTTCCACATGATTTGCATAGCACTATCGTGACTCTTCAACATCTATATCTCCATTAATCATATATTCTGGTCTCACTTGCTTTTATCTTTAGCTTGTGATCAATTGTATATCCTTCTTCTTCCAACGGCAAGACCGATGGCTACGACTATATATATATATATATATCTATATGTATATGTATATATATATATATATCTATATGTATATGTATGTTTGTGTGTGTAAATATAGATCACTTCTTTAATGGTTTTCGTTGACAGTCGACTATATTCTCCGGCCTCTCCCCTTAGCTGATTCGGCCACTCATTTGTATAGAAATTCAGTTCTAATGTCATTAGTGACTATATTTATTTGAATTTGGTCATCTGGAACTCTTATTTAATTAATAAATTTATTTTTGATTGTATATATTCTTTCCGTTATCATAACAACACCATCGTTTTCAATTATGATGCTTAATAATATATGTAACAGTTCATGTGGATTATAACGTTCATATATATAATATTTGGCCATCTGAACGTGAAAGAGACTTCTATTTGTATTCAATTGTACGTATTGGTCAATTTTGTTTTATGATGCATGGATGATTGCATCATAAGTACATATTCCATGCACTCATTATAATAAATTAATGTAGATAACAAAAATAATATTATGATGACTTATATATATATATATATATATATTTACATGCATGATGAGCCTTTTTGGAAAAGTAAGCTATAGATATATGTATATGTAGATATCATCAAAGGGTACGCCTTATTAATTAGCTCGATCTGATATTTAAAGTTCCCATAGGGCTCTTCAATCCATGTAATGAATTCATTTAAATGCTTTTGTTGTAATCAAATCAATTCGTATATACGCATAAATTGTTGCTTAAGATGTGTTTTTTCCACCATTTCGTCCTTAAAAGAAGGAACACGCCCCATTTCCTTACGAGACTCAATGCAAAGCCTAAAGAGAAATTCCAAAAAAAAAAAAAAAAAAAAAGAATCTATACCCGCTCAAAAGAGAGAAGAGAATCAAAAAATTGGTCAAAGATTCTGACAAGCGTGTGTGTGTGTGAAAGAGAGAGAGAGTGGAAAAGATGGCATTTGCCCTTTCAATGTGCTGAAGAGGCCCATGTTGACACGCAATTGCGGCCGTTCAAATTTATCAAGAACCGCAAAGAGACTTCTCAAAACCTCATTGCTTCGGAGAGAGAGAGAGAAGGAGTGCATATGAAAGGTAATTGGTTCGGAGTCCCCAAGCCTACAGGTTCGTGCCGTGCGCCGTCTTGTCTCCTAGAGAGGGTGCCACCACCGTGTGAACTTCTCTAATTTTAATTATGGTCCACATTAATTAATTAGTCTTTGTGGCCAAACTTTGACATATTTGACCCGCCACTTCAAATTTGGCTCCTTATATCTATACATCTATCTATCTATATGTATATGTATATGTATATGTATATGTATATATATAGTTTTGTACTAATTACGTTACCTAGCTAAAGTACCCAATTAGCTGTGCTCTTCTAAACATTCTCTTAACGTACGGCGACCGTGGCTGTACTTCAGCAGTAAAATCTGTTGGCTTTATGCGTATCTAATGTAAAGCAGGCTAAGCATATTCTATGTAATTGATCATGACTACATTCATAGCTCCACTTTTTTTTTTCCTTTATTCTTTTTTTTTTTTTTTGAATAAGTAGAAATTTTAAGAAAAGAACAAAAGAAAATCCGTACAAGGACTAAAACAAGAAAGAAAAACAACCAAATAGAAACTAAACCAATAATAAAAGAAATTAAAAAAAAAAAGCTGAAAAAATTGAATTACCTTAAGAGAATACATCAATATTACTCAATTTAAAGCCCTTTCTATTTTAAGTCCTAAGATGGTTATAAGATGAATTATTCTTCTCAGACTATTTGCTTTTTCCCCCCTCAAAATAGTATGATCTGTCAATTCATTGCAAAAGTTTTAAAAAATATATGATTTTATTATACAATTGTTGAAAATTGTTACTATTCTCTATTTTTAAGGTTTTAGATGGCGTTAGAATAGGTATCATAAGATGTTATATCTGTTCAAGATTATCCTATCATATCGATCTTCTGTAGATGATCATTTAATGTTAGTGCATGATAGAATAGCAAATTTGTGGCTCAAACAAGTTGTCTGCTCAATGTGCTCTTATTTATTCTTAAGCCTGATTGACAGTGACCACTAACCTTATTAATTATCAAATCAACATACTAAATAATAGTTTATAACAATGTATTCTTATGGAATATATATCATAACTTGTTCGACTATTAATAATAACTATATATATATGTACCAGGTCATAGTATAGCCTTTGAAAACGATCTGTACGATGATTATAAAAACTACAATTATTATATATATCTTGTTAATTAGAAAAATTATAAATTTATAAACACAACTGAAGCACACCTGTGACATATCTTTTTTTGTGATTAGACCTCGGAACCCCAAGAAGATATTACTGTAACAGCTATGTATATATATATATATCTTCGTCATGAATTTAACGGTACAAAAGCTATTTTCATTTAATGGTGCCTATTATAGATATCTAGTTCGATATATATATATATATATATATATATATATACTTTTTTAACTCTCGTACCGATTATGACGTTAGTGGTCGGTATGCTTCACTGTCGAATTATTGGAAGCTTCATTTTTATAAGTTAGACAAATGAATATGAGTGAAAGTGTAATACCATCTCGGCCACATTTATATATATATATATTCCTTGTAGGTATGCCTAATCTAGTTGGAATGTCGATTGGAGAGTGAATCAATTATAAGCTGACGAAGATACAATATATATATATATATATATATAGATGTTGTAATTAATGAAGAGTCTTATAAGCTGAGTATTACTTAAGCAGTGGTAGTAGATTCCACACCATCTCCACAGACCACAATGACCTTACATGACGAAATTGGGACAACTTGGAAAACGATACAAACACTTGTAATGAAGAAAAAGCTTTGTTGCGTAACATGGTTTTTACTGATTAAAATTTTGAGTCTATAATACAAAAGACCGATGGTGACTTTCACTATGCGTCACTCAAAAAAGAGTGTTATATATATATATATATATATTAAATATACATACATGTATGTATATATATATTGCTTTTGTGATATCCCCATTATCTTTTGTGGTCCCAAGAACTAGTCGTATACTACTACTGGATATATCTTCTTTCAAGTTGATCTCAACCATCGATTTAAATGTCAATGGATAATTAGATTTTATCATGTACAATTAATTTATTTCTTTTGTGGCCTTCTCGGGTCAACAAAAAAGCCAAGCTTTGTATAAAAGTAAGTGAACTGTCACAAGATTGTAGTCTTGATTGCTTATTTTCTTTGACTGTCTTGCTCATTTAATCATTTTATTAGTTAATACAACACAAGAGAACTTGCGAAAATCACATGATTTCATTGAGTTTTTTTTCTTCTTCTTCTCTTTTTTCTTTCTTTCTCTCTCTCTTCTTTTTTTTTTTTTTTTTGAAAAAAACACATACATAAAAATTTAGCGTGGATGTTCAGAATCACTAGTCATGATTCGATTGAATAAAGAGAAGGAGGGCTCCAGTGTTTGGATGACTCTCAATGTAAACTACAATACCGAATTTATTGTACTTAGTTTTTTCAAGCGCGATTGAGATAATACACGTATAATAATAACCAATTAAGAGCCTAAATATATATATATATATATGTTTGCACTTTTTGAGCATCCCATGAAATAATGGCCATTTTTTTGACTAGTTATGACTGAAGTGGTTCAAATTAAACTGATTTGAATTTTCTATATGATCCAAATGAAGAAAGGAAAAGAAGAAGACGACCAAACGATTAGTTTTATCTGCCGTACATGTCTTCTTTATTATGTGTGGGACAGTGTGACAATGAGCATGTACAATAAAGTTAATATCGTGAACAAGTTGCTGCTTTTTTTTTTTTTTTTTAAATCATGAAGTACATCAGCTTCTCTTTTTGTTTCTGATCAAAATAATAGTAATATTTGATCGTTTCATTTATATTGTTTTGTATTTATTATTATTGTTATTGTTATTATTATTATTATTATTATTGGCGGCTTACTGTAGATGTTGATGAGTACGAATGCACAATCTTATATCGCTTTAAGAATTCAAATGAAGAGAGCCAGTTGGAAAATGACATGGACTTCAACCAAGATATGACGTTAAAGCTGTGAAAATAAATTTCCCGTTCTGAGTCTCTTGCAGCTTTTGAACCACACCTTTGATCCCACTATCTTTAGGAAACTTTTTTCTAATCTTCCCCCTATTACTGCATATATATATATATATATATATATATATAAAGTAAAAATGACAGTAATAAAAATGATCAATAAATTCACCAAACTATATCGATTAGATCGGTATCCTTTTAATACTCTCATCATCTACCTTATATCTCATTAAATAAATAAATAGACAAAGATGAGAAAATACAAATCGTCTGAAATAAAAGAATGGGAAAAATAAAATGCCAGCCCTAAAAACAAAAGAAAAGTAATCACTTAAAAAAGAAAAGAAAAAAAAAAGCCGGAAGTCAGTCTCATTAAAACTAAACTTGCACCTTGAGAAAAAGATCTCAAATATGTCTTGCTAAAAACCCATATTATTAAATAATTCATATATAATTAAATAATTAAGTATTGATTAATTAATGATTTTTCTTGATCAATTAACTTATGTAGCTCGTCACATGTGAATAGTCTAGGTTAACTGATTTGATTAGTTAGTTGACAGCTATCTAATTAACGGTTTTTGAATATGTAATTAGACTCCTAAATAATACCAATATTCATGTGTTAAGGTATATATAGTGATTAACGTGATAGTTGAATTGAACCAGCTTGTCAGCATATATATATATATATATATTTTTTTTCATCCACAGTTTTGAAAATCTGATTGGTGTATTAGCACATGATTCTGTACTTTTCATGGAACATGTGAGTACGCAAACTAGTTTATTAAATTAGAGATAAAACTAATAATTTATGAAAGTCGTTAAATAAAACAAAATGATGATTGCTAAGATGATGAACCTAATTAATCGGGGGGTGTTTAATGATTGGTTCCTTTCCATCAAATGCCAACAAATTAAACAGCATATACTTATTCTATGAATGGTTTAAACATATAGAAGATTGATATAAGTCATCAATCCCTTCCTTGTAAATTTGCGAATTAGATAAAATAGAATAATTCTTTATTTCAAACACTTGTAAATCGAATATTAAATTGATTAAAATTATTAGTCTTTATATTATTTCACTAGACATTCTAAATTGAGTTCTGATTAACAAATTCATCATACATAGTAATTCATTATTGTTAGGCCAACCCAAATCGATGCCATACGTATGCGTAAAAAAAGTATCAAGCATATACGTGGACCAATCAAAATAATATTGCTCATAAGAGAAAGCAAAAGAGGGAAAAACCTAACACATAAAAACAAGTGGACCATGCATGCACCAAACTACAAAATCTTGGAGAGCTTGATTCTCTGCATATGCATGCTTGCATGCAGTGTGTACATATATATATGCAGATAATAAATATATGTGCTCGCAATCATTGATCTTAAATGATAGGCAGGACAATCTTAATTAGTACATGTTTCACGCCCATGTAGAGCTCCCATGTCCTTCGTTAGCTGTTTCTTATATATGCATATATAAAAGCTATAAGTATAGTACTGTCACGTCATCATTAGTTCATCACTACCTGCTTTACAGATAATGCTGTGTTGTGTGTGTGTGCATATACCCTAATTCTCAGATTAATAGGGTTAGCTGCGTGTATTGCGCCCCATTATTCCATTATTATTGAGTAGACAGTAGGCACTTCTCACTCTATCTGTCTTGTACGTTCTCTAAACATAAACTTAATTAGCATGAAGGACTCTTTCTTATATTATTCCTCTTTCATTTTCAAGTAATTATATAGTGTATATATATATATATATATATGCAATTCTAAGTAGTTGAGCATATCATATGTTATATTCGGATCGCAGGTTGTGTTCATATTGTGTTGATCTAATTATTTCCCAATTCGAATCCGACCTGATCCATGACATGAATTTTCTTTAAAACCGTGACATGAACATGACACGAACTAGAAATTGGTTGACACGACACGAACTGAAATTGACCCGTAACTCGAAATTGACCCGTGATATATTATTTATCAGAGAACTGAAATTGATAGAAAATCGATAAAATAGCATCACAACTTAATCAAAATAATCTAATTACATTCATCAAAACTAGTTCAAATAAGTAAATCATATCCAATTCATAGAAAATCCTAGAAAAGTAAGGTCTTCATCAATATCAAACCATAGATAAACAACAAGTTTTAATTTTTAATTTTTTACAGGTTCATATGGGTCAATTTCTAGTTTCGGGTTTGGATCCAAAATTGACCAACACAGGAAAAACATGTAGTGTTTGGGCTAGACGGGTTGAACCCGAAATTGACCCATTATTAGCGTGTCACATTCGGGTGGCGATTTTGACCCGCCTAGCTTTTTTCTCAACCAGAACTCATAAAAATCATTTCGTTTTCAAATTGTGTCATCGAGTCGCAATCCATATTATCGACCCTAAGTAGATGGGTTGAATATGATTTTATTCTTAATTATTATAATGGTATTGACCCGTCATATATAATTTTATAACTTATTAATCTTAATTTTTTAATGTATTCTTTATTATTATATTATTATTATTATTATTATTATTTGAAAAGGTGTTCATGTTTTTGTAAATGTTCTCTTTCGTTTAGTTATTTTTCATGGTTACTGTTCTAGAGTTACTAAATCACTCTTTTTTTTTTTTTTTTCCATGTCTATAATATTTGATGTGGTGAACGGTTGAGTTCCCTAGCTTTCTGTTATCTTAATAATAGAATGATATACTAAAACTGGGTATATTAATACATGTGAGAGACAAACCTTATATATGATACATGTGTAGTGAATATATATATATATATAAGTTTTTTAAATGGAGAGGATGAATAAAAACCTGACTTAAAAGTTATAAAAATGATAAAAAGGATAAATAAAATATCAGAATCCAGTCTCAAAGGTAAATAAAAAATAAACAATATTTCATTTAGAGAAGACAGACGAATCCAATCAAAAATTGATTTCATTTATACATCTAGAAGAACATGAAGTATATAGGCATCTTTTCATTCAGATTTTAGTCTTAACTAGTGATCATATCTCTCTGTATATTCCATCAATTTATCCTAAGATTTTAAAATCCCGATTTCCATTTTCTATGAGTGAGTACATATATTATGTCGATCCTCTCCTGGGTCCGGATTCACTTCAAAATCTCTGGCATTATTTGAAGAAAGTGTAGTATTACTATGATGTTTATATTTATAGTGGGTTTGGACCTGAATATACTCCCTTTTTCTTCCTCAGATTTATCTGCCCGTATGATGTAATGGAATTGTTTACATTTTTATGTAACAATAACTTTAAAAATGCACAATAATTAATCTAAAATAAAACAAATTTAGTTGTTGCATATTGTCAAAGTCCTTTGCTATCACACATGATAAATGTCGTGTGCACACATGTAACAGACAACCTCTGGGTCCTTATTTAAGATTGTTAGTAACACTAATTTTAATCCTAATAATGGAGATTTATCAGTTTTTTATTAAAAGATATAATTTTTTAATTGCAATGAAGACATATTAATAAAAAATTACAACTGACATGTTATATAAATAAGCAATTATTAAAAGTTAAAATTATAATTAATGTCTTAAATATTTTCTAAACAAAATGTGTGCATCTCGTGTATGCCATCAGTTTAATCTTAATTTTTAAATAACTATTAATGCGCGATGATGATTTGTCGGTTTTTTATTTTTTAAAAAATTAAGTATAAATAAATGTGCGCATTTCGCGTTTGCATGCGTGTAAGTGGTGTTAATATAAAATAATTATTCTGTAAAAAGATCAACCCCATTATCTTGATGTACTACCTCTTTGTGTGATCCCACCTAGTACTAATTAATATTATTTTTGGTACACATTCTCTCAGCTTGGATCCACATGGAAGTACGGCCTTCTGTGTCTGTATTAATGTTGAGAAAATTACCTAAACAAACTAATTTTTTTTATTAATCGATTAACATAACATAAAATCTCCTTTCTTAATATAAATTCTAATTTTTTTATTTCTCAAATTTTATGGATTTATTTATTTAATTTATCTTGTCTTTTTTACCCATTTTTGCTCTTTAACAACATTTTTTTTCCCTCTCTCTGTCATCAGTTCAAATTCTCTCTATACTCTCAATCACTATCTCTCTCTGCCTCTCTTCCAACCTGATCATTTTTTATCTCTCTCCCATGCCGGCGCTAGCACCATCAATTAATCACAGATCTGCTCGAGGCTGCCCATGTCAAAACGGCCGTGAAGGCCTGGCCGTCGACAAAGAGAAAATCTTCAATGATGGCAGTGAAAATCGTGCAAGCAACTGACAGAATTCAGACCTATCATGGCGGAGATCGTTCCTGGAGCTTGTTTTCACAAATCGTTAGAGATTTCCAGAGATCGCCATAGATCGACACCGATCAACCTGTCTCTGTCGATTTGCCAGACATTGTGAAGATTATCAAAGGTTTACTGATCACCCTCTCTCGCCATAGCGCAACAGCTTCAGACAACTGGAGCTGGAGAGAAGATCGCGAATGCGAGGAAGACGGCGAGCTTCGACAAATTTCGGCCACTAGGAGCTCCAAAGATGCTGGGAGTGGTGACAACAGTAGAGTCGACAATGGTGGCGTCGGTGATTTAAGATGAAATTTATGTATTTTTTGGTAAGGTGCCGTAGGTTTGGATCTTTTGCCATTGTTATTGCATTTTGTTGCCGCCAAATATGGATACATCTCCATGATCTTTGGCAAATATTGTTTATCAATTCCATAATGAGTACAGTTTTACCTCGTAAATTGATCTTTACGGCGCTTTCTCTATCAATTAGATCCTTTATCCATATAATTATTTACGCACAGTACTTTCTTTTTCTTTTTTCTCTTTATAGTCATAGCTTGAAATTTATAATTCTGACACATTCGTCTCGCTATCTCTCTCTTGTCGGTAAGTATGTCTGTCGAGGTATTGTTGTCATGACATTCCAGTAGTGTTTGTGAATTAGTAGTTTAGAGGGGATGACAAGAGGTAAAAAAGACCATAGCCAAAGTCGTAAGATGGCCATATCCGTTCCTTTGCAAGGTTCGTCCACGGAGGGTGAGTTAGGGCCTAAGATCAGGCCAAAAGGTGTAGTCGATGAACAACATGTGAATATTCCTGCACTACCCCTTGAAAGGAGCTAGATCGTTGAATTGGATATGGAGATGATCTAATTGTGTCAGGATCGGATCGAATAAAGGATTAAGTTATAGGTGAGTCCTATCCCTACCCCGATGACTCTATGCCCCGACATCCCTCCTTTTAATTTTATGTTAAAGTTAAATTTTGGATGTCAGAGTTTGGAGATCATAGCCTTAATCAGAAGTAAAATAAAATAAAATATTTACCTGAGGTAAATGATCCTTTCTTGAATGGAGCATAAGTGCTACCACAAAATAGTTTGGTAGAGTACCCAAAAAAAAAAAAAAAAAAAAAAAAAAAAAGACATCTGGTTCATGTTTAAAACAAACAAAAAAATTTTAAATATTCTAGTGGAATATCCATTATATTATACTAGAATATGTATTATACTATATCAGAGTATTTTGGTGACCGACCATCCATGTTGAAAGCTTAAAATATTCTAATAGAGTATGCACTATATTCTAGTAGAATATGGACATACTCTATTAGATTATTCTGGCGACCGGTACTAATGGCCGGAGCCAGAGTCATTCAGTCATATATGTTGAAAACTTAAAATATTGGGTTAATTTCACTTTTAGCACCTCTGAAAAAAATAATAATAAAAACAACAGTACTTTTTATAATATTCAATTTCAGCACTTAAAGTGGGACCCAGTAACATTTAATGTATATCAAATTACAGGTTTACCCTCATCTCCTACACACTCCAAAAAACTTTTTCAAACTAACATGTACAGTGTTTTTTTTTAATCCATCGAAAGATTTTTTTTTTATTAAGCTAACATTTTTAAGTAAAGGTCATAACCATTATGACCACCCGGTCATAATGGTTATGACCAGTTTTTTTTTTTTTTTTTAATCCATCGAAAGGTTTTTTTTTTTAATTAAGCTAACATTTTTAAGTAAAGGTCATAACCATTATGACCACCCGGTCATAATGGTTATGACCAGTTTTTTTTTTTTTTTTTTTTTAATCCATCGAAAGGTTTTTTTTTTTTTATTAAGCTAACATTTTTAAGTAAAGGTCATAACCATTATGACCACCCGGTCATAATGGTTATGACCAGTTTTTTTTTTTTTTTTTTAAATCCATCGAAAGATTTTTTTTTAAGCTAACATTTTTAAGTAAAGGTCATAACCATTATGACATCCGGTCATAATGGTTATGACCAATTTATTTTTTTTTAATTCATCGAAAGTTTTTTTTTTTTTTTTAAGATAACATTTTAGGCCAAAAATAGTAAAGGTCATAACCATTATGACCATCCGGTCATAATGGTTATGACCAGTTTTTTTTTTTTTTTTTTATAAATCCAGCGAAAGTTTTTTTTTAGATAACATTTTTGGCCTATTAAATAGTAAAGGTCATAACCATTATGACCATCCGGTCAATATGGTTATGACCATTTTTTTTTTTTTAACCCAGCGAAAGTTTTTTTTTTTTTTTTTTAGATAACAGTTTTGACCTATTAAATAGTAAAGGTCATAACCATTATGACCATCCGGTCATAATGGTTATGACCAAACTTTCTTTTTTTTTTTTTTTAAATAAATCGAAAGATTTTTTTTTAAGATAATATTTTTGACCCTTTTTAAGTGAAGGTCATAACCATTATGACCATTCGGTCATAATGGTTATGACCATTTTTTTTTTTAAAAATAATCGAAAGTTTTTTTTTTTATCTAACATTTTTTATTATTTTCTCTCTCTTCCTCTTTCTCTCTCTTCTCTTCTCTCTCTCTCTTCCCTTTCTCTCTCTTCTCTTCTCTCTCTCTCTTCCCTTTCTCTCTCTCTTCTCTTCTCTCTCTCTCTTCCCCTTTCTCTCTCTTCCCCTCCCTCCCGCCTGCCCCCACCCCCGGAGACCCCCACCCCCGGCCGCCACCCTCCCCCGGCCGGCACCCCCCCCGACGACCCCCCTCTCTCTTCCCCTTTCTCTCTCTTCTCTTCTCTCTCTCTCTTCCCCTCTCTCTCTTCCCCTTCTCTCTCTTCCCCTCCCTCCCGCCGGCCCCCACCCCGGCCCCCAGCCAGACCCCCGGCCCCGCCCCCTCCCCGGCTTCCCCCCACCCCCGACGACCCCCCTCCCCCAGTCCGCCACCCTCCCCGGCCCCCCTCTCGCGCGATTTCGCGAAATCGCGGGTGGGGGCCGGCGGGAGGGAGGGGAAGAGAGAGAAATCGCGATTTCGCGAAATCGCGCGAGAGGGGGGGGCCGGGGAGGGTGGCGGCCTGGGGGAGGGGGGTCGTCGGGGTGGGGGGAAGCCGGGGGAGGGGGGCGGGGCCGGGGGTCTGGCTGGGGGCCGGGGGTGGGGGCCGGCGGGAGGTAGGGGAAGAGAGAGAAGAGAAGAGAGAGAAAGGGGAAGAGAGAGGGGGGTCGTCGGGGGGGTGCCGGCCGGGGGAGGGTGGCGGCCGGGGGTGGGGGGTCTCCGGGGGTGGGGGCAGGCGGGAGGGAGGGGAAGAGAGAGAAAGGGGAAGAGAGAGAGGGGAAGAGAGAGAGAGAAGAGAAGAGAGAGAAAGGGGAAGAGAGAGGGGGGTCGTCGGGGGGGGGAGTGCCGGCCGGGGGAGGGTGGCGGCCGGGGGTGGGGGAGGCCGGGGGTGGGGGCCGGCGGGAGGGAGGGGAAGAGAGAGAAAGGGGAAGAGAGAGAGAGAATAGAAGAGAGAGAAAGGAGAAGAGAGAGAAAATAATAAAAAATATTAGATAAAAAAAAAACTTTCGATGATTAAAAAAAAAAAAAAAGGTCATAACCATATTGACCGGATGGTCATAATGGTTATGACCTTTACTATTTAATAGGTCAAAAATGTTATCTAAAAAAAAAAAACTTTCACTGGATTTATAAAAAAAAAAAAAAAAAGGTCATAACCATATTGACCGGATGGTCATAATGGTTATGACCTTTACTATTTAATAGGCCAAAAATGTTATCTTAAAAAAAAAAAAACATTTTGCTGGATTTATTAAAAAAAAAAAAAAGGTCATAACCATATTGACCGGATGGTCATAATGGTTATGACCTTTACTATTTAAATTTTGAAAAAGTTATTTGGGCCATGCGAGGTAGAGAGATTTTGAGTGTGTAGGAAATGAGGGTAAACCAGTAATTTGATATACATTAAATGCTACTGGGCCCACATTAAGTGCTGAAATTGAAGTTTCAAAAAGTGGTGATATTTTTAATATTATTTATTTCAGAAGTGCTAAAAGTGAAATTAACCCTAAAATATTTTAGTAGAATATGCACCATACTCTACTAGAGTAGGAACTCGACTCTACTAGAATATGAATTATATTCTACTCGAATATTCCAGTAACCGACACCAGCATGGGCACCGGCAGTCAGAGCCGAAGATATCTGGCCATCTATGTTAAAAACTTAAAATATTCTAGTAGAGTATGTTGGGGTTAGACTTCGTATTTCTTTTAAAACGTTAGCTTTAACAGTTTGCCTGACGAACGGCGAACTCTCATTCCATTTCGGACCTCGTATAGTTGGGCCAGCCCCAATTCACTGATCCGTTCGAGCCTTGAACGTTGATCAATCTCACAAATGGGCCAGACCCATACAACGATTCTAAATCATTTTGATACTTACGAACGTTTATAATCGAACATCGAACGTTCGAATCAAACATGATTTTCAGCTGATTGAATCTCAAATAAGCCACGAACGACGGATTATGAGGATAAAGCCTTGTTTCCTACCTACCGTTCGTCGCTCGTTTACAATATAAGTAATAAGGAGCATCTCCTATTATAATCGAACCTGCGATGGATAACGATGTGCCATGCCTGTTATGGAAAATGACAAGTACATAACTACTAATGGTTGCACATCGGTAACCGCAGAGGTCCATTATCTGTGACTCACACGAGTAACCGCTAGGCCCACTATCTGCGGTTTGTACGGGTAACTGCCAAGTCCATGTCATGACACGTATCCCACGGATAATAAGCAATAACCATTTGCTATCAATTATGGGTTCGGACCCATCAATCTTCCTCTATATATAGAGGAAGACCCCCCTGACCAAAGGGATCTATCTCTTTTTCTTTCGAATTAAAAAGCATCCTTTTCCAGAACAATATTTTTCTCTTGACGAAATTTACAGTTCTTCTGTATTCAAAAGCATCCAAATATAGTGAAGAAGTATCATTCACAGAGGACGTAGCACTTGTTAGGCGAACCTCTCTAAATTGTGGTGTCGTTGATTCTATGCTGATTTCATTTATTTCAATATTTTCATATCGGATTGTTTTTATGAAATTCATTGACAATTTCCAGGGGCCCAATACAATTTGATTTATCGATATTGACTAACTCCGGTTAATATTTGACAGTAGATATCCGCCATCTACAGAGTATGTACTATATTATATTAAAGTATGGATTGCATTCTACTGGATTATTCCGGCGACCGACACCAATGGCTGGAATTAGAGACATCCGATCATCCATGTTGAAAATTGAAAATATTAGTATAAAATATTCAAAATATTCTAGCAGAATATGCATTATACTCTAGCCGAAGATATATATAGTAATTTATTGAATTGTTCAGAGTGTGTGCGTATATATATAACGCGATTTATGTAATGCACGCTTGTGTTCCATAAATATTTGTGCTTTGGACTCCGAAGTTTGTATACATATTTTATAGACACATTTGTATTATTTGTTTACATAATGCCTCAAGATAATGTGTGTATATATATTATCGATACTATATTTTTTTAATTAAAGCACACCAGTCATACAACTAATATGTTACGAGGTTCAGAACAAGCTCTTGACTGACGAACAAATTCACCTATCTAGTTCTTAAATCAGCACTATTACTAGTACTTCTAAGGGGGAGTTTAGTTGGATGGTTCAAACCATTCAATTCAATTTTTTTTGTTTTTTTCTCAAAAAGTTTTTTATTTTTTCTGAAAATTCAAAAAAATTTATTGTTAAAACTTAAAAATTTCAACTCAAACTATTCCATCAAACACCCCCTAAGAATTTAAAGAAAAAAAAACCATAAATTGGATATATTTTTCCTCTCCTTAAACTCATACTCTATTTAAAAATAAAAATAAAAACAAACAAACGTCATAATACGTGCTTTGTACCATGTAATTTCATTATCTTTCTCAAATTTTGAGTTCCGAAAAGTTTTTATTTCACTCGAACAAATAACTTGAGATCCATGTTGCCTTTATAATATATATCTCATTTTTACAAAATTTGACTTTTATAAGATGAATCTCAACATCGTCTTTCAAACTTTTTTTTAATAATAAATTTTAAAAAAAATCGTGTAATGGTGCGCAAATCATGCATGATGAGATATTAACATCAGTTTTGGGAATGTTAAAAGTCAAATCACTAAACAAATCAAAACCCAAAAGTCAAACTTATGACAAATCTCACTCTTAAATATATTTGAAAAAAAAAAAAAAAAAAGACAGAAAGTCGAAACTCGGTAATTGTCGTATTGTGAAAACATTTTTTTTTTTTAAATCAACATAGGTTGTCAATAAATTATTATTATTTTTCTTCTGGAAATGGGACTTCGTGCACATATCTGGATTTTGTTAAATGCTCTAGAAGACAGATTTTCGGATCTCTTGTAAGTACTTGTCGGAAAAGAAGACAAAAGAAATCAACCTTTGCGCCTGTGAACTAGTTGTTCAGTATATATATATATATATATTAGGCTGTAATTTTCATATTCTTAATGCAACCTGCTACGCACCGTATATGAAATTCGTCTTAAACAACAATTTTTTAAAGAAATAATTACACAAAATGTTTATTTTTAAAGTTCTGTTTTAAAATACATTTATTTTTTAATAATATTATATATAAGTCTATTTTTAAAAAATAAATATATATAGTACTTATTTTATCTTTTTATTATAATTGATATCATTTTATTGTTAGACATATTTTTTTTTATTTTAATGATAAATATTTTTTGTTGATAAATGTAAATTATCTTTAATAAATCAAAATTAGTTATAAATATCAAAGTGATTATAATAAATATAAAATATTTATTATAAAGATGTTGATTCATACTAAATAATAAATACAACATAAAATATTAACGATAAAGATTTATGAATATTCATACTTTTCATATAAAAAACCATTGAATTCTTTATAAAAAAATTTATTTATTTTTGTAATCCACTATAAATTAAAGGGTTGTCATTTATGACTTAACTAAACAAATTGAAAAATAATATAATAAATGGAATGAAATTCTTTATGAAAAAAATATTATTATTTATATAAATTAATAGAAATGAAATTGAATATATCTTTATGATAAAGACATATTCATTATAAATTTTTTTTTTGAGATTTTTCTTTTTCTTTATTTAGCATTTTCTCATTAATGTGAAATCTGATTTTGATAAATTTTTTTTTTTTTATGGTTCATTATGAATATTTACACCTTCTTTGCAATAAATAAAAAAAATTCAAAAATTTCTTTTCTATCAATTCTTTTTATAATTTCATTAAATCAATTTTAACCTTATTTGGTAAACATCTTAGATTTTTTTTGTTTCCTTTTTTGTAATTTCTTTATTTGTTAATTCTCCATTCTTTATGAAGGGTAAAATTATCTTTATAATTACTCTTTTAGATGTTTATGTAAATAAAAAGAAAAATGAACATATATCAAATCAATACCTTCAATTTGAACATCTATGTAAATAACCCTTTTTTTAACTTGAAAAAAAATGAATAATAAGGTTTTTTAAACTATTAATAACATATTTATTGAGAAAATAATTTATTTGCTCCTACTAATTAATTATATAATTATTTCAACAAGTTATAAATATGTTTTTTTTTTCTTTCAACTTCTCTAAATATGCTATTTATCTCTTTCTTTCTTAAATTTCTTCATTTCTTTTCCTTTTCTTCTTCTTCTTCTTCTTTTTTTTTTTTTTTGGCAATTTTCTTGCCTTTAATATTTCTCGCTCTTAATTGAGATTACAAGCATAATTTAGCGAAAATTTTACATTTAACAATACACAAGGTTTAAGTTTCAAATCCTACACCTCTAGATCAATATCATTGCACGGCAGAAGCTATTTATATTCAAATACAGAAATTAATTAATACCTCGTAAGTTTCCTTGTGATCACAAAATTGATAATTTCCTAGATTCCAAGACAGTAGATATTCCCATTTAATGGTGCACTTGTGTTATATAGCAAAAAATCTTTCTCGATCAGTACTTAGTAGTGTCTTGATACTGACTCCTTTAAGCGTCTTGTTGACTGATTTCTAAGCAATTTTCTGCAACTTGTTATGCAACTTGCATTACTCATCTTTTTGATAATAATCAGTACATATTCCTTTCTAAAAGATATAATAATATTCCCCTTTTTTTGTGCCCTACTATCTGGCTACTAATTTGCTACCTAGTCCTTGTAAAATTAATTACTTGTAAGAGAACATGATTTCTACTATATATATATATATATATATATATATATATATGATCACATTAGTTATATTCATATATTCACATACATATGCATGCATGAATCATGTGCAGGAAAGACCAGGTCGTTTTGTGTTCAGCCGGCCATTTTTACCGCCCTTCTAGTATATGTTAGAACGCAGCCAATTGAGACAGCTACTTTTAGTTGTTGCTATGTTAACTATCACCATATATATACACAATTTTATATGCAAGTCAATATATATATATATATATATATATCTATCCCCAAAAAAAAAAAACCGTTAATGGATGACTTTTTCATATTGTAGTTGCTACGCTGGCATGTATGACAAAATTAGTTTTAGTACATCTCTACAATTTTAATAAGATATTGAAAACTCTTTGTTAATTGTGTTCTTATTGAATGTCATTAGCTGTAATAAGTGTATTTGTGTTCATATTTGATTGTGATCGCCTAATGAATATGTGCTTAGAATCTTAGACATGCTAGGGTTGAGAAGGTATATTTATTTAATGCCGTCCATTTTTATTTTATTTTTGACAAAGACATTTAATTAAGTCCATTTAAACATATACATCATTTCATAACAATTCAATTCAAATTCAAGTTCAAATTCGAATTTTTATTCTTAAAATTTTTATTACACTTTTTTTTTTTTACATTTATATTATTTGAATCTTTAATAAAAGCTATCCAAACACACATTTAATTTGAATACACAATTCAAATTTTATATTTGAAAATATATATTCAATTTGAATAAACATTCAAATGCAACCTATTATGTAAATGAACACTTAAATAGTAAAGTATTTGAAAAGCCGGCTATTACAAAAAGAAAAAAGAAAAGGAAAAAAAAAAGTCGATACAACAGTTTGTAAATTAAAGTGTTTTACCATTAGCTAGCTTTCGTGCTTTACGAGACAGAAAGCACCTCAAAAGAGACCGGAGATTATACCATTTAACATGAATTAATGCATCATATTTAACTAATCAGATTCTTAAAAAATTAATAATTCTGTTATTACCAATTTGAGGCATGAGTTTTCTTTTTCCGGCCGGGGGTGGGGTGGGGTGGGGTGGGCGGGGCGGTGGAAAGCAGATCTCGATGCGTTTAGTAAAGTTTGTATTTCTCCTTCTTTCTTTAATCGAAAAGCTTTAAGTGGAAAGTGCAAGTGGTTAAAATATAAATTAGTGTAACTAATTTGCTAAAGTAACTCTAACGAGGATTTTTTTTTTTCTGAAATATCTACACGACCTTATATTTGCTTCTAACTCATACATCACAATATAGTTAATTCCGGAATGTGTTTTTCCCCATCAGCCTTTTTGGAATAAAAAAAAAAAAAAGGAAAAGAAAAGAAAAGAAAAACACTGACGTGTAACATACAAACAAGTTCGATATTTAGCTTTGATTTAACTTGTATTAAATTTTCTTTGCGGTTTTAGCGGTTGGTTTGCCTAGATTTGGATAAGTATAAAATTATACTCAATTTTAGTTTTCCATACAAGTCAATGAACCACTTATAAGGAGTACCTAAAAAAAGTAAAAAAGTATAAATGAGGTTTTCATATAGTTCACTCTTTTTATCTTAAAATTACAAAGACAAAAAATAAAAATAAAAATAAAAAAGAGAAGGAGAGAGAAGAAAAGAATAGAGTCCTGTAGTAAAGGAATTATAATATTGGATATCTTAGGGTTTCGAGTACAAAACAAAAAAAAAAAAAAAAAAACGGTGGTTAATACTTTAGTACTCCCTTTCTTTTCCCCCCATATGAATTTTGTACTTCCCATGACATTCAACATTTTACACATTTTGACGTCGAATATCACTACAAAGAACCCTTCCAAAAATGACCCTGCATGTACATGCCTACATAGCCTCTCCCTGAGAACAACAAATCCCAATCACCAACGTTTTTTGACAATTGATCATGATCCAAACTATTTTTTTACCGTATCGATAGATACCGCTGTTTTAATATTTTTTAGCAATCTAATTTATAAGTGTTCACGTAAAAATTTTATAACGTGACACACATAATTGCTCCCAATCACAACTCAGATCGCTAAAAAATCAACCCAACACCTAAAACAACAACGCCTAACAAAAGCACAGTTCTCATTATAAATTTGTGCTTATCTCTCTCTCTCTCTTCTAAGATAGAAGAAGAAGAAAAAGCTCATCTTCGAAACTCTGTCCCTAGCTAATTTTCTTTACACAAATCAAAGAAAAGAAAGAACCCACCCCCCGGCAAATTAATCAAACCGGTGAATTATTGTCGCAATCTAAATCCCCAATCGAACTGTACCAACAACCAGAACAGCAAGAAGAAGAAGAAGAAGAAGAAGAAGAAGAAAAAGAAAAAGAAGAAGAAGAAGAAGAAGAAGAAGAAAAAGAAGAAGAAGAAGAAGAACAATCATCTCCCTTGATTTGAGCCTTGTCTTCCTTATTTTGTTGGCTGTCGTCATCATGATGATCAAGAAGAACAGAATTAGCGCCAGTGAGGACCATGGCTCGGTTAGCCTCCGAGTCCCAATCCGTGAGACCCAAAACCACCAACATGGTCAAAGCGCAACACCACTGAGCCGCCAACAGTCCAAACCAGAGCCCCTTAAAATCAAAACCCAAATAAAAAGCCAACGCCAGTGCTACCGGCGTCCCCACCATGTAGAAACACCCCAAGTTAATGTTAGCGGCCACTTTCGGCCTCGCCGTGCCTCTCAGAACCCCGCAGCCCGTCGTCTGCGGGCAGTTTCCGAGCTCGCACAGCCCAATTATCGGCAAAACCATGCTCGTCAGTGATAAAATCTCCTTGTCATGTGTGAACATCGTCGCCCACACGTTCCTCACCGTTACGGCGAAGATCAGCGCCAAAATGCCCAAAATTCCGCCGCAGAACAGGCCTACCGAGGCTGCGAATCGTGCTCTTTTAGGCTGGTTTGCGCCTAGCTCGTTGCCGACTCTAGTCGAAACGCTGAAGCTCAGAGAAGAAGGGAATATGTAGATTAGAGCTGTTGTCTGAATTAGAATCCCCATTGAAGCGACGGTGGCTCTCGGGTATAAGAGCAGGCCGCAGAGTAAGATCATGATCTCGTACCACCACCATTCGAGACAGACCGAAATGCAGCTCGGAATGGCTAGGCCTAACAAGGTTCTCCACCCTCTAAAACAGTCCTTGGAGATTCCCGGCCATGTGGTTTTGTGAACTCCTGATGCGAGGATGTAGATGATTAAGGAAGCTACTAGGTTGAAGTTTGTGAAAACTCCGCAAAGCGCAACTCCTTTGATGCCTAAACCTAGGCGACAAACGAGGAGATAGTTCATCGGGATGTGGAGGATGATTGAGAGCGTTGCGCAATATGTGAGAGGCAGAGTAATGGATTGAGTTCTGAGGTAGATTCTTAGAGGGTGGAGAAGGGACTGAGCGAGGAGGTCAGGCAGAGAGAAGAGGAGGTAGGATTGAGCTTCGGTGGCGATGGCGTCGTCTTGGCCGCAGAGGAGGAGAATTCTCTTCATGTTGAGCCAGAGGAAGGAGATGGGAATTGAAGTTAAGGTTAAAAGGAGGACTGTTCTTTGTAAAGAGAGGCCTAAGAGGGTTTTCTTTTGTGCGCCAAATGCTTGGCCGCAAATAGGCTCCATTCCCATAGCGAGACCGGAGAGGATGGAGTAGCCGGTGATGTTGGCGAAGCCGACGGCGAGCGAACCACCTGCTAGGGCGAGCTCGCCGAGGCGGCCGAGGAATAGCATGGAGATTATGGAGCGGGAGTAGAGTAAAAGGCCGGTTAATATCATGGGGAGAGCTATGTTGGCTATGGTCTTGGCTTCTTTTAAGGCCTTGAGGAGGAGGGGCTTGTGGGGTTCTTCTTGTGTTATGGTGATTGTTGTAATATGCTCTTCGTTGTCGATCGAGAGGAGGCACTCGTTGTTTCTCGACGACGAATCGCATTTGCTGAGCAGGGAGGATGAGAGCTGACACATTGTGTATAGTTTTTAGGAGAAGAAGATGAACAATTTTATGCGCAAAGGATAAGAGAGAGAGAGAGAGAGAGAGAGAGAGAAGAGAGAGAGAGGAGGAGTTGGAAGTTATTGAGGGAGGGAGGGGGGGGGGGGGGGGGGTTTTGAAGAAGGTGTTTTGAGGGGCTTTTATAGGGAACTCTTGGTGGAAAAACCTTTTGTAGTTTTGAATATGAAGTACATAAATATACATATATTTATATTATGATTTTTTCGACGCGTCATAAATATAAAATAGCTGTAAATGTGCTTTGGTGTAGAGATGGAAGAGCAGAAGTACAATTGGGGGCGGGGGGTATAAAAAGAGCCAAAGGTTTCAATAGATATCTGCTCTGTTTTATGAAGCAAATGGGGAGAGACGGAGACTTTTGTCAATAGAAAAAGGGACAAAACACATAGTTGGACGGTAATGTGAGATGGGCCGATTTAGGAATGCCTCCAAATGCCCGTCATGGCCCATAACTGTTGTCTTTGTTTAAAGCGAATTTGCAAAGATGACAACCGAGGAAGGATTCATCATTCATGGAGATTAATGCAATATCTCAAAAGTTGTCCTGTCATATTTTTAGACGGCTTTACCCAAAAAAAAAAAAAAAAAGAAAGACAAAACAATTTTGTCATTTGTGTCTTATGGGTCGCTCCAAAGAAGGCAGACAATATTCAAGTGACGTCCCCTTGCGAGACTCCGGGGAATGGGATGCCAATTCCATAATCATAAACCAAATTGAGTGTTATTCAACTACATGTTTTGTAGATCAGCACCAACAAGAAATGCCTCGATTTTGCCTTTGACAAGGTTTAACTTGCCAATTTCTATGTCTAATTATTAGTATATTAATTACAAGCTAATATATGTGTGTATATATATAGATATATATATATATATATATATAACCATAATGTCCTTGACGCCCTTATGAAGTAATCAAGGGATTTTTATTAATCTGCCGTAGGGAACCCTTGAGCAATTTCAAAGCTAATTTTTGGATGTTTTGTTTGTGTCGCCCAAGAACAAGAGACAAGATGTGGATTCAAGGGGGGTCCAATTGTTTCAAACTGTGTACAAACTTTATAGGATATTCCAAAAGTCTTACTATTGTTATTATTACTGTAATTTTTTTTCGGTTTTCCCTCCTTTCCCTTTTAAGACAAGGGTGTAAGCCCACAGGAAAGTGGTAGTACACCCTTTGACTCGAAAAATCTTATAAATAAGAGATATTATTTAATAAATCAGGTATTTCACGTTATCGTGCTTATGTGGTACACTTATTCAACAAAAATTTTACATTTAGATCATTTTTTCATATCATTCATTTTTTTTATTTTTCTTTTTCCTAATGTGCAATATATTAGTTGTCAATTCAAAACTACCATAAATATCTCAACTAAATCTTATCATAATCAATTCAATTTAAACAAATACATCTCTTTTTTATTTTATGATATCTTTTAAAATATTTAATTAATTTTTGCTTTAAAAAAAAAAGAAACTAAGGAACCATATATGAGGAACCTTCCTCATTCAAACCGTGAGGAAATAAAAGTTGAAGGCTCTGAGCTTTCCCACAAAAAAAAAAAAAAAATGAAGGCTCTGTTAAGTTTGGACATGAGAGAAAAAGGCAAGTTCAACACCTATCATCATGAAAGTTGAAGAAGGTATTTTGTGCTATTAAAATCTGTTGATTTGAATATCATTTTTTATATCATTTGATATAATTCATTAATTTTGGATATTTAGAAAAAGAAATAATTTTTCAAACATTTAATTAATTTTTGCTTTGAGGAAACAAAAGAAGTACCATAACTATAATTTGATCCCAAAATCCACGAAAATAGAGTTTAATTAAAAAAAATATGGCATTTAAATTTGCATAAATAAAATGAGTTTGAAAAAGCAAATTAGTCAATACAAAAATTAAATACATGAATGCACTCTTTTAAATTTCAAATTATTATCCACGAACATTTTTTTAAGGTCCAAAGTCCAAACCATATTGAATTAAAAATAAATAGAATTTCAAATTTTTTTCCCCACAGTTTGAAGGAGGAAGGTTCCACATATATGGTTCCTTAGTTTCTTTTTTTTTTTAAAGCAAAAATTAATTAAATATATTAAAAGATATCAGAAAATAAAAAAAAGATAATATTTATTTAAATTGAATTGATTACTATAAGATTTAGGTGAGATATTTATGGTAATTTTGAGTTGACAACTAGTATATTGCACATTAGGAAAGAGAAAAATAAAAACAAAAGAATGACATGGAAAAATGACCCAAATATCAAATTTTTATTGGATGGATGTACCACATAAACACGATGACGTAATGCACTCAATCCACCGAATAATTTCTCTATAAATAAAGAAAATTTTATGTTCAGTTACAAAAACGTGTAGGAATTTCCACATGCTTTAATTTGCTTAGTATTCGTCTTCTATATGCTTTTCACTTGGCCCCTCTCATACTTTTTGAGTCCCCATTAATCCATTAGGGAAAATATGTCCACTTTTTTCTCTCTCTTTTTGGAGCCACATAATACGTAATGTACTAATTATGATAAGGGAATTATAGGCCGTCAAAAAAATTTTTGTTTTCCCAACTTTCGGTTCGACGTGCTTGTGAAGGCTTGGAGATACCCTAATTGATGACAAAGGAATCTAATATTGCAAAACTGTAGTGGGATGATAAATGGGGATAAAAAGAATAACACAACTACAAAGAAACAGAAGGAAAATCTAAGACAAAGAGCTTTATTAGATGGCGAATAAATTATGAAGAACAATGCTAAAGATATCGTTGATGTTAAATATTATACATTAACAAAGGATGAACCCCATATTATGAGACTTACAGGTAGAACTCACCCTCACTGATGCTCCCAAGTATTTTTCAATTATGAAAGCTAAAAAAGGGTTAGTAGTAGAATCGTCAATTACGTTCATGATTTTTAGACATTAATAAAGTTTTCTAGAACAATAATCATGTAAACACAAGAAAAGGTCCAACACAAACACCGACTAGGTTTTTTTTTTTTTTTTTTTTTTTTTTTTTGAAAAAACACCGACTAGGCTTTGAAAGGGAAATAAAGGAAAAAATAAAAAAGGGTTAGGTGTAACTTAATGAATCACGCCAGCAATAACGTGGCCACAAATGTCAGTGCTTTTGCTAATATATATACAAAATTAAAAAGGTGAAAGCTATTTTCCCTTTTTTTTTTTCCTTTCTAAATTGACCCTAAGAAAGACGTTTTCCATTGCTTAATATGAAAATGAATTAAAAACATGCAAAATCTTCTAAAATTCTTCCCCTTCCCTAGCTAAAAGAGAGAAAATGAGTGTAAGAGTGAACGCGTGACTAAATTTAGCTCTATTTTCTTTTACTTTGACTGAAAAATATATCAAATTAATAATCGACTAATAAGTAGTTTAGATTATATCAATCTTCGTTTACATGAGGAGTTCATGTCATAATTAATAAACTCAAACCCTACCTGTCGATTAATCATATATAGTTATATGAAAGTCAGGATTGAACACACAATCTCTATCAATCCTACTCCATTAAAACCTCTCGATATTACTAGAGTAAATAGTTTACAACCCCTATTATACATCGAGGTTAGTCATTGTTACTATGTAACTTTTGTTAAAAAAGAGAGAGTTTTACACGAACCTAGAGTTTAGTTTTTATTAAACCGTATACCTAGTTGCGGTTACTCACACTTGGTAAAACCGAGCAAATCAACTCTTGTACAAACCGCTTTTAACTATAAAAACTTCTTAGTCTATGATATCTTCTCCGTTTTTGTCTTATTAAATGTGCCCAGCTACATTCAGAAAGTTCCCAGGTAGATCCGATAAGCTTAATGAAAGTGTGTATATACATATACATATATATATATGTATTTATATATATAGACACATGTACACAATCTATTTAAGATTGACATCTCAATCCCGAAGATTCTTTTTCTTTCTCCATTTTTTTTATTATTATTTTTTGTTTTTAAGTTTTGAGTGTAAAGATTTGATTAGTATCTTAATCTGATCATGTGACGCACGTGTATAAGTCAAAAAGAAGGATGGACATTTCAAAGATAAACATCTTTAAAGTTTCAGTACAAGCATTCTTGTCAATTTAAACTAATCTAGAAACTATTAATTTATAAAATCCTAATTAATTATCTAAAATGAGAAGAAGCATATCTAAAGAAAAAAAAATCCGTTTTTTGTGTTATAGTTCTTTTTTTTTTTTTCAGAAACTTTTATTAATGACGTCTGTGTAAAAAAGCCAATTTTCATTCTACTTTGTAGATTTTGTCCACTTCACCGAAAGCCGTTCCCATTTGTTTTGATAATATGAATGGGTGAGCGGGTACGTGTGGGGTCTAATTTCAGCGGTTGGTGTAGTTCACATTAGCAAAGTGAATTTCACGTTTATCGGTTTTAATTTCGGTTATTCAATAATTGTATGTCTACATATAGTCAAGGTCATGATATGTATTAGATATATCTCTATTTAAAATATAAAATTTTCCGTACCAACATAAAGTTGATTGTGATTTGCATTAATTAATGTAACTAGGTTTGAAAAAGCGGTATTTAACAACCTTTTAAGTTTTCTCAATTAACAATCTATGTATTTCCGTTAAAAAACTAATATATGTAAATCAATCTATATTTAAAAATCATCATATCTTATTAAAATCGCGTTGTCAGAATTTAACTAACATATAATCCTCCTAATAACATCACAATCTATCTTATTTTTCATTTGAAACAGATTCTTAGAACTATAGAATAGTACCATATGCTTACAGTTAGTGCAGGCTAAATATGTTAATATATATATATATATATATTTATATTTATATTTATATATACATATACATTTGCTCGAGCCAAAAATGCAATCTAACTCTTTTAGAAGATAAGTAAATTAAAAAAGATAGATGGATATATAACTGAGGATAAGGTACGTAGCTAGTTTCACGGATCAGTATTTAGACTATTGCTTGATTGAGATTTCACATTATATGTTTGTTTAGATATAAAAAGGACAACATGCTCTTGATCGGAAGCATGCCGCATGCCTGTATGATTCATGCATTCTTAACAAGTACTATGTATAATATAATATATATATATATATATATAAGGTTCTAATTTCTAATCAACCGGAATTTCTGTAAATATATAGATATTCCTGTCTCCGTCCTTTATAAAAAGAAAATCTTTCCTGGATGTTTGATGTTAAATCAACTGTTTCGAGCAAAAAAAACAAGTTTTGTAATTTACTTGCCTTCTTCAAATCATGTACCACTACCGATATATTTCACATTTTCGACTATAATTATCTAGTAAATCAAGCTAGCACGGCTTTTGTTCAGTGCCTATGCATGAACCATGCAAATCATGTGATTGTTCAAAATAGTTCGTAAACAGTGACTGATGTAATCATTAAAATGTTAAAATTTTAAAAATTAAATTAAAAAAAAAAAACTGATGTGATCACTATCCACAGAAAAAAAAAAAAAAAAAAACACGAAAGTGATTATGTGTAATTCTGAAGGGAGAAATAGGGCGGCATGATTTTCCAGCTGGTTTTTGAATGCTTGAATGAGTGATTACTCGATTATCTAATTACCTCATCTGCATTGCAGCATCATTTTGGGCTTTACGTATTTTATACTTTGTCTATGAAATTGATGTAAGAAGTTTTGCCATAATTTCCAATCCTAATTCGGGTATATCTTCTGAGAGTAATTGGCATAAATAATCCGTGAACTCTTTAAAACATGACGGTTTTGTCCCTATTTTTTTTAGCCAAAACAACTGTAAACTCTTATTTTATTGGTCATTCCAATCTTTTTCATCTGATTCCATTAAAAAACTCATAGAATGATCATATGAGAAGTATATTTTGTGCTTTTTGAAGAAAAATACCCCTAAAACCCTTATTCATATATTAACATTAAAAAAAAGAGAGAAGAGAAAGCTAAAAATACCCTATCTCTCTCTCTCTCATCCCTCCCACTCCCACCCCCACACCCCCCCCCCCAAATAGATCCAACGCCAGAGCCGAAGGCGGAGGCTGTCTCCCTCCCTCCCTCCCTCCCTTTGCAGCCACCCGCCACGATCTGGGCCCGCTATTGCGATCTATCCCCACCCCCTTGGCTGCGATCTAGGATCGACCCCCCTCTGCTTGCGATTTGGGATCGTTGCCGCCCCCCCCCCCCCCCCTCCAACACTCCACCACGACCGTAATCTAGGTTCGCCCCCACCGCCGCCACTGTGATCTGGGTTTGCTCAAGAGAGAAAGAGGCGGCGGGGGATCTGGGTTTGCTCGAGAGGGGGGGATGCATTTCTATTTTTTATTTTTTATTTTTTATTTTTTAATTAATTATTATTAAATTATTAAAATACCTTCTAAATTAAATAACATGCAATACACATGACTGATTCAGTTAGAAATTTAATAGAATTAGATGGAAATGACTATAATGGTCAATATTTAGAGAGTTTAGAGTCATCTCGGAAAAAAAAAAAAAAAAAGGAACAAACCGTCACTTTTTAAAGAGTTCAGGGACTATTTGGGCCAACTACTCATCTCTTAATTTTAAATGCAATGGATCGACAAAAAAAAAAAACAAAACAAAATAAAACAAAACAAAAACAAAAAATGAAAAGAAGAGAAGAGAAAATACTGAAGGTACTCAAGGTCGAATCTAGTCTATTGTTAGAATTTTTAATCTTAAATTTTATTATAAAAATGAACCAATTAAGTTGAGTTTATTAGTTGGACTTTCCTTTCACACACACACACACACACATATATATATATATATATATTACTCTGGAGTAAAGTCTATTGAAGCTGAAGGTAGTTCACAATCTGAAGTAAATCCGAGAAGAAGTTGACGGACAAATCATGCTTGGAGTACATTAGCTTGACCGAGGGTAAAAACCCTAGCTTGGAGTAGGTTAGTTAAATTGGAATACGTTAGTTGGACCTAAGCAAATCGCATAAGATGATGCATGATCGTGGGTTAAGTTTTGATAAAATTTCCAAATAAACTTGTATTTCATTATAAGTTGTAACGATATCTCAAAATATAATATAAGTTCTCATTATTTTGCTCACCTTGTTTATGTTTTTCTTCATAATTATTTATTTTTTATGTACGATATTACTTTTGCAATATTAGATAAATATTTATCAGGTCTTACATTTATATGTTAGAAATTTTGGTTTTTATTTTCTTTTCTTCCCTATTCAAAACTAGATCGAACCTAAAGGGAAAACTAGAATTTTCTTTGACGGTGCACTTGGACATCCTCTTTTTTTTTTTTCCCCTTTCCTGGTCAAATTTTTGAGCTTCTACTTTTTTTTTTCTTTTCTTTATGGAGCATATGGAATAGAGATAACCATTATCTCCAAAACTAATATTAACATATATCTTTAAGACACTATTTCAAAAACAAAAACAAAAAAAAAAAAATCCAAAAGACACATTAGACTTATTTCGCAAATTGAAAAAAATAATTAAATAAATGCAAATTGCGATGCTGAGACTTGAGAGAATAAATTAATATTCTGAAGACAACACCTTTTTTTTTTTTCCTTTCAAAATACGATTCTTTTTTTTTTTTTTTAAATCTGATTCTACAAGAAGGAAGAAAGGCTTTCCATCTTGACACATAACCCAGTATAAGAGAAAGGGCAAGAGTCAGAAATGTGGATACTGGAGTGAATTGTTTCTGACTGTGGACTGTCTACGTGGAAGGGAGTGGTTGGATAATATTAGATCGTCAAGGGCCAACCACAGCTGCTTTATCGTACAGACATACCTTGTTCATGTGTGGGGCCACTCTTATCTGTGTCACCCTTTCCGTGACAGCTTGAAAAAAAAAAAAAAGGGCAAAATAAAAATAGAAAAAAAAAAAAAAAGGAATATTTCCTAAAAAAAAAAAAGAAAAAAGTAAGAAAGAGAGAATATATCCGCATTGTGATCTTGGCGGAAGGTGAAGAAAAGTTCTTTCGTTTCTTTCCGCGGGCCCCCCCCCCCCCCTCTACCAGATAAAAGTTCTTTCAATTCGGAATTCAGATAAGATAACTAGTAATAGTCGGTTCCTTAAAAAACATATATTTTTTTAAAAAAATTCCCTTTTAGAATATTTGTTTGAAAAAAAAAAAAGGGGAAAAAGCAAATTGCATTAAATGGTACGCACCAGGCTGCTTGCAACTTTCAGCCGGTGGCGTGGGGAGGGAGGATTTTAAATAGTATATAAGTACTTGGGAATTATTTTCAGTTAATAATTATTTTAATAATTATTTAAAAATTATAATTTAATGAGATTTATTTAATTTCTTATTTTGAAGATAATTATAGTTAATCTATCATATGAAAATGTCTTGAAGTATAATTTATATCTTGAAGTAATTTTAAATGTTGTGTTGTAAATTTTTAATGTGAATGTTTACAAATTAGACTATTACAAAATTAATTTATAACTAAAAGAACGTAAGATAAAAAATAGTTCATACTTTTAAGTTTTACCCCCTCTTTTTTTTTCTTCTTCTTTTTTTTTTTTTTTTTTTTGCACCAATTATTTGTAAGATTATCCTTTTAAAAAAACATCTCCTGATTATTAACCCATATGCTAATTTCAGTTTTTTTTTTTTTTGTCTCTAATTAAATAAATGTGGTGGGTCAAAAATCTAAACAAATATTAAGAGAGAGAACCAAAAAATATATAAACATGTATATTTGACAATTGTTTCCACAATTTTCTCAAAAAGGTAAACAATTTTAACATAGATTTTCCGTGTTGGAGGCAGTGGTTCATAAATTATTAATTAAAATAACCTCCTTAATTTTTTTAATATATATTTTAAGTACAATGACATTACTTTGATTAATAATTTTTAATTAAAACGATGATCTTTTGTCATAGTAATTTTTTTTTAAGATAATCCGTAACATCTTTTCAGTGGTTGTTAAAGAGCTTCTCAACCCCTAATATAATAGTCTTCTTCTTCGTCATGACTCCTTGCCTCACTCACCCTTCGCTCTAAACTTCGGTAGCATGAAACCTTCAATTATGGTCGTCCTATTCATGGATAAAAGTTAACGTCATGAGTTTAGTTTGTTTTGGAGCTACCCCATTTGATCACAATTTTTAATTTTTATAAAACCGATATTTAAAACGGGATGGCTTTATAAATAACCACATAACTCCAACTGAGAACACCCTTAATTTAGTTTATTTTGAAATATTGATTGCATCTAAACCGCTTTTCGATTAATATTCATATGCTTTTATAAATGTTTATTATTATGTCGGAAAGAATGTGTATGAATCATGAGTTTAAATTTGTTGATTGTCGACCACGCTGTCTAGTTCTAGAAAAAGGGCAGCATGCTTTACTTACTCCAGCATTCGTTTCCACGGTAGAAAATGGCAGCACACCTTTTTTTATTTTTTCTTTTTAAATATATATATATATATATATATATATATGGAGCTACAAAAAGGGAAAAGATGGAATGGAATTTGGAATAAAGATATCAATTGTCTTGGTAAACGTATATTAGTTAGTTAAAGGAAAAGAAATATCCATTCCTCATGCCCTATCCTTCATTGCCATCTATACCATCTCCAATCAAACAATGGTGTAAATGATACCAAACGTTCAACCATTCATCCATTACTCATTAGTGTTACTTAAAGCGTCTTTAATGGGATACTAAATTAATATCAGGTCAAAATTGATTAATATCTTAAGTTAGTTTTTTCATCATAACAATCGTCATTTATAAATTTTTGAAGTACTAAAAATTCATTGTACAAATTATAAAACATAATGATGATGGCAAAAAGTCATATAGCATCGAAGCACAAATCTTATATACATTATTTTTCATATTTTTTTTAACAAATATATCAATGACATTGACAATAACAAATACATTGTTGATGATCTAAGTAGTCTGATTGGTTGACCCATTACAGATAAATATCAAACAATTTATGTGAGAATAAACCTAATAGTGTTTTTTTTTTTTTTTTTTGAGAAATTCAAAGCATCCTTGGTGTAGTAGTCCACAGTTTGTATCCCCTTACGTCTGCTCCATTTGGTGAAATATCTTAAACTCAAATTTTTCATCTCAGTTTTTGTCTTTTTCTGAAAAGTCAATAAAAATTATAACTAGTTTTTAAAAAGTCAACAAACTCAAATTTAAAAATTTCAACTCAAACGGTTTCACCAAACGGAGCTATAAATTCAAAGATTACAACACCGCACCTCGTGTACAAATAGTGAATTCACAAACAACACCAAGCAAAATTGGTCTAGAAAACAAACGAGTCAACTTAGAACGACCAAACGGACAAGAGGAGGAAAACAAATTTATTTTTTCTTTGAATTTTATACGATGATTGGTAAAGTGTACAGCGAGAGGAAAGAAATGAGAGCAAGAACTTGGTTGATGTGAGAGAAAAACAAAGATAAAGTGAAGAGAGTTTAGGGAGAATGTGTTATATCTTACCCTTTGGTTTGTTTCTTGTTTGTAAAAAATAAATAAATAAATAAATAAATAATACTAATATTATATCAATGGGTCGATTGCAGAAATTGAACCACTTAACAAGGTATAAAAACATCCCCCCTCCCCGGCCACCCCCGGCCCAAATCTGGAATTTTGCCTAAAACATCCGAATGACGACATATTACATTATTGAAAACTAATTAAATGTGTGCAGCCAAACGCTTGAAATGTTTTTAAATGTTCTCTTCCCAAATGCCTTAATCGCTCGTTTTCTTTACCATCTATCATACCAAACAAGATAAAAGGAAAAAACTACAAACATTTTTTTTTAATTTATTTACGTTTTCGCTCTCCTTTGGCACGCATTCAACGACCTGATATACGAGCTTGCTATGCCAACTTCTAGATTGATTAAAAGTAGACTTGCTGCAAAGATTTGTTTTTGCTCTTGCCCATGAACCCTGACGAGAAAACACGGTCGGTTCCTGTATAGCATCCTAAGGACCTAAATCAAGGTGTTAACGGCTCTGATCCGCCCTGGACGCGGATAAATTAAAACAACAAATCAAAACCAATCACAGCCCCAGGAGCAAGTACGAGTTCTAATTATAATTCTTGCATAAAAATGACGAAAAAGAACATTAGGATCCATAAAAATTGTGCAGAAACTACGGAAGACAAGATACTTATGACATCTAACACAGCGCCTAAGGCCTACATCGAGATACTAAAAACTGAAACTCTAGTCATTGAGAAGAGATTACAACACAATTAACTTTCTTCGGTCACCAAGACAAATCAACTAGCCACGCTTTCATGAGCAGGTCAAGGTTTATCATCATTCCTCAGCTTGTGGAGAACTGCAATTGTACAAGGTTCAAAATACATGAATTAGACACAAAACCATGAACGAAATAGAAGACACAATGGTGCTCTAACTCATAATAACCATATCCACAAAGATTTTGTGCAGGATAAGCTCTCCGGAAGTGAAAAAACATCATGAAAAAAGCAACTATGGTATACGTGGCAGCCAAAAAAAAAAAAAAACGACAATACAAACCTTTGGTACCTCTCATTCATGGGGCTCTCAGGTCCACCATAATTGGGACTGTCCCTGGATTCGGGTACAGAATTGGGGCTTCGTCCACGGCCATTATCTGTGTCAGCCCTCTCCCTTTCTAAAGGACTATGACTGGGGCCACGACCATTCTCGGGACTAGCCCTTTTCCTCCTATAGGGACTAGGACTGGGATCACGACCGTTATCAAGGCTACCCCTCTCCCTTCCGTATGGACTATGACTAGGGTCACGGCCATGGTCACGGCCACGGTCAGCACTCACCTTTTCTCTTCGGTTTGGACTGCGGCTGGAGCCACTACCATGCTCAGTGCCACCCCTCTCTCGCTTATAAGGACTTGGGCTGCGGCCTCGGCCATGCTCAGGGCTAGCCCTCTCTTTCTTATAAGGGCTTGGGCTGCGACCACGGCCATAGTCAGGACTACCTCTCTCCCTCCGATATGCTCCAGGGCTGGAGCCACGGCCATAATCGGGGCTACCTCTCTCTCTTCGATACGGACTTGGGGAACGCCTTCTGTCACGGCCTCTCTCTAGTGACCTATCGCGACTTCTATCAGGGCTATGTCCATCTCTCCTTTCATCATCATCCCGTACTGCATATTCCACTGAAATAACTCGATCCATCAACTTGCTGCACATATATCAAAAGCACGTATTGTTAAAACAAAATAACCAGAACATCTATTGTATAACAAAAATTATTATAAAAGCTATCGATGTATAAATTGCTTGTCCAGACAAGATTTCAATTTTCACAAATAATTGGATCATGGGATATCATATCTGCATAAAAACTAACTAGAAAAATAAATAATAAATAAATAAATAAATGTAAAAAATTCTCCCGTTCGGATTGGAAGAATGTTTCTGCGGCAGACTTGAAATATATATTATGCGAGAGAGATGTAGGATATCCACCTCATGTTTGTAGCCTCCAATGCTTTGGTAGCATCTTCCTGTGATTCGTACTGAACAAATGCAAAGTTCCTTCTGATCCTTACGCTCACTATCTTCCCATATTGATCAAAATGTCTCTCCAGATCTCTAGTCCTAGTCTGATATGGGTCAAAATTAATAACAAATAAAGTCTTTGATGGTCTATTATTTGCTGAGGATCTTCTTGACCCACCAGGCCTTCTAACACCACGTTCTTGCTGAAATAGTAACAAAGAAATAAAAGAGTTTGAGTTTCTCCACCAATAATAATAATAATAATAATAATAACAATAATAGTATTTAAAAAAGAGTACTGCACAAATATTACCTTTGTCCATTCTACACGAAGTCTGCGTCCCTTCCGACCAAATTCTCTACGGTCGAGGGCCCGGATAGCATCCTCTGCATCTCTCTCATCTTCCATGTAAATAAAGGCAAATCCTGTATGCCAACAAAGCAAAAGAACTGAAATTAACTCATTTTTTCATCTGTTAACAGGAAAAAGAAAGACAAGAATGCTCCGGCGAAACGATTCTTTAACTAGAGACGGCCCTTCTCCCCTCAGCAACATGCAAACCACCTAAGATCCTATCCTAACATTAAAAGCTACGCAACCTCTAGGAAAATCTTAAACCAAGTCACCAATAAATTAATAACAGACCTTGTATCGTAAATTAAGTGATGCAAGGAACAACAATCCAAAAGTGGATGTCTCAGTGTGGGTGAATGAAAAGAGTGTGCCTTCTCCATCTAATCTGTTGCCTCTGCTGTGAGGTTGGCAATGTTTCAAACTTGAAACATGTCTGAAATCAAAGGCTGGGCCAATGTCACGAGGAATGAAGGTCAATGGAGGCTGTGGAAAACGTGGGATGATAGTGCCATCGCAGATCAGAGTGACACTTCTTGAAAACAAGAAGAGGAAGCTCATCATAGGCAAGAAACAGAATTCTGAAGAGCCCATCCATTAGCCTGGAAGATTATGGATATCCCATGATAATCCTGCGTCAAAGAAAATGTTGAGTGTGGGGGGTTTATGCTTCAAAAAAACATTTTTTTTTTATATACTCCTGAACCCCCAGTAAAACTCAACAAGAGAATAAGGCCGCATCTCAGACAGCTACTCTGGATGATTTCAGGTTCCATGACCACCGATGAAGACTGAAGAGGAAGCTGCCCCTTTACAGATGTGGATTAGCCCCAGCTGAGTCACCTTGCAGTCGTAGGATGCGGTCGCTGCTCTCGTGAAGTGTTACTATGTTATTCATTTTAATGTCTATTTGTTGTTTCCCATTAATATCCTCAACATAGTAATTTTTTGTACAAAATTACATCAAATGCTCCATAGATGCATGGATAGAGCTAATATTAACTTAAATCAGAGTTGTAACGTTTGGGAACAGTACCTTGAACAGATAAATAACTTAATTTATAATCAAATGCAATATAATAAAGATACCCGTCCCTGAAAACCTCCTAGATCTGCTTCTAATGGAACCATTTCAACCCCTGCACTTCCACAATGTGCATTACCCTCACACACTAATAAACAAGCGGTGGCTGTTTCAAATGCCCGATTGACGTGGCTCCAACCGGCGATAGTTTGGTCTCTACATATGTGGATTTCCAATTTCTGAATCCTTGGAGATTAGCCTCGAATTCAGATGGTACTTCTAAATAAGTTTGAAGCTTTGAAATTTATACAGCACTTTGCATTGATTACTGTGCACGTGCAGATTCACTCTTTTCATCAAAGCCACAGTTATAAACCAAAAATACACAACAAAATCATACAACAACTACAAATAAAATTGCTATGAGCCAGCAAGAGAACTCACCCGACTTCATATCCACTCTATCAACCTTCCCATATCTTCCAAAAAGACGTTCCAGATCAGACTGGCGAGCATCATACTCAAAATTTCCACAGAAGATAGGCCTCATTTTTTCCTGAAACAAGAGAATAACATGATATACTCCATTTGGAGAGAAAATAAACAGCCAAACCAAAATCTTTGAACCCATTTTCAATGAGAAATTCAAAGCAACATGCTTTAAAAATAAAAATAAAAATCCTTCCAATGTGTTGGGAATGACCTAACTTCTTTTAAGAGAATCATCTACCCTAAAACACATTGCCGCTTTTTTTTTTTTTTGTTTCCTTTTTATCCACCATATATAACTACTAACATAATTGCAACCAACACACACTGCAAACAAGCTCGACAATTATGAATAGCGACAAGATTCAAATCTTCTGTCCAATTTTTGGTGTCCCAAATGGTGTCTAACAATTTAAATTAAGCCGCGTCATGTTAAAAAATTTGAAATGCTTTATAAATGATTTTTTGTACCTTAAAAACTAACTTCCTTCAATGATGTGTCAAAATATAATTGGTTAGACATTATTTGGAACACCAAAATTGAACAAAGGATGTTGGTTCATAGACACATGACTACTCGTAAACCACCAGATTACACACAGACAGAACATTAAAGCATCTAAATACTAGCATAATGACAATAACCAATTTGAAGCAATAAAGTATAAAAGATCATCACAATCACATTGCATGAATCATTTGAAGTCTTTCTAATGCATAAGGAAAAGAATCACCATAAACAAGTCACCAAGTAATCCAAAAATCTACACAAAAAAAAAAAAAAAAACAAAAAAAACAAAACAAAACAACCATTGCATGACGCATTGATATAATATAAGTTAATATTCGCCCAAGAATCCGATAAAACAAAAACCTGGAACCAATTCAACAAAAAATATAAAATTTAAAGAAGAAATTGCTTTGAAATTCCGCTTTACCAAAAAAAGGGAGGGCTTTTACTAAAATTTCTGGATCGGACTGCAGCCAAAAACTTCAGATCTACAATACAGAAAACTAAACCCTCACCCTCAGATCTCAGAAACGAAAAGAGAAAAGCGAGAAAGATACCAAATTCTTTTTCCTTTTCTGTCGAATCTTCTCGGGACCCAAACAGAAAAATTTAAGAATTTTTTAGAAATTAAACATAAAAGGTAGGCATAAATCCTACAATTTGGCAATCAAGAACGAAAGATTAATTTTTGTGTAGGATAAATTTATTTACCTTCTCTTAGTTGCAGCAATTCCAAAGCAATGAGACTTCAAAACCCTAAAATAATGCGAGAGTGGGGTTTTCAGATATTTCTTGAGTTTGACCTAAACGCGGAGCTCATGAAGTAAATAACTTGATAAGAACATCCAAATGTTTTCATTGGCTGAAAAGTCCCTTTAGTTTATGCATTTATAACTGTTGCCCATGTCTAGAAAGGCCCATCTCTTTTCGTATTGATAAATCGGCCCACTTCACTAATCAACTTTTTTTTTTCCCCCTTTTCTAAAGGGGACTTCACTTATTAACTGTACGAGCAACATTTCGTCTCACATCAAATGAATAATCATGAACTAGAAAATAAGATCAAACAAATAAAATAATCAAAAATGTTAAATAAGAACAAAGGAACCTTGATAACAATATAAAAAAAACTTAAAGTCCGATATAAATGTCTTAAGATTTTGTATTGAAAATTGTGTATATATTTTTTCTCTCAATTCGAGAGAATTTATAATGCATTGGAAATGAAGGAGTTTAATTCTCCTATTAATGCGAGAGTTCATTCTCTTTTTTATTACTATGAAATCCTTCACATTCCGATAATATATAATAAATCCGCACATTTAACGTCTTCGATAGCAAATGCGGACGATTAAGTTCCCTTTGTAAACTCTTATTAATTGTTGACCATTACTCTCTTGTAAACACTTAAACTTCTCCTTCTGACATTTGATATAACCTTAGGAATATTCTTAATTGGATGGAGTTTTCCTCATAAACAGATAGTTATTTACCTAAGTTTTCTCATACCTTATAATTAGATAGTCTTGTACTTATATTATCTCCTACCTTATAATTAGGTAAACTCTAACCTATATTGACCTGGGTTGGAGTTATTATAAATGATTTTTTTATAATAACAAAAATATTATCCAACATTAACTATATATTTTTTAAATAAAAATTAAATGCGGTAATTTCATATCTAATCCAATTCTATTAAAAGATAAAAGTTAGCTTTTGAAGGAAAAGATAAAAAAAATTTGAATTTCTCACACTCAAATTAAAAAAAAAAAAAAGGCCAACTCACTTTTTCAATTCAATTAAAAAATATAGTGACAATACTTAAAATTTTACCTCTCAAATTTTCAGTAATTTTTCTGAAGAGACATAGGAACTTTCAATACTATTTTAAATAACCTTAATTTTTTAAAAAATAAAAATAAAAAAAAGAATATAAGATAAGATAAATGTCAAACCCTTAAAATATATATATATATATATTTTAATTTAAAAAGTATTGTGAGTGATTTTGTATTTGAAAAAAAAATGTAGCGGATATCATAATTCATACAAAAAAAAATAAGAATTTATATGTTATAGCATATTTAAAATGCATTTATAAAAATAATAACATATTTTTATAACGATGATAAATTATAACTATTTTAATTATTTTATTAAAATAAGTTTATTTATTTTCAATTTTATCCCTTTGCCCCTCCTTACTCCTCTCCCTTCTCTATTATGTCTCTCTATCTTTTTCTCCATTCTTGTTATCTCTCCCTCTCTCTCTACCACGGCAAGCGAAGGATCTTGACAACGTGATTACAGCAACTGCTATGACTGTGACGAGATCCCCATGATTACGAGGCGAGATCGCAATCGCATCCCAGCCTCACTGAGAGCTTGTACTTTCTATCGACGAGCGTTCGTATAGGAGTGTCTCACCGATCGAAGGAGGTCGCAAGGTCTGATGGTCTGGATCTCGAATCGCAGGTGATTGTCATCGTTCTTGTAACTACGGGGAAGGCAATCGGGATCGTGTTGTTGGTTTTTAGTTCTTTGTTGCATTTTGTTCTTGGTTTTTTTTTTGTTGCAGGTAGTCTTCACAAAGGGTGGGCGGCTCCATCCGTCGATGATAGTCCTGGCAAGTAGCAAGGGTATTCCGGTAGGTGGCGAGAGGATTCCGACAGCCCTGGGTATTTGGGCTAGGTTTTTGGTATTGAGGCTGATTAGGGATTTGGGTCTAATCTGTAATATTTAATTTTTGTGTGGGACTTTGTAAATAAAAAGGAAATTGTGGTTTTTTGTTTGAGAAAAAATTTTAATTAGATTTTTTTTTTTTTTTTGCTTTGAAAATCCAATTAAATTATAAAATGATTAGATTGACAAGTAAATAATTAGATTTCTTAGTAAATATTTATTTTGTAAATATGCTACATTGTCATTTCTCTCAATTTTAAACCACAGGCTATAGTTGGATTTACTGGTAGATATAATTTTTATCACCTACATCAAAAAATTGAAAATTGAGTAATTTTTGAATTTTCTAATAAATATCTAATTTACTGATATTGGTCTTACACATAAATATATGGATTTACTTAGTAAATTCAGCATTAGTATATATAATTTTATAGAAAATTATGATACGTAAAGGATTTATGTGTAAATACTATAATTTCTTAGTAAATATTTGTATTTATCAAACAAATTAAGATTAAAATAATAAATAGTTACAGGTATTTACTACTAAATTCAACATTAATAAATACAATATTATATAATGAAAATAAAGTATAAAAACAAGACACATAAAATATTTACGTGTAAATACTATTATTTCTTAATAAATATTTGTATTTACTAAACAAACTAAGATTAAAGCAATACGCATTAAACTAAAAATAATGTAAACATTTTTTAATTAAAAAAATATAAATAAGTAAGTATTATTTTTAATTAAATACTAACATACAGAGAAGAAATATTAATAAATATTTTATAATAATTAATGTAAAGAAATATTATTTAATGAAAATTACCATGTTTACATGCATTTATTGAAATCTACTTATTAAATGTTTTGATTTACTTTTTATACTAAAAGTTTAAAATACAAAACAATTAGAAAATTTACATGTAAATATTATTATTTCTTAGTAAAAAGTTGGATTTATGAAATCGAATAAAAGTATTAAAAACAAAACAAATAAAAAGATTTTTGTGCAAATACCATTATTTCTTAGTGGATTTATCGTTAAAAACAACACATTTTGTAATTTAAAAAATATTATAAATAAGTAAAGATATTTTAAATCAATGGAAATGTGTATATTTACATGTAATTATTAAGATTTATGATTTACTTTTTAGATTTTGTTGACGACTAGTTATAAACTTTGTTGATTTTTTAGGGGGAAAAAACTGAGATAAAAAAAAATACAATTTAACTGAAGTTAAATTTAAATGTCAAATAAAACCTTAATAGTAAACTATTGCTCCTCTTACTCTAATATGGGTTAAAGAAAGAAAGAAAATTGTCCGCAAATTAAAGAATTTTCCACAATTAAAATGACAAGAAATTTATTTATCAAGTGTCCAGGTAGTCGTGAACAAACAGTCCAGAACCACGTGCGCGTGTCTGAAAATACCGTAGTTTGGGCTGGACTCTTAATGGGCCACAGGCTCACATCAATCTGCAAAGCACTTCCTCTTTACACATATTTGGCTTTGACAAATGGACCTTGCGGCTTCTACACATCACATAATTCAGAGAAACAAGGAGAGACAGTATACAAATTGAAGAATTAAAAATTAATCAGTAAAGAAATGGACACAAAAATTGAATTTCTTAATAAGTTAAAAAAAGAAAAAAAAAGAGAAAAAAAAAAAAAAGAATTTCTTAACGTGTGCAAAATGAAATACACGACGGGGTGCAATTCAGCGATTTGGTCTACTGCCAAGGAGCTTTATTTGAAGGGCCAAAGTGTGATTGCTGGACACTACTTCGTCCTTGCAAGAGAATATTGTTGAGGTCTGATTCCATTTCGAGCAACTGATCAAAATGATGATGATCATGATCGATTTTTTGTGCACTAATTGTAGTAGAACGCCTGAGGGTAATCTCGGCATGTACTTTTGCTAACTCGGTTTCTGCCCTTTGTATTTGTTGATGTAATTGAGAAATCATCCCAGCACAGCCATAGACAGGGTCCTCAATTCTACGTTGTGCCTCAAAATGCAAAGAGTTTGCCGCTTCAATTCGGAGATCATGGCTTTCTATTTTCTAATCATATATTGTCAAATACAAAATGTACATTAATCAGACAAATTGCAAAAACTTTTTTTATCTAAGTTCCGAATGCCATTTATATTTATTTAAAAAAACCAACAAATATAATGCACTAATAGCAATTTGAAGATTAAAAAGGAGAACATAAAATCACAAGAAGATTTTGAGACATGAAAAAAAAAAAGTATTTCATATATATGCAGGGACAAAAGAAGCGTTCTTAAAAGCAAGCAAACAAGATATACAGAAGTCCAAAAAATTAGTAAATCTAAGTTTACAAACTTTGACAAAGCTCAAAAGAAAAAACGAGAAATGAGATTGGGATAAATTAAACTATAAGAATTCGTTTGGTAAATGAGTTTGAGTTAAACTTTTAAGTTGAGTTGAAAATAAGTTAAGTTGAGGTTAGAGTTGAGTGTTTGGTAAAAAAATTTAAATTTAAAAAAAGTTTAAGTGTTTGATATAAAAATTTGAGTTAGAAATGAAAAAAAAAAAATAGATAGAGACGTGAACAATGGTCTCTTCTTTTGCGTGTTATTTTTTATACTAATTATTATTTTCCATTTTTCCTCAAAACTTTGAAAATCCTCACAGAGCCAAACCCGAAAAAGAAAGGAAAAGAAAAGGGCAAAAAAAAAAAAAAAAAAAAAACACGTCCGTTATCCAATCTCTTTCTCTCTCCTCAGATCCCTCTTCCCGGTTCTCCGGCGATTCTCCGTTGCAGAAACTCTCTCTCTCTTTCTTATCTTTTTCTCTCCAATTTCCTTGTACCATAGATTTTTGATTTTGACAATCCTAATTTTTGGTGCTTTTGTCAAATTCAAAACCCAAAAAAAAAAAAGGGGGAAATTTTTTGATTGTTTAGTTGTATAAATTGATTAGATTAGAATTAAATCAGTTTTTAATCCCTAAATATCGATTTTTGATTCTCTTCTCTTTTAATTTCGAACCAGAAATTGTCGAAATTTCTCCGATTTCCGTTCGTTTGTTTCTCAATTCGTTTTTCTGATTTCAAGGTTTGATTTTGAAATTTGTTTTTTTTTTTTTTTTTTTTGGGTTCTGCGATTTTGTTTCTGGAGATGAAGATAATTGGAACGTGAAAACTGCGACTCTGGGGCTGTTTCTTTCCAATTTTGGATTTTGAATTTTGATTTTGGGGGGTGAAATTGAATAAAGAAACAGCCTGGGGGTTATGATTAAGCTTTCATCGTCTTCACCATCGAATTTCGAGGAGCCTTTGGTTTTTGCGTTGTTGATTTCTTCATCTTCTTCTCTGCTTGTTATTCTTGTTCTTGTTCTTGTTCTTCTTCTGGCGATGAGGAGTGATGGCGGCTCCAAGCATCAGCAGCAGCAGCAAGGCGGTGTTCCTCGCTCCGCCCGGGCCAAGGGCTTCATCCCCAGCTCGTTCCTCGTCCTCCTCCTCCTCTAGGCTTCGCAACCTTGTCCCCATTAGCGCCGTCGCCGCCGAGAACGGCGGAGCCTCCAATGGCTCCGTCTCTTCTTCCGTTTCTTCTTCTGCAACTCGCGAGGCCGGCGAGCTCGCGATTCGGCGGTGAGTGGCTCGCGAGTTGTTACCGTCGGGAACGAACTCCAAGACGACGGCGTTGACGCGAGGTAGCAATTCGGGCAGTGGGGGACATGGGGTGGGTGGCCGACGATCGAGAACGCCGTCAACCGAGCCACTGACAAGCAGCAGACGGGCGGCGGTGGGGAGGAGCAGGAGGTGGGTGAATGGCGGACAAGGAACGGTGTCACAGATAACAGGGGGTGGGAGCACAGTAAACCCAGTTTGGGTTACTGTGCAATGGTTTAACTCATGTTGGGACTCAAATGAAAAACCAAACAACATCTAATTTGAGAATTCAATGGCGCGCGCACACATATTTGTATATATATGTATATATACTTATACTTATGTCAATTAGCAAACTTAATTTGTAATTAAAAACTAGGAAAATAGATAGGAACTACTTACCTGAAGCATTTTTACGACATTGCTAGCACCATAGATTCTATGGACGGAAGCAAATCTTTGAGGATTATTATAAGGGAAATAGGGAGCTAAACTGCAATCGGGAGGGCACTTCCTTCTCAAATACTTGCAAGCAGCACAACGTGATCCGTAGCTCATATTTATTTGCTTCTTTTTATTTATTTATTTATTTTGGTAATTTGAGAAGAATCTAAGCTAAATTTGATATGAACTTCAAAAGATTTGTATCTCAATCTTTTGCTCTTGATGAAGAAATCTCCCAAAGATTTTTAGTGTCTTTTTTTATTTGATTTAGATTGTATAATACCCCTTTTATGGTGAGGTTAGAGATTCCCAACGGCTACTTTTTCTGATATACAAGGAAAGTTCATACTCGGAAATTTAGAATGGTAAGCGATGGACTCTTTAATTTGTTTATAATCTCCATGGTTGCTCTCAATTGAAAAACACTTTTAATGGAAATATTTTGAAATTAAAATCTTTCAATTGTTAGCCTAAAACTATAAATATTTCGAATGTACAAAAACGACTACACAGACACGTTTATTGTGTAATAGATATATCCTATATATATGCATGCTATATATGCACCGGTCAACTAATTTTCCCTTTTTTTTTTTCTTTTTCTTTTTTGACCTTTTTGTGTTAATTGATAAAGTCAACTGTTTTTTTGAATTTTTTATTCAGTTAATAGGAAATTATAATCTAGTATTTTGTTTCCTTTGTATCTTAATTCACTAAAAAGGAATTTAACTTTATTATTTGTGTACTTACAAACATAACATGGAAATGATGATCAACCACAATGAATTCTGCATACATACAAACATGTAATATAGTCAAGGAAATTCTGTATACATATACATGTGATTCTATTGTTTATTCAAACTGGTATATATAGTCAAGGAAAGGATTAGTAAATTGTAAACCCGTACATCTATTCACCACACGCAGGTGACACAATCCTAAGAATAAAATACATCAAGTAACAAAAATTTTTGGTTTATTTGATGCACGTATTTGGAATGAAATTTTTTATGTTGAAATAGTAGTTGATTTTTCAAAAACAAATTATAATTTTTATTGATTTTTCAGGGGAAAAAAAAAAGCTAAAACCAAAATGTAATTAAATGGCTATTGAAGCCAAATGATGCTCATAGACAAATGTATTAGCATGCTGATAATTATAAATAAATGGCTAGTCTATTTAGGTTCCAAACTACACAAATTATAGGATATCAAAACTACAAAGAGAAACTTTAATTCAATAAATTATCCTAAATATGTGTTGTGAAAATTTAAATGCAAACTTGATGCATGATTAAGCACTACTATTAGTACTTATTAAGCTTCACTATTATGGAACTAAAAAAATCTAAACTCAATCCTACTATCTTTTTTAGCTTACTTTCAATTTGATCTGTTCACTCCCTCTCGTATCCTCAATATGGAAACTATGAAGAAATTTGCTAGTTTTTTTTTTTTTAAATAAATAATACATATATATATATATATATATATATATATATATAAAACATGGATAGAGAGAGAGACAGTAGTAAGAAAAAAGATTAGATTGTTCAAAAAGTACTAAAATTTTTTTAATTAAAGATACTGAAAACAAAGTTTGTAATGTGAAAAGGGCAAAAAAAAAAAAAAAAAAAAAGGAAAAAAAGGAAAACAAATAATTGTCTTAAATTTCAGAAAATTTTGACATATATATATTCATTAAAAAAAAACCCTTATAAAGCACTTTTAGCAAACGTTTTTTTTCAGGGAAACTGATTTTGAAATGCTGTAAATGAATTAAAACAGTTAAAACATATAGTAAACAATAATTTATTTAAAAACAAGGCTTGTCTGGAATTACAGAAAAGTTTTACAAAAAAAATCATTACAAAAATTTGGAAAACAAAAAACTGTTTAGCCAACGTGTTTTCAGGGGGAAAAAAAAAAAAAAATTTGCAAGAAATAATACTAAAGTGAAACCATATCTTTTGAGAGAGTAGGGAAATAAAATAAATCTGCAAGCCAGATAATACTCGCAAAGGACAGATAAATATGGATAAACATGCTCAATATTACTATTAAATAGCTAATTTTAGTTCCAAGCTGTGCCTACACAGCAAACTGTATATATAAAAACTACATCCTGCACATTAATCAAACTTAAAACATACTCAAAAGTTCATAAACTAAACCAAACCAACCACTAAGAGTACTTAAACTACTATAATTTAGAACTGTAGAATCTAAATCTAATCTTTTATCTTATATGAGCTTTTCTGGGCAAGACTAAATTTCGATCGCTTTGCTGATCACTCCTTCCACTCCAATCCGATATCATCCTGCAACATGGCATCCATGAATTCATCCCAGTCGACCTGCACCAGTACAAATATTTGTTAATATTTAGTACAAAATTTTTAAGATTTTGAATTTTTTAAATTTATGTGCAGTTATCTTTTCACCTCCTGATCATGCAGATTTTCAAAGTTCATAATCTGGTGTGTAAACAAGATCTTTGATGCGTTGTTGCTGCACACAGACACACATCAATAGCTTATCGAAATATTGTTTTTGGAAACTAATTTGAAATGTACTACCCTGATTTTTGATTTGATGAAAAGTTTCTTCATCGAAAAGTTTTCAATGATGAAGAGGATAGACTTGCCTGATTGGGGATCTCAAGGTGCAGAAAATAGCCCGCAGATGCAGATGGAAACAGATTGCCAGCAGGGCTCAGTAGGGTTTGCTCAATGCCATGAAGCTTCTCAAACAAATGTATAAGAATATGAAAAATTGTTAGGGTTTTCGGTAAAAGGGTTAGTTTGTAAGAAGAATTAAAGAAATCAAAACATAGAAATAAGGAAAAGCAATTGTGAGGTTTGACAACATATATACCTGCAGCAGAAGGATCAGGGTTTTGGATTTGGTTTGTTGGAGGGTTCACTTGATTATGCTCATCTTCAATAGAGAAATCAGAGAAATCAGAATGAATGGCTTCATTCAAAGCCTGATGTTTAGGTGATGCAAAGTTGTGATCTAGGCTAAGCCAAAGACCATTTTCGCTGAACACAGGAGCATTATTGTTCATCACACCGCCTAACTCATTCCCAACATTGCTGTTGTTACTTCCCCTTACCAAATTAGCCGAACCATGCTGCGGATTTTGTCCCACCTGAGGCCGCGGCGGAGGAGGAAGAGGAGGCAACACCACATTAGCAATATTCTGATGCCGATGGTTCATGTTAAGCACAACTCGCGGTGTCGCTGCCTTCACCTGTGGATTATTTGGCCCAACTGAAGATGACCCTCCACCAACTTGGCCCATCTGCCCATAACCAATAGTACCACCATTCATGTTGCTAATAAGACCGGTACCGTTCACCGCACCAAGGCAGCCTCCGCCACCGTTGATTCTATTAAGAACCCCACCACCGGCCGTGGGATTGCGTCCAACCATGTTCATCTGTCCACCATTTGTCATGACTCTAGCAGAGCTATTTGGCGCCACATAATTGTTACCAAAGCCAGCAGATCCCACATTTGTCCCAACAGTGAAATTTGGGTTCAAAACTGTTTGTGCACTACTAGTACCGGCAATGTTGTTGTTAGACGGATAAGTAGCCCTCACTTGACTCCGCTGCTGCCAGGCTTGCATCGGATTTACACCACCACCAACGCCATTGTTTCCACCATTATTCGCAATGGCACGAGAATTAGTACCACCACCATTACTACGATGAATGTTGGTAACACCAGCCAGTGGTTGTTGCCCAACATTATTAGCAGCCGGTTGGTTGCTGGTCAGCAGTGTTGATGCTCCGATCGATCGGCTATTTAAGGTTGATGATGACGGTATATTTTTGTTGCTGTTGTCGGGTGCTAAGCCTGTTTGGGGTTGAGATTGTGGTGGCGGTGGCAACAGTAATGGTTGAGAGGGCCTGGAAGGTTGAGGGTAGAGTTCTGCATTTTGTATCATTATTTGCGTAGAATAACCGGCCGAAAAGCTTGATCGGAGCAATATCCGGTCGGCCATCATCCTTGCACCCTCTACACCGTCCTTAGAAACTTTTTTTTAGGAAGAGGCCATACTTCTGCAAGCAAAGCATTTATGCAATTTCCCGTTCATATATTATATATGGAAAATCATAATTTTATCGATGCATTGATGGACATGAAATTGGTACTGCTAATCAACATGAGTAGAGGCATCATACATATATAGTTTGTTTGTCCTCTTCCAAAGAGGATTGTAATATGATATTTATTCAACATAATACTGATATTAGATGTGTTTAATTAGATGTAAAAGGACAATAGCAAAACGAAATGTGTATATATTTATTATAAATGCGTTATTTTCAAGACAATTAAATAATGTGAAACTGTAGAACTTAGAATGATAATACAATTAGAAAACAAAATCTGGCACATGAATTTTTTGGCAGGGACTCAAAAATTAGACATGTTAACATGCAGTCTTTTTACTAATTAGTGTGAAATTCTAAACTCTATACATTTACATGTATCATTTCATGACAAACAAAGTATTAATAAATTTATCCAGATGAATAGTGTGTATGAATTCTTACTTATTTATAAGGGAAAAAAATGTGTGTACATATCGATTTAGATTTTTCCTTTTCACGGGACACATGTAAGAATAGAAATATTTTTCGATCAAAGTGTTGATTTGATACGAATGAGATTAGATAAATTTTTATTTAACTATTGATTAGTATAGTAATATATAATAATCCTGTAAGTTTGCATATAATTCCGCAAGTAACAAATAACCTAAATAAGAGATTTAGGTCCTTATTTAATAAACGAATGTACTTAATTTTGTAACATCATGATTTTTCACTTATTAAAGATTTTTAATTCATACATATGATCAAGATTCTAAAATCAATAGAAAAAAAAAACTTTCGATTAAAATAAGTTTAACATTAAATTGCACAAAAAGAAAATTCGAGAAGAAAAATGGCGCGTAGGGTTTAAATAATGGAAAGATAGAAATTATTTTTAATGTTGATAGCCCTATATATATTTTAGTACAGATACTATAATAAAATAAAGGAATATATGAATTAAATTTAAAATAAAAAAGATAATATGAACACGTGTTCTATCTTTAGGTAGATTCGTCACTGTGTAAATATATATATCTTAGAAAGAAACTAAATAACTTTCTAAGAAAACAATTAACTCCAAACATTAAAGGGGGAAACAAACAAAAATTGTAGTTCTGAAACAATTATAAACATAAATGGTGGTAAGAAGAAAGAACCTGCAAATGGCTAGCCACATTTTCTCTGGTCAAGCCAGGCACATTCATGAACTCAAGAATCTTCTTAGGGACAGACTCTGAAGAAATTAAAATCAAAAACACAGAAATTAGTAAAGTAAACAAATATTTAAAATCAAGCAAACAGACAAACCAAAGGAGGAAAAACATAAAACCTTATCAATTAGATTAGCACTTACTGTCAAAGCTCAAATGCTTCATAGCAAGCAAGAAGCGATTGTGAAGCGAATTAGTACAGACGGGCCTCTTGGCAGACTTCGATCCCTTCTCGTTGCCATCTTTTTGTGGCGATCTGTTGTCTCGTTCCCCAGGTCGGTTCCAGACAGGGATCAGCACCCCCGCCACCGCGGAAGGCCTCCCTGTCCCAGAAAGTGGTTGATGACCTTGATTATCATCATTGTCATCAATATCGTTGTCATTATCATCTCCAGCAAGATCAGCAACAGGAGGAGGAGGTGGAGGAGGGTTTGGTGACCTGCTTTTTCCTCATTCATAATGGATTTGCCCTTCTTAGTCCTAAGCGCGAATTGCCAGACGTCCTTGATTTCCTCCGGGTTCACTGGCTTCTGTATGTAGAGTACAATTCCGCTTTGCATGCACCGGAGCATCACGTTCTCTTTGTCATCCGCCGACATCACTGCACAATCATAACAAAACCAAAAGTCTTCGATGGTCTATTATTTGCTGAGGATCTTCTTGACCCACCAGGCCTTCTAACACCACGTTCTTGCTGAATAGTAACAAAGAAATAAAAGAGTACAGTTTCTCCACCAATAATAATAATAATAATAGTATTAAAAAAAGAGTACTGCACAAATATTACCTTTGTCCATTCTACACGAAGTCTGCGTCCCTTCCGACCAGATTCTCTGCGGTCAAGGGCCCGGATAGCATCCTCTGCATGTCTCTCATCTTCCATGTAAATAAAGGCAAATCCTGTATGCCAACAAGGCAAAAGAACTGAAATTAACTCATTTTTTCATCTGTTAACAGGAAAAAGAAAGACAAGAATGCTCCGGCGAAATGATTCTTTAACTAGAGACGGCCCTTCTCCCCTCAGCAACATGCAAACCACCTAAGATCCTATCCTACCATTAAAAGCCACGCAACCTCTAGTAAAATCTTAAACCAAGTCACCAATAAATTAATAACATACCTTGTATCGTAAATTAAGTGATGTCAGGAACAACAATCCAAAAGTGGATGTCTCAGTGTGGGTGAATGAAAAGAGTGTGCCTTCTCCATCTAATCTGTTGCCTCTGCTGTGAGGTTGGCAATGTTTCAAACTTGAAACATGTCTGAAATCGAAGGCTGGGCCAAAGTCAGAGGAATGAAAGTCAATGGAGGCTGTGGAAAACGTGGATGATAGTGCCATTGCAGATCAGAGTGACTCTTCTTGAAAACAAGAAGAGGAAGCTCATCATAGGCAAGAAACATAATTCTGAGAGCCCATCCATTAGCCCGGAAGATTATGGATATCCCATGATAATCCTGCGTCAATGAAATGTTGAGTATGGCGGTTTATGCTTCAAAAAAACATTTTTTTTTTTTTTTATATACTCCTGAACCCCCAGTAAAACTCAACAAGAGAATAAGGCCGCATCTCAGACAACTATTCTGGATGATTTCAGGTTCCATAACCACCGATGAAGAAAGAGGAAGCTGCCCTTTACAGATGTGGATTAGCCCCAGCTGAGTCACCTTGCGGTCGTAGGATGCGGTCGCTGCTCTCGTGAAGTGTTACTATGTTATTCATTTTAATGTCTATTAGTTGTTTCCCATTAATATCCTCAAAATAGTAATTTTTTGTACAAAATTACATCAAATGCTCCATACATGCATAGATAGAGCTAATACTAACTTAAATCAGGGTTGTAACGTTTGGGAACAGTACCTTGAACAGATAAATAACTTAATTTATAATCAAATGCAATATAATAAAGATACCCGTCCCTGAAAACTTCCTAGATCTGCTTCTAATGGAACCAATGTGCATTACCCTCGCACACACTAATAAACAAGCGGTGGCTGTTTCAAATGCCCGATTGACGTGGCTCCAACCAGCGATAGTTTAGTCATTACGTATGTGGATTTCCAATTTCTGAATCCTTGGAGATTAGCCTCGAATTCAGATGGTACTTCTAAATAATTTTGAAGCTTTGAAATTTATACAGCACTTTGCATTGATTACCGTGCACGTGCAGGTTCACTCTTTTCATCAAAGCCACAGTTATAAACCAAAAACACACAACAAAATCATACAACCACCACAAATAAAATTGCTATGAGCCAGTAAGAGAACTCACCCGACTTCATATCCACTCTATCAACCTTCCCATATCTTCCAAAAAGACGTTCCAGATCAGACTGGCGAGCATCATACTCAAAATTTCCACAGAAGATGGGCCTCATTTTTCCTGAAACAAGAGAATAACATGATATACTCCATTTGGAGAGAAAATAAACAGCCAAATACTAACAAACGGAGAAGAAATATTAATTAAATATTTTATAATAATTAATGTGAAGAAATATTATTTAATGAAAATTACCATGTTTACATGCATTTATTGAAATCTACCCTATTAAATGTTTTGATTTACTTTTTATACTAAAAGTTTAAAATACAAAATAATTAAAAGATTTACATGTAAATATTATTATTTCTTAGTAAATAGTTGGATTTATGAAATCGAATAAAAGTATTAAAAACAAAACAAATAAAAAGATTTTTGTGTAAATACCATTATTTCTTAGTGGATTTATCGTTAAAAACAACACATTTTGTAATTTAAAAAATATTGAAATAAGTAAATATATTTTAAATTGATGGAAATGTGTATATTTACATGTGATTTTGTTGACGACTAGTTATAAATTTTATTGACTTTTTAAGAAGAAAAAAAAAAACTGAGATGAAAAATTACAGTTTAATTGAAGTTAAACTTAAATGCCAAATAAAACCTTAGTAGTAGACTACTATCATAGAAATGTAGAGTTCGACTCCTCTTACTCTAATATGGGTTAAAGAAAGAAAGAAAATTGTCCGCAAATTAAAGAATTTTCCACAATTAAAATGACAAGAAATTTATTTACCAAGTGTCCAGGTAGTCGTGAACAAACAGTCCAGAACCACGTGCGCGTGTCTGAAAATACCATAGTTTGGCTGGACTCTTAATGGGCCACAGGCTCACATCAATCTGCAACGCACTTCCTCTTTACACAACTTGGGCTTTGACAAATGGACCTTACGGCTTCTACACTTCTTTTTCCTTCTTTCTTTCTTCCTTTTTATTTTTTTTTTTTTATTTTTTTATAATTATATAAAGTACACTGCAATCTACGGCTACATAATTCAGAGGAACAAAGAGAGACAGCATACAAATTGAAGAATTAAAAATTGATCAGTAAAGAAATGGACACAAAAATTGAATTTCTTAATAAGTAAAAAAAAAAAAAAAAAAGAATTTCTTAACGTGTGCAAACTGAAATACACGACGGGGTGCAATTCAGCGATTTGGTCTACTGCCAAGGAGCTTTACTGCCAAGGAGCTTTAGTTGAAGGGCCAAAGTGAGATTGCTAGACACTACTTTGTCCTTGCAAGAGAATATTGTTGAGGTCTGATTCCATTTCGAGCAACTGATCATAATGATGATGATCATGATGATTTCTTGCGCACTAATTGTAGCAGAACGTTGAGGGTAATCTCGGCTGTACTTTTGCTAACTCGGTTTCTGCCCTTTGTATTTGTTGATGAATTGAGAAATCATCCCAACACACCATAGACAGGGTCCTCAATTCTACATTGTGCCTCAAAATGCAAAGAGTTTGCCGCTTCAACTCGGAGATCATGGCTTTCTATTTTCTAATCATATTTTGTCAAATACAAAATGTACATTAATCAGACAAATTGCAAAAGCTTTTTTGTCTAAGTTCCCAATGCCATTTATATTTATTTAAAAAAACGAACAAATATAATGCACTAATAGCAATTTGAAGATTAAAAAGGAGAACATAAAATCACAAGAAGATTTTGAGACATGAAAAAAAAAAAAAAAAAAGGTGTTTCAGATATATGCAGGGACAAAAGAAACGATCTTAAAAGCAAGCAAACAAGATCTACAGAAGTCAAAGAAATGAGTAAATTTAAGTTTAAAAACTTTGACAAAGCTCAAAAGAAAAAACGAGAAATGGGGTTGGGACAAATTAAACTACTAATTTGAGAATTCAATTGCACACACACACATATATATATGTATGTATATATACTTATACTTATGTCAATTAGCAAACTTAATTTATAATTAAAAACTAGGAAAGTAGATAGGATTTACATACCTGAAGCATTTTTACGACATTGCTAGCACCATAGATTCTATGAACGGAAGCAAATCTTTGAGGATTATTAGAAGGGAAATAGGGAGCTAAACTGCAATCTGGAGGGCACTTCCTTCTCAAATACTTGCAAGCAGCACAACGTGATCCGTAGCTCATACTTGCAAGCAGCACAACGTGAACAGTACCTTGAACAGATAAATAACTTAATTTATAATCAAATGCAATATAATAAAGATACCCGTCCCTGAAAACTTCCTAGATCTGCTTCTAATGGAACCATTTCAACTCCCGCACTTCCACAATGTGCATTACCCTCGCACACACTAATAAACATGCGGTGGCTGTTGCAAATGCCCGATTGACGTGGCTCCAACCAGCGATAGTTTAGTCATTACGTATGTGGATTTCCAATTTCTGAATCCTTGGAGATTAGCCTCGAATTCAGATGGTACTTCTAAATAATTTTGAAGCTTTGAGATTTATACAGCACTTTGCATTGATTACTGTGCACGTGCAAGTTCACTCTTTTCATCAAAGCCACAGTTATAAACCAAAAACACACAACAAAATCATACAACCACCACAAATAAAATTGCTATGAGCCAGTAAGAGAACTCACCCGACTTCATATCCACTCCATCAACCTTCCCATATCTTCCAAAAAGACGTTCCAGATCAGACCGGTGAGCATCATACTCAAAATTTCCACAGTAGATAGGCCTCATTTTTCCTGAAACAAGAGAATAACATGATATACTCCATTTGGAGAGAAAATAAACAGCCAAACCAAAATCTTTGAACCCATTTTCAATGAGAAATTCAAAGCAACATGCTTTAAAAATAAAAATAAAAATAAAAATAAAAATCCTTCCAATGTGCTGGGGATGACCTAACTTCTTTTAAGAGAATCATCTACCCTAAAACATATTGGCGTTTTTTTTTCCCCTTTTTATCCTCCATATATAACTACTAACATAATTGCAACCAACGCACACTGCAAACAAGCTCGACAATTATGAATAGCAACAATATTCAAATCTTCTGTCCAATTTTTGATGTCCCAAATGGTGTCTAACAATTTAAATTAAGCCGCGTCATGTTAAAAAATTTGAAATGCTTTATAAATGATTTTTTGTACCTTAAAAACTAAGTTCGTTCAATGACGTATTAAAATATAATTGATTAGATATTATTTGGAACACCAAAATTGAACAGGGATGTTGGTTCATAGCACATGACTATTCGTAAACCACCAGATTACACACAGACAGAACATTAAAGATCTAAATACTAGCATAATGACAATAACCAATTTGAAGCAATAAAGTATAAAAGATCATCACAATCACATTGCATGAATCATTTGAAGTCTTTCTAATGGATAAGGAAAAGAATCACCATAAACAAGTCACCAAGTAATCCAAAAATCTACAAAAAAAAAAAACAAAAAAAACAAAAAAAAAAAAAAAAACCAAAAAAAAAAAAAACAAAACAACCATTGCATGACGCATTGAATTTTTTTTAAAATATAATATAAGTTAAAATTCGCCCAACAATCGGATAAAACAAAAACCTGGAACCAATTCAACAAATAATATAAAATTTAACAAAGAAATTGCCTTGAAATTCCGCTTTACCAAAAAAAAGGGGGGGCTTTTACTAAAATTTCTGGATCGGACGGCAGCCAAAAACTTCAGATCTACAATACAGAAAATTAAACCCTCATCCTCAGATCGCAGAAACGAAAAGAGAAAAGCGAGAAAGATAACAAATTCTCTTTCCTTTTCTGTCGAATCTTCTCGGGACCCAAACAGAAAAATTTACGAATTTTTTAGAAATTAAACATTAAAGGTAGGCATAAATCTTACAATTTGGGAATCAAAAACGAAAGATTAATTTTTGTGTAGGCTTAATTTATTTTCCTTCTCTTAGTTGCAGCGATTCGAAAGCAACAAGACTTCAAAACCCTGAAAAAATGCGAGAGAGGGGTTTTCAGATATTTCTTGGGTTTGACCTAAACGCGGAACTCATGAAGTAGACAACTTGATAAGAACATCCAAATGTTTTCATTGGCTGAATAGTCCCTTTAGTTTATGCATTTATGACTGTTGCCCATGTCTAGAAAGCCCCTTCTCTTTTCGTATTGATAAATTGGCCCACTTCACTAATTAACTTTTTTTTTTCCTTTCTAAAGGGGACTTCACGTATTAACTATTGGAGCAACATTTCGTCTCACACCAAATGAATAATCATGAACTAGAAAATAAGATGGAACGAGTAAAATAATCAAGAATGTTGTTAAATAAGAACACAAGAACCTTGATAATAATATAGAAAAAACTTAAGTCTGGTATAAATGCCTTAAGATTTTATATTGAGAATTGTGTATATATTTTTTCTTTAATTTGAGAGATTTATAATGCATTGGAAATGAAGGAGTTTAGTTCTCCTATTAATGTGAGAGTTCATTCTCTTTTTTATTACAACGAAACCCTTCACATTCCGATGATTTAATATATAATAAATCCAGACATTTAACATCTTCGATAGCAAATACGGACGATTAAGTTCCTTCTGTAAACTCTTATTAATTGTTACCATTATTCTTTGTAAATACTTGAACTTCTCATTATGACATATTATATAGCCTTAGGAATATTCCTAATTAGATGAAGTTTTTCATAAACAGATAATTATCTACCTAAGTTGTCTCCTACCGTATAATTAGATAGCCTTCTACTTAGATTATCTCCTACCTTATAATTAGGTGGACTCCAACCTATATTGACTTGGGTTGGAGTTATTATAAATGATTTTTTTATAATGACAAAAATATCATCCAATATTAACTATATATTTTTTTAAAATAAAAATTAAATGTAGTAATTTTATATTTAATCCAATTCTATTAAAATATGAAAGTTAAGTTTTGAAGAAAAAGATAAAAAATTTGAATTTTTCATGTTAAAAAAAAAAAAAAAGCCAACTCACTTTTTTGATGCAATTAAAAAAAATAGTGACAATACTTAAAATTTTACCTCTCAAATTTTCAGTAATTTTTCTTAAGGGACATAGGAACTTTCAATATTATTTTAAATAACCTTAGTTTTTTTAAAAAATAAAAAAAAAAAAAAGAATATAAGATAAGATAATGGATGTCATAATTCATAAAATAAAAAAATAAGAATTTATATGTTAACTACAGCATATTTAAAATTTATTTATAAAAATTATAGCATATTTTTATAACGATAATAAATTATAACATATTTTAATTATTCCATTAAAATAAGTTTATTATTTTCAATTTTATCTTTTGCCCCTCCTTACTCCTCTTCCTTCTATATTCTGTTTCTCTATCTTTCTCTCCATTCTTGCTATCTCTCCCTCTCTCTACCACGGCAAGCGGAGGATCTTGGCAACGTGACTACAGCAGCTGCTACGACTGTGACAAGATCCCCACGGTGACAAGGTAAGATCGCGATCGCATCCCAGCCTCACCGAAAGCTTATACTTTCTGTCGACGAGCGTTCATGTAGGAGTGTCTTCCGATTGAAGGAGGTCGCAAGGTCCGGTGGTCTGGATCTCGAATCGCAGGTGATTGTCGTCGTTCTTGCAACTACAGGGAAGGCAATCGAGATCGTGTTGTTGGTTTTTGGTTCTTTGTTGCTTTTTGTTCTTGGTTTTTTTGTTGCAGGTAGTCTTCACAAAAGGGTGGGCGGCTCCATCCATCGATGTTTGTCCTGGCAAGTGGCAAAGGTATTCCGGCAGGTGACGAGAGGATTCCGACAGCCCTGGGTATTTGGGCAAGGATTTTGGAATTGAGGCTGATTAGGAAATGATTCTATTGTTTATTCAAACTGGTATATATAGTCAAGGAAAGGATTAGTAAATTACAAACCCGTACATATATTCATCACACGCAGATGATACAATCTTAATAATAAAAAACATCAAGTAACAAAAACTTTTGGTTCATTTTATGTACGTGTTTGGAATGAAATTTTTATATTAAAATAATAGTTGATTTTTTAAAAATAAATTATAATTTTTGTTGATTTTTCAGGGAGAAAAAAAAAATAAAACCAAAATGTAAATAAATGGCTATTGAAGCCAAATGATGCTCATAGTCAAATGTATAAGCATGCTGATCATTATAAATAAATGGCTAGTCTATTTAGTATCCAAACTACACAAATTATTGGATATCAAAACTACAAAGAGAAACTTTAATTCAATAAATTATCCTAAATATGTGTTGTGAAAATTTAAATGCAAACTTGATGCATGATTAAGCACTACTATTAATATTTATTAAGCTTCACTATTATGGAACTAAAAAAATCTAAACTCAATCCTACTATCTTTGTTAGCTTACTTTCAATCTGATCAGTTCACTCCCTCTCGTATCCTCAACATGGAAACTATGAAGAAATTTGCTAGTTTTTTTTTTTTTTATAAATAAATAATACATATATATATATTTATTAAAGATATTGAAAACAAAGTTTGTAATGTGAAAAGGGGAAAAAAAAAAAAAAAAAAAAAGCAAAGCAAAGCAAATAATTGTGTCTTAAATTTCAGAAAATTAACGTACATATTAAGCTACACATATTATTGTATCAAAACTACAAAAATGCTGTAAACGAATTAAAACAGTTAAAACATATAGTAAACAATAATTTATTTAAAAACAAGGCTTGTCTTGAATTACAGAAAAGTTTTACAAAAAAAATCATTACAAAAATTTGGAAAACAGAAAAACGGTTTTTTTTTTTCTTTGGTTGAAAGGGACACAAAACAGATTTAGCAAACAAGTTTTTTTTAGAAAGAAATTAAAAAAAAAACTTAAAAATGTTTTATAAAAAGATATTTAAAACAAAAAAAAAAAACATTTGAAAACAAAAACTCGTGTGTCTTAAATTTCAGAAAAGTTTGATGTGGCAATCATTTTTTAAATTGTTGGAAAACAAAAAACTGTTTAGCCAATGTGTTTTCAGGGAAAAAAAAAAAAACATTTGCAAGAAATAATACTAAAGTGAAACCATATCTTTTAAGAGAGAGTAGGGAAATAAAATAAATCTGAAAGCCAGATAATACTCGCAAAGGACAGATAAATATGGATAAACATGCTCAATATTACTATTAAATAGCTAATTTAAGTTCCAAGCTGTGCCTACACAACAAACTGTTTATATAAAAACTACATCCTGCACATTAACCAAACTTAAAACATACTCAAAAGTTCATAAACTAAACCAAACCAACCACTAAGAGTACTTAAACTACTATAATTTAGAACTGTAGAATCTAAATCTAATCTTCTTTTTATATGAGCTTTTCTGGGCAAGACTAAATCCCGATCACTTTGCTGATCACTCCTTCCACTCCGATCCGATATCATCCTGCAACATGGCATCCATGAATTCATCCCAGTCGACCTGTACCAGTACAAATATTTGTTAATATTTAGTACAAAATTTTTAAGATTTCGAAATTTTTTAAATTTCTGTGCAATTATCTTTTCACCTCCTGGTCATGCAGATTTTCAAAGTTCATAATCTGGTGTGGGTAAATAAGATCTTCGATGCGTTGTTGCTGCACACAGACACACATCAATAGCGTATCGAAATATTGTTTTTGGAAACTAATTTGAAATGTACTACCCTGATTTTTGATTTGATGAAAAGTTTCTTCATCGAAAAGGTTTCAATGATGAAGAGGATAGACTTAATTGCCTGATTGGGGATCTCAAGGCGCGGAAAATAGCCCTCAGATGCAGATGGAAACAGATTGCCAGCAGGGCTCAGTAGGGCTTGCTCAATGCCATGAAACTTCTCAAACAAATGTATAAGAATATGAAAAATTGTTAGGGTTTTCGGTAAAAGGGTTAGTTTGTAAGAAGAATTAAAGAAATCAAAACATAGAAATAAGGAAAAGCAATTGTGAGGTTTGACAACATATATACCTGCAGGCCAAGAGATTGTTCGCGATTCGGCGCATTTTGTTGGGCACGGGACGGGCCAGCAGCAGAAGGATCAGGGTTTTGGATTTGGTTTGTTGGAGGGTTCACTTGATTATGCGCATCTTCAATAGAGAAATCAGAGAAATCAGAATGAATGGCTTCAATCAAAGCCTGATGTTTAGATGATGGAAAGTTGTGATCTAGGTTAAGCAAAAGACCATTTTCGCCGAACACGGGAGCATTATTGTTCGTCACACCGCCTAAATCATTTCCAACATTGTTGTTGTTACTTCCCCTTCCCAAATTCGCCGAACCATGCTGCGGATTTTGTCCCACCTGAGGCCGCGGCGGAGGAGGAGGAAGAGGAGGCAACACCGCATTAGCAATATTCTGTTGCCGATGGTTCATGTTAAACACAACTCGCGGTGTCGCCGCCTTCACCAGTGGATTATTTGGCCCAACTGAAGATGACCCTCCACCAACTTGGCCAATCTGCCCATAACCAATAGTACCACCATTCATGTTGCTAATAAGACCGGTACCGTTCACCGTACCAAGGCGGCCTCCGCCACTGTTGATTCTATTAAGAACCCCACCACCGGCCGTGGGACTGCGTCCAACCATGTTCATCTGTCCACCATTTGTCATGACTCTAGCAGAGCTATTTGGCGCCACATAATTGTTACCAATGCCAGCAGATCCCACATTAGTCCCAACAGTGAAATTTGGGTTCAAAACTGTTTTTGCACTACTAGTACCGGCATTAATGTTGTTGTTAGACGGATAAGTAGCCCTCACTTGACTCCGCTTCTGCCAGGCTTGCATCGGATTCACACCGCCACCAACGCCATTGTTTCCACCATTATTCGCAATGGCACGAGAATTAGTACCACCACCATTAGTACCATGAATGTTGGTAGCACCAGCCAGTGGTTGTTGCCCAACATTATTAGCAGCCGGTTGGTTGTTGGTCAGCAGTGTTGATGCTCCGATCGATCGGCTATTTAAGGTTGATGATGACGGTATATTTTTGTTGCTGTTGTCGGGTGCTAAGCCTGTTTGGGGTTGAGATTGTGGTGGCGGTGGCAACAGTAATGGTTGAGAGGGCCTGGAAGGTTGAGGGTAGAGTTGTTCTGCATTTTGTATCATTATTTGCGTAGAATAACCGGCCGAAAAGCTTGATCGGAGCAATATCCGGTCGGCCATCATCCTTGCACCCTCTACACCGTCCTTGGAAACTTTTTTTAGGAAGAGGCGATACTTCTGCAAGCAAAGCATTTATGTAATTTCCCGTTCATATATTATATATGGAAAAACATAATTTTATTGATGCATTGATAGACATGAAATTGGTACCGCTAATCAACATGAGTAGAGGCATCATACATATAGAGTTTGTTTGTCCTCTTCAAAAGAGGATTCTAATATGATATTTATTAACATAATACTGATATTAGAAGTGTTTAATTAAAAGTAAAAGGACAATAACAAAACCAAATGTGTATATATTTATTATATATTCGTTATTTTCAAGACAATTAAATGATGTGAAATTGTAGAAGTTAGAATGATAATACAATTAGAAAACAAAATCTGGCACATGAATTTTTTGGCAGGGACTCAAAAATTAGACATGTTAACATGCAGTCTTTTTACTAATTAGTGTGAAATTCTAAACTCTATACATTTACATGTATCATTTCATGACAAACAAAATATTAGTAAATTTATCCAGATGAATAGTGTGTATGAATTCTTACTTATTTATAAGGGAAAAAAAATGTGTGTACATATCGATTTAGATTTTTCCTTTTCATGGGACACATGTAAGGATAGAAATATTTTTCGATCAAAGTGATGATTTGATACGGAGATTAGATAAGTTTTTATTTAACTATTGATTAGTATAATAATATATAATAATCCTGTAAGTTCGCAAATAATTCCGCAAGTAACAAATAACCTAAATAAGAGATTTAGGTCCTAATTTAACAAACGAATGTACTTAATTTTGTAATATCATGATTTTTCACTTGTTAAAGATTTTTAATTCATACACATGATTAAGATTCTAAAATCAATAGAAAAAAAAATAAAAAAAAGCTTTCCATAAAAATAAGTTTAACATAAAATTGCACAAAAAGAAATTTCGAGAAGAAAAAGTGAATCAAATGGCGCGTAGGGTTTAAATAATGGAAAGATAGAAATTATTTTTAATGTTGATAGCCCTATATATATTTTAGTACAGATACTGTAATAAAATAAAGTAATATATGAATTAAATTTAAAATAAAAAAGATAGATTGAATAAGAACACGTGTCTATTTTTAGGTGGATTCGTCAGCGTGTAAATATATATCTTAGAAAGAAACTAAATAACTTTCTAAGAAAACAATTAACTCCAAACATTAAAGTGGGAAACAAACAAAATTGTAGTTCTGAAACAATTATAAACATAAATGGTGGTAAGAAGAAAGAACCTGCAAATGGCTAGCCACATTTTCTCTGGTCAAGCCAGGCACATTCATGAACTCAAGAATCTTCTTAGGGACGGACTCTGAAGAAAATTAAAATAAAAACAAACACAGAAATTAGTAAAGTAAACAAATATTTGAAATCAAGCAAACAAACAAACCAAAGGAGGAAAAACATAAACCCTAATCAATTAGATTAGCACTTACTGTCAAAGCTCAAATGCTTCATAGCAAGCAAGAAGCGATTGTGAAGCGAATTAGTCCAGACGATCTTGGGCCTCCTCGGCTTACGACGGCATCCTAGAGCACCGGGGGGGCGGGCTGGCCTGCCGGGCCTCTTGGCAGACTTCGATCCCTTCTCGTTGCCATCTTTTTGTGGCGATCTGTTGTCTCGTTCCCCTGGTTGGTTTCTGACCGGGATCAGCACCCCCACCACCGCGGAAGGCCTCCCCGTCCCAGAAAGTGGTTGATGACCTTGATTATCATCATCGTCGTCGTCATTATCATCAATATCGTCGTCGTTATCATCACCAGCAAGATCAGCTACAGGAGAAGGAGGTGGAGGAGGGTTTGGTTGACCTGCTTTTTCCTCATTCATAATGGATTTGCCCTTCTTAGTCCTAAGCGCGAATTGCCACACGTCCTTGATTTCCTCCGGGTTCACTGGCTTCTGTATGTAGAGTACAATTCCGCTTTGCATGCACCGGAGCATCACGTTCTCTTTGTCGTCCGCCGACATCACTGCACAATCATATAGTACTATAATGTATGAAATGAGGTCAACTACATATAGTACTAATATACTCACTGATAACAGGCAGCTTAAATTCCTTGTCGACTTGCTTCTTCAATTCAAACCCATTCATATAGGGCATGTGGAGATCAGTCACCACCAGATCGAAAAATCCGTTTTGCATTCGGAGCACTGCCAAAGCGTCCAGAGGGTTTTTTGCGGTCTCCACTGAAATTTTGGCCAAGAGAAAGATCTTTAGTGAATGATTGAGTGTTGATGAAAACATGTCAAGTTATCAAGTAAACAAAAGTCGGAAATGGGAGATATGTTCCTTTCTCAAAAAAGATTTAGAAATAGAAATGGAAAATTTATCAAATTGTAATGAGATACCCGGAAGATACACATGATTTTTTCCCCCCTCATTATTCCTTTTCTCATTTCTTATTAATTCTTTTTCTTGATTGTAAGACCTAGTGGATAAATAAATTTGTTCTTTTGGCTACAGACATGTCACTAAAAACACACAGTCAGACTGTTAACACATTGACGGGTAATTTGTAAAATTCTCGTAATAATGTCTAATCATATATATAAATAGCAAAAACCAATATAGAACTCAGGGATCTAGGGGGAAAAAAAGAAAATGAAAAAAAAAAAAAAAGACAAGCAAAGCAAATTACTAGCCGGCATGAGTACTAATGTGACCAATTAAGATGAGATCCAGTGAATTGGAAGCCAAGAAATATTGGTTAAGAAAGCTTCCGTCGTAATCTGAAAGGAGAGCAAAGATCAGAGAAAGGGAAAGGAAGAAAAGAAGCTCAATCTCTTTAAATAGGTAAGAGCCGAATCAAAATCTTTCATATATGTAAAGAATCAAACAAATGCACATGCATATATACATATGTATAATTAAACGTAATAAAGACACACAACAAAAGGGACATATCTTGGGAGGATAAACGAAAAACAAAGCAAATATGAAAAGTTGTCTATAATCTACAGTCAAAGAAAAGAAAATGAGAGAAAAACAGACAAAATAATTCTTGAAGTACATATCCATAACCAAAAAAGATGTTGACAAAACTAATACGCATAGACAAGGTTTAAAAAAAAAAATCGTATAAGAAAAGGGCTTAATGATAATAAACAATCAAAATGTTGGAAACATTGTCTCTTTAGATATTAGCATAAGGAAACAATGCCTAGGAATAATATTTCCTAGCTGTTTCAAATCCTTCTGTGACCAAACAGATCTACACGCATAGTACTCACAAACACACACACACACATATATGTATATAAAGTGTAATATATATATATATATATATATATATATATATACCTTTGTAATTAAAGATTTGAAGCATAGAAGCGACTATAGCAAGAGATGTTGTGTCATCATCAACAACCAATATACGGATATCAATGGAGGGGCGTACTGGAAGAGCATGATCAGAAGATTGCCCTTTGCCATTATTAACCCTCTCGAAATTATTATCCATGGTTGGAAAGATCATGAGAGATTGAAAGTGCAAAGATTGAAAAATGGGTATATGATAATATTGGGAAGAAGAGGTGTGAGAAAAGAGGGGGGGGGGGGGGGGGTGGTGGTTTCTAGAGCACAGCTTTAGTCAGTGAGGCACAAGGGAATGTGCTACATTTGTCACATATAACCGCTTGTATTTATACATAAAAGAGAAGCTTGAAAAGGTGGTGGTCTTATCTCTTGAGCACTTCCACTTTTTCACCCACCTAATTTAATTTTCTTTTCTTAAAAATTAAGGAAAATAACAAAAGAAAAGAAAAAGAAAACCACTACCGCAGTGGCCCTCCTGAAGTTTTATTAGTACAAATTATAGTTAATGGCGAAAAATCCTGTGTAAAAATGTGACATTTATTGCTTTATACCAAAAGAAGAGATAGGTTCCTACTTGGAGTGGTTTCTAATGAGATTTCACAATCTTTCAATCTAATGTCTATAATTTCTTGATAATTATTTTCTACTCCTGGAGTGATTTTCCTATCTCTCGAATTGCGAACTAAATAATGATATATTGTTAATTTCACTCGTTAATATTATTTCAATATTGAAAAGAACTTACTTTCAAAAATTTTTTTTTTTTTGAATGGATCCTTGTGTGATATGAACGACGGTGTTGTTTATTAATAATATTGGATAATTTGATTTCCTAAGGGAATGCTTAGTTTATTGACATTTTACTCTAAATTAATAGGAAAAAAACATTTTTATATTCCATTGTTTTAGAATGTTTAAATACTCCAATTTCTTCAATCGGTTTTTTAGAAAAAAAAATATTTTTGTTAAGGAATTCCCGCTAAGCAAATACTAGTTGAAATGTTAATTTTTTTTGTTAGAAAAGTGAATTCTTTTGAACTCAAAAGCATATTGTGATGATTTGATGAATTCTCTATGCCCTTATGACCTAGCAAAAATTTACGAAAGCCATGCAGAGACAACAAATACGTACATCGATTGCGGTAATTAATTAGTAACCTAATGACTAATCATTAATTTTTAGTACATTGAATGCTCCACATCATTAGGTGAGATTGAAGAAAATTTTTAAGTCGATACGAATCTTTATTCCGATAAGTACGAAGAAAAGTTAAAGGAATTTGTTTAGTGAAACGTAGAAAAAGGAATGAGAAAATTGAAATAAAGGTGATTTCACATTTTATTTATTCATAAATATGGGATCACAATTAAACAAAAACAAAAATATATTTTTTTTAACCAATCAGCTACTCTTAAAAAAAAAATTTTTGAAGTAGGTCGGAGCAAAAATGAAAGGGAAAGTCACCAACGGTTACTAACTTTTGCGGGAATGGACAAGTTTAAAGTGCAAATGCGTTTGCCAATGGCTTGAGACAACTTGTTGGGCCAATTTCGTGGGCTCATGGGCTGAGCTTAATGGACTAGTAGTGGACCCACCAGAACCATCCTTCCAAAGTTTGACCGAACTTATTTTTATTTACAAATTTATTATATTTCCATTTGAGGCTATTTCACCCAATGCAAAATGAAACAAAAAAATCCAGAGTTATGTAGTTGCCAAAAATATAAAAACCAGTTTGTGAAAACAGGGTTCCGCCCATAGTTTGAAGAAGCTCTCATTTGGAAGTAAGTAATTCAATTTTTATATGATAATACTACCCCTTGTATTTAAGACGTGGCTGTGTTCCTAGATATGCATTAATTGCAATTATTAGCCCACATTTAATCTTAAGACAAACATTATTAAGTATGACACACACCATCCTGTGAAAAAACCACTAATCACCAAAATTCTAATTACCATTAGTCTCAAAATGCACTGCATGGAAACCATACTTTTTTTTTTGTGCTCACTCTATATAATTTTACCTTTTTAATGGCACGATTATAATCTTGAAACGGTCTGTTTTAACCTTTTTTTTTTTTTTTTTTAACTTTTCACTTTTACATAAACAAAGTCAGTTTAGAACTTAGGATTGTTCTAACTGAATTTTTTTTTTTGTAATTCACATGAACAAGCCCAATAGAAGATATACACATTGGACCCCACTTGTTGTTGAATATGCAACACTTGGAACCCATGCATGAATGACAACTCAAAGAGAAGAGAACAGACTACTATTCAAATATGGAAGGTTAATCAGACAATTAGTTAGGTGTTTATTCGCCTTTTCCTTTCTAGAAAGGTATTTACAGTATTTTAAATAAAATAAATAGCATATTTATGAACATTTTAAAATAAATTAAATATCCACAAGTAAGTACATCTTCTAATGAGTAAATAAATTTATTTACTAAAAACTAGATACATAATTTTTTTTTCTAATAAATATGTTAGTTCTTTTAACAATTTCATAAGTGGAATCAGGTTTCAAATTTTCAACATTATGCCCCTTAGCACACGTGGAGTCAAATAAAAAATAATCATTCATTCTTAATTTTTTCGAATTTGGTACTTTTATATTCTAAAGACAAAGATAAAGATTACCCTTTAACTCATACACCATGAAATCAATATTATCGGGTTTCTTTCTTTCTAATAAATATGTTATTTCTTTTAATATTCATAAATACGTTGTTTACTTATTTTAACTTCTGTAAATGCAATTTACCATATAGAGGAATTATGTTTCAAGATTTCAATATCATGCCCGTTAGTGCACGTGGAGTGAAAGAAAAAAGAACCATTCATCCTTAAAAAATTTTTTTATGGGTAAATTACTCATTTAATCTCTAAACTTTTAATTTTATGCAACTTTGATTTATAAACTTTCTTTGGAAATTAGAATGCCCTCAAACTATTAAAATGGTGCTATAATAGTCCTTTTTGGATGGATCCTGTTAGTAATTTAGTCAAAAAGTAATACTAACTACGGATTCTATAAAAAAAATTAATAGAAAGGGATATTGTAGTAATGTTTTAAATAGTTTATGAAACAAGAAATGCTCTAAACTACTAAAATGTTACTATAACAGTCATTTCTGTTAATTTTTAAACAGAATCCATTAGTAATTTTATCAAAAAGTGAAACTAAAACTTAACATAAAAGAATATTGTAATAAGATTTTATATTTATGTGCATTCCAGCTATGAAAAAATTTCAAGATCAAAATTACATAAAGTTAAAAATTTAGTAATCAACCTAGCAATTTACACTTTTTTAAATTTGATACGTTTATATTCTAATGATAAAGATAAAGAGATAATTACCCATTAACTTATACACCAAGAAATCAATATTATCTGGTTTCTTTCTTTCTTTCTTTATTTTATTTTATTATTATTATTTTTTTAAGAATCATGTTTCAAATTTCTATACATCAGTACATGTCGACTCGATGAAAAATGAACAATTCATCTAAGAGTGGCCCCATATGCCCGTCAATTGATGCCTCAGTTTGTTTTTCTAATCTGACACTTTATATTTCCAAGTTTACTCTTTAAGTCATACACTAGTGGGGGCATTGTATTGTACCGATGCTGTGCTTGGTATTGTCTCGGCGATGGCCAGCGCTTCCTCAACTTGAGGTGGTCGATTGTGTAGTACGGTCTTTATCCAACAGTTCGACGTCAAGACAAAGAAGACAAGATGGCGGATTCCAAAAACCGCTGAAATCCCCAAAATCATGGGATCGGAGTTAAATACTTCGATTCAAATTCAAATAAAAGATTGAACATGAGATCCGAAGAATCAAAGAAATCACATCAAGGGAAACAAGCTAAGGATATATCTTTTATTTACTTAAGAAGATGGTTTTATTCATACACTTCAATGGAGTGTCATATCCTTGTTAACCAAAGTTTTTTATTAGAAAAAATGATAAATTGCTCATTTAGTCACTAAATTTTTAAATTTATACAACTTTGATCCTTAATTTTTTTTCCTCTTGTAGATACAATGTCCCTAAACTATTAAAATATGATTAGAATAATTATTTCCATTAAAATTTACACATAAAATTCATTAGTAATTTGGTCAAAAAGTGATACTAACTAGTGAATTACATCTAAAAATTAATAAAAATAACTACTTTAACACTATTTTTAGCAGTTAATAGTTTCCAGCTACGAAAAAAGAACAAGGACTAAAGTTACACAAATTTTTAAAACTTTAATAACTGACCTAGTAATTTACACAAAAAAAAAAAAAACTTAAATAAAATAGCAAAGGGCAACTATGTTATAGACATAATTGCATAAGAAATTTGTCCGATAATCCTGCTAAAGAAAGCCATACAACTTACAACGATTCTTAAAAACTCCTACCTAGACTTAATAATTGGTAGTGTTTTTCATTTCACGTTAATTATCGTATAAAATTTTTCTACTAGATTACGTAATGTATGGTCAGCATTACATGTGGTGCTTTTAATCTAAATATGGTTATATTATAATAATATGGATTTGAACATTTCGATTCTTGTAATAAAGAGATTTTATTATGGAAAAAGTTTTTTTTTTTTTTTAAGTGAATCGAGTTTCAAATTTTCTGCCCATTAGTACATGTGGATTGGATGAAAAATTAATAATTTATCAAAGAGAGAGTCTATATGCTTGTCAATTCATTGATGCCTTTGTGTACCTAATTCATAAACCAGTGATCGGAATTATTGTACGGATTGCCGAGTTGATATTGGACCGGTGGTGGCCAATTCTTCCCTCGACTTGAGGTGCTCAGCCGTGTACGATGTTGAGATAAAGAAAAGAAGATTGAGAGTTCGGGAAACTATTGAAATCCCCAAAACTAAGGGATTTGAATAATAAATACTTTATGATTCAAACTCAAATGGAAGGTTGCTCATAAGAACCAGGAAATTAAAGGAAATCTCGTTGAGGGACACTATGAATTATTCGTTCATTTATTTAAAATGTTAATCTTATGTTCACATATATGTATGTCGATACTTAATTGTTTGGACATCCTTATTGGTACAACATTTTTATTATAAAAAGCTCTCAAATAAAATAACATAAAAAAACAATTATTATAGACTTACAAAATTTGTTCGATAACATGCTACGTGACTCAAGAAAACATAACCATATATGTTTCAACAACGATATATATAAATTCACTCCTAGCTAGGTTTAATTCGTAGTTAATTCTTGGACGAAAGTTGTCCTGCTAAATTCTTTTTGATTATATATACATCAATTATATTTGGTAATTTTAGTCTAAATCTTGTAAGATAATGTGAATTTAGAACGTTTTCAATTATTTTAAAGGGATTTGACTATGGCAACAAAGAGTAATCCAAGAGACGTAAAATTAAAAAAAAAAATTAATAAGAAAAGTTAAAAGGGGGGTTGCTGTGAAAATTATGATTTATTCGTCATAGGAGTAATTCCATACATAGTTATTTTTTGTCAATTTGATTGATGTATATGAATTCCTGAGTAGAATTTCCTTTCCTCTAGTTGAATCAAAATTTAGTACTTACATATATGGTTAACCTAACGATAAATCTAAACTCACTTTTTAAACAAGATTTAGAGTTTGAATTGCATTTCAGATAATTATATAAATAATATCACATAGGGAAGAATATACAATTCACATGGTATTGTTGATATTTATGAATAGAATATAATATATATATATATATATATATATATAGTGGCAGAGTCAATATTCAACGTCATTGGGAGCGTCTACTAATATTTTTTTAATAAAAAATAAAATAACATGGAAATTATAAAAATGTATTCCACACTAGGACATGGAAAAATACCATACTAGGTTGAACTGTCATGTCTATACGAAAATTGTTTGCTCTACATTCTTTTATTTGATGTGATTTGAATTTGATAAATGTGCATTACCATTAGGTGTACCCTACCATATAGATAGTTTGTATATATATATATATATATATATGTATATCTCTAAGAAATAAAAAAACATACTATAATACCTCCGTAGTAAAAAGAGTATTGTAAATTATGTAAATGAATAGAAATAAAAATAAAAATAAAAAGGATAAAATTCAATGAAAGCATATATGAAAATATTAAATCTCACTGGTGCAAAAATGAAGAAGTCATAAATTTTTAAAGTTTATAATTCAATTTTTCAGAAAGTCAGGGGCGACCACCCCACCCCTTCGTAGCTCCGCGCCTTTATATACATACATACATATATATATATATATATATATATATATAGTCCCTTTCACGGTCTGCGCGGAGGACTGTGGAAATCTGTCTTTCCCATGCTTACAAGGCGGCTCCATTTGTAGAGAGCGAAATCCCATTCCATTCCCTTCCATCTCATGACCTCAAATATTATGTCAACAGAGTATGGAGGTTTAAATATTGTGGACCCTACAGTACATGAATAACTTTTTTTTTTTTTTGTTTTGGTTTTTCGGCCTGGCAGATATCTGTGACGGTCCAGTTATCATCTTCAAGTCGAGCCCGCCTTTTTCCCTGCAGCAGGAATACCTATTTAATGTTTCTGCCTCCAATTTCTCAGTCCAAATTATGAATCAACTTTTCTTTTTTCTCTTTCCTTTTTATTTTATTTTTTTTTGTTGGCTTTGAAGAATTAGGAATTGACTTGTCACTGCATATTTAATGTTCTGATCTGTCATGTCTGACTGTGTTTGATGTTTCGTGTGTGTGAGAATGAAGATTGAAGATCAAGTGGAGAGGAGAGACGAGAGGAGAGGAGAGGTTTTCACATTTACAATGGAGAGACAAATTAGGTCTAGGGTAAAAGAAAGAGAGAGAAAAAAAAACTGATCAACATGCGGTGGTGAATCATGTATTCAATCACATCGTTGATCAGTTCCTTGATCAAACACAATAACGATGTTTTTGGTGGACGAAAGAGAACTATGATCACCGAGGGATCCGAGTGCGATAGTTAATCAGATCATTTTTTTTTATAAGATTTTAAATTCGAATATAGTTATATCATGATAATGGAGATATATATATATATATTATATGCACTTTCCATTTTTTTTATTTTATAAGAAAAGGGGGGCAAAAGAAAATTCATAAAGTATAACATTATTGTCTAATAAAACCCAGCTCTATTATTACATCAAGGTATCTTTACTACGAGAAGAAATTTGTGTGCATGTGTATACAAAAAAGGGTTGAAAAAATAGGGCAACTTTTCGAACCAATTCTGGTGCTGTTTACCTCGGACTTTGTGTCAAAAGTGAAAAAACAGAAAAGAAAGAAAGAAAGAAAGAAAAGATTAAAAAAAAAAGAGTATGTAATGATATGTATAAATAGATAAGCAGATAATGGGATCAAGGTCTCTCAACAAAACCACCTTTTAGGATGATCTGGTCATATAATGCCCACAACAAGAAGCCAATGAGAGTGTCTCTGATCAAGCCGGAGAGAAGGGAAGTGACCCAAGAATTGGATTTAAAAGGAGAAGACGAAGACAAAGAAGAAGAAGGTGATTTGCCGGCGAGATCTCTGAAGCGCAAGTTGCCCTGGTCGGAAACCAATGCATAGATAACGCCATTCATGTGGCCCTTGCCGATGACCCCAACAACTCCCTTGCTTTTGTTCACGGCTTTGCTACGCTTTAGGGACCACGCTAGATACTGACATGCATGCAGCCACGCAGTGAGATATTACTTAGTGGTGGATCCCCCACCCCCCTCTAGTGTTGTACCTCATGCATATATACATATATATATGATAAAAATGACCAGCCATATGGGTCCGGCCGTGTAATATTATGATTAATAGTGTGTACCCTAACGACATTGATGTGTGTAATATTATGATTAATAGCGTGTACCCTAACAACATTGATGTGTGACATTTTTTATTGATACATGTTATTTAAATTATAGTAAGTTTTAAAATACATGTTATAAATGAAGTTACGTAAACGTTATATATAAACGTTATATATAAATTAATTAATAATTACATGAACATATATATATAAGTTATGTTTATTGAATCTTACAGTCGTCGAATTGAAGACTTATCTTGAATAAATATATAGATCTATATGCCTAGATCTATTGTCCGCACCCCTTTTGGAACAACACTTAAACATAATATTAGTGATGTGTAATACTAAGATCATAAATAGACAACATTTTTCTAATGGTTATATTTTCTCTCTCTCTAGCAACTCCATATAGTATCATAGTCCACATAAATTCATGCAAAATTGTATGTTAAATCTAAAAAAAGTTACGTATATCGGACCTATTAGATAGTCGGACCCATAAACTTTTTCACCTATGGGATAGTACATTGTCCGACCAAAAGAACACCGGTAAACTTTAATTATAGCTATCTAGACAAAGGTGAAAACATTTACGGGATTTATATATTCGGATAGTGGAATTTAATATGTGTGTGTGTGTGTGTGTTTTTTCAGTGGCTATGGTTCATTCAGAGATGGTACTAGCTACTAGCTTGTCAAAGATATAGGTTTTTTTTTTTTTTTTTTTTTGGGACGTTACTGTGCATTCCCCCCAACCATGAATATGAATTATTTATTGTGTATTTGTTCTTTTTCAATCAATTGGGAGTACTACTTACAGTATCTCGTTCGTGTATAAGAGACTGGAGAAGTGAAGGATACGAAAAACTCAGCTGCTCATACAGCTCAAACCTACTGCTTTCATCTTTGCTTGATTCCTGCATTACACACACGCATACACACACACACATCATGCTATATATGTATTTCTCTGCTATTTTCGACAAAGTAGAAAACAGAGAGTGGAAGGAGGAAAAAGGGAGGGAAAAAAAAATACCCACCTGCAAAACTTGCTAAATGTAGAGAACAACACGAGTGAAAATGACGTAATATTATGAAAGACAATAGAAGAAACAAAATGGGTGAAAAAGTGAATTACCTTCATATTTGTCTGAGATATATCAGACGGGGAAGTTATCCCACGAACAATTGATGTCACCAAGCTAAATTTCTCAGTCCATGTCAGAGAATTCCATGCCCTCTCTAGCTGCGTATGTATAAAATTTATACATACATATACATATATATATATGAACAAATCTACTAAAAATGGAATTAACTGTAATTATATATAAATTTTTTTGTAATTAATTACAATAGCTAGCTAGCAGATCAAGTTTGCAGACTTTACAGTTATCTCGATGGGCCTATCCCCCAAGACTATTTGAGCACCGACTTCTTCAGATGCTTTTCGAGCAGCTCTGAACTGCAATTATTAAACACTAATTACACACATCATGATTATACAAATGATCATATTGAACTTTTTTAACTTCTGATCAGTAACTTAATTATTTTATAATTAGATAAAAGCTGACCTAATAATTAACTTTTTAACCAGTCAATTTTTACCTCTCACCTCATCACCAAAAGGTCGGTTGACGTCTGAAGATATCTTTGACGAGAAAACCGCCAAAAGCAGGCGTAAGGCCAGAGCAGTTTGACCTCCTAGTGTCAGAATATTTCACATAAATAATTGACATCATTATATATAAATATACATTACACGCATTATATTATATTATATTATGTTATATTGCATTAGATGTAAAAAGCATATTCATGATCTAGAACTAGCCATTGCATAATGACAAAACACATGTCAACAAATTGATTTTATAATAGTATATATATATATATATTTTTTTTTTTTTGTAAATAAAAATCTTACCCAAGTCTATGCTACGACCAACGGCACCAAAGAAGCCAGTACCACTCAAAGAGAACATGTTTGATTGAAGTTGCTGACCTGCTGTTTTTTCTTGATCACTATCCTCAGACACGTACATTATCCCAGCTCTGAAATTGGTCTCCTGCGACAATTTCAGTTCAGATTCCTACTTAAAATTAGAAAGAAAGGACTCTTCTTTATCACGTTTTTAGCTAGCGGCGCGTTTACTTTGTTTACATGTCTAGTATAATAAAGTTCCTGAAATCAAATGTTTGATTTTTTTTTTTCCTAACTTTATTGCTGATTAGTAAACGCATCCTAAATAGTAGTCCGTTAAATCACTTGAATCAAATTTTTATAAGTGTCCTATGTTGTGTCCTGTTAATGTTTTATGAGCCGCCATTTAATTAATTTCATAAGAAAATGAAGGAATTAGGACCAAAACCAATATGAACCAATTTTCCAGACTTGCCTGCTTCTACAGAGCTCAACCACCACATTATCAGGGTTCACTGCTCTAACCACACGCTCGACTTCCGCCGCCGATTCTTCGGAAATATGCGACGTTCCGATTAGCCAAATAGCCTCCGGTTCCACAAACTCCGACCGCCAAGCGGGGACGGGGCCGAAAAGCCTCTTGTCAATCACCACCAAGTTCCCATTACTCGCCAAATCAAGCAATTCCGGGTGAATTTTGGCGATTGTGGCCGTGGAATCTTCCAGAATTCCCGACCTGAAATCGAAGTCCGGCGGTGGAGGTTTGACGGAAACTCTGAAGGGCTTGAGAGGTCTGGATTTCGGCCGAAATGGGTTGTTCTGAAATATCGGAAAGGTTGATGAATTTACAGTTTCCATGGACGAGACTAAGAGAGGCATATGGGTTTTCAGTGTTGTGGTGCTTTCAGTCCTCTAATATGTGATCCGTCGTGTCCAATTCAAGATAAGGAAACTTAACTTTTCTCTTTTTCTTTTTCTTTTTTTTTTTCTTTTTTGGGGTTATGTTTTTAACTGTCGTGTAAATTGTCAAAAAAGAGAAAAATTAACTGTCAAATATAATAGAGATCAGGAAAGTTACTTGATAACTTGGGTCACCTGCCAGTGACATGGGTAAAGGGAGGAAAATAATAATGTGGAGAAAAGATAAGAAAAGAGAGAAGAAAGAGATATGACATTTGAGAAACTTGGTACATGTGGGCAAACTTTAAGACAAATGATAGTGACTTTCGAAGGTCCTCCATGTCATAATTATGCTCCTTACAAAAACCGTGTTTATTTGAGTATTTTTATTTTCTCACTCCCCCCACCCCCCCCAAATTAACTGCAAAATTGAAGAATATATATATATATATTTTTTTGGTTCATGGATTGAATAATTATTTACGTAATAATATGAACGCTGAAAATTTATTATACAATATCGTTAAACCTATTTTATATGTTAATTTTTTTTTATGATTTAAAAAGTATAAGTAAGGCCAATAGTCTTGCTCCAAGAAAATACTCATTTCTTTCTAATTGAATATTTTAAAACCGAGCACCAATAATGTAGAATATCAATATGAGTTATTTTGTGACAAACAAGTCAAAGTTGGTCAAAAAAGGTCTCTTTTTGAATATATATATATATATATTATGCACATAAGATACGGATATTATCACCATATTTAACGATTCAGAAATATTTAATTTTATGTATTTTTTTGAAAAGGAATAACCTTGAGATTTTAACACACAGTGATAGAATTATATCTACTGACAAACGCTCCACAATAGAATCAATCACAGACCGTAGGGACATATTTTCGATCTCTGTTTACCAATATTATTTGTCTATATCGGACTTTGTCTTCTCAATTTTGGAAAAAAAAAAAAAAGAAAAGAAAAGAAAAAGGAGAAAAAGTACTTTGTTTTTAGGTCAAACATTCAATATCTAGAAAGCTTTGAAACGAAAAACCGAAAAGCATTCAAAAAAATCAATAAAGTGAAAAGAAAAATTAAGCATTAAATTTACATAAATTTTTTTCTTGAAGAATGATGCAGATAATATTAGACTTTATAAACTTATAAATTCGTAATTAACATAAACGATTTGATTTGGTGTGGAATTATGGTACCTTGTGTGTTGTTATTATTTTATAAATGATTTTAATTTGGTGGAGACTATGGTGTACACATTGTATTATGATTTGGTTATACATAAATGCGTATGGGCATCACGTTACCTTTTTTTTTTTTTTTTTTTTGCATGCGCACATTTTTTTTTTTTGGTTGAAACGCCTTGCACACATTTAAGTATACCCAAATTATGCCCATCACTTCCATAATTGACATCATTTTTTCCGGCCAATATTAAACCACACTTCATTGATGTACTAATCACCAACTAATTACATCAAGAACAGTTCTTGAAGATGCTCCTCTTCCCTACATCCTTAAAAGAGTTAGCCCCAATTAAATCCGAGTAAATATCGTCATCAATTAACTATTTAAAAAAAATGAAGAAATAGTTGTTCTAATTTATCATAAGAAAATGAAAATAATAGGAAAAAAAAAAGAGAGACTTCTACAAATTTCTGATTTATTTTTTTAATTTTTCTTTTAAAATTTCAGTATGATTTTACATTATCCAAAAGGAAATGAAAAGACAGGGAGTTGTCGTTGAACATATGACTTGATGTATATGTACAGACACAGATGAACAAAATAAAATTTAAGAAAAAAAATTAAAAAGGGGCATAGAGAAGTGAGTGGTAAGCATGACCTACTTAAAATCAGATAACTAGGTTCGCAAACCAAGATAATCGTACAAAAGGGTGGGCAATTGCAAAGTACTATAACATAGTCTAAACCAAATTCAAAACCACCTAATTAAAACTATGAAAAGACAACGGAAACTTGGCATATATAATCTTCTTTCATGAATCCACGAATCATGACCGAGTAGACATTACCATTACAGCTAATGGCTAGCTAGATTTCAAGCCATCATATATATATATATATATATATGGGGCTAATACGTGTGCGAACTGTGGCCTCAACCTCACATCAAAGTCTCTCTGGCACTCAAACTATCGACATTAAAGCCGCACACACACACACACACATGAACAAACCCAAAACATTAAAAATCCGAAAAAGTAACAGGCCCGCGATTTTCCCACGCTCCTTCCTATATATTGTTTCCTTTTCGGCTATAGCTGCATAAAAATCAAAACCCATTTACACATAATATATATATATATATAGGGAGAGAGAGAGATATAATGAGTCATCTCCAAGTTCGTTTATACCCCCATGTGCGAAATGGTATATATATATAAACAATATCGTATGCGCTACTTGTATGGCTAATCATCCAACAGACGTGCCCAAAAGTGACCAACCACGCAACCCATCAATATCACTCGTCCCTAGTACTCTTGACCCTAATAACCCTCCTTCTCCTCTTCCTCCTCCTCATCCTCATGAGCAGCAGCATCAGGACCCTCCGCCGCCCCCGCAGAGGCGGGTGCAGTCGCCGAGGGGCGGCGGGGCGGGATCGGTGCGGCGGCACCCGGAGTACCGGGGGATCCGGTGCAGGAGCGGGAAATGGGTGTCGGAGATTCGTGAGCCCCGCAAGACGACGCGGATATGGCTCGGCACGTACCCAACCCCGGATATGGCGGCCGCCGCCTACGACGTGGCGGCGCTGGCCCTCAAGGGCCCGGACACTGCCTTGAACTTCCCCGCCTCTCTCTCCGCCTACCAGATACCGGTGTCCACTTCGGCTACGGACATACGCGCCGCCGCCGCCAAGGCCGCCGAGTCCAGGCAGCCCAAGCCCGAAGCCGAGGGAACAATAAGAACAACAAGTAGTACTACAAATCAGGATGAAGATCAGGATTATGTTATGATTGGGAGATCAGCGGAAGCCGAGCCGAGCCAGCCGAAGCCTGACAATTCGCCATTAGCCACGGCAGAGAGTTCGAATCCGAAACAGGCGGCGGCGTGGCCGGGGAACGAGGAAATCAGCAGTAGTGGAGCAGCCGGAGGAGAGTTTATTGATGAGGAAGCGATTCTGAACATGCCCAATTTCCTGGTGGACATGGCGGAGGGAATGCTCGTAAGCCCGCCGAGGATCAATACACCGTCGTCCGACGACTCGCCGGGGAATTCCGACGGAGAGTGCCTTTGGAGCTATACCTAAAAAAAATTAAAAAAAAATTGATCACAATGTCATGGTTTTTGATCAACAATGTTGGTACTTAAATGCAATATCAAGTGTTAAATTCAGGTAATTATTCATTCTTCTGGTGTGTTATTTTCTTTTTCTTTTTTTTTTTTTTTGGAAGTTGGGTTTTTGGTGCAGCTGATAAATTTGTGTCAAATCGTACGTGTAAAAAGCAAGACAGCTACACGTGCAGGAGATTTTGATTCTGCGCTAACATATATATATATGTCGTACAATTTCTAGTTTGTATATGTAAATATATGTATTTTTATATATATGTAGACTCTAGATCAGCATGTGAGAACTGAGAAGTTTGTCGTTCTAAGCCTTTTTTTTTTTAATTCCTTCTTTTGGAAAGAGAGTACAAGAAGAGAGAAACTGAGAAAGAAAGGGTTCTCAGTGGTTTTTCCATTTCCAGTTGGAATTGGAATATCGGTTACAAATACATATACATATATATAGACCTTTTTCAATGTATTTGCAATCGCAAAGTACTGCTTCGTCCCACTTATTTTCAGATTGATGGATAATTTATTAGCATTTTGTCTGAGCTTTTACTTATATAAAAAAGGGTCTGTTCACATCCCTCTCATTTAATATACAGTATGCTGCTTAGATCTGCGCCCAACAATAATATTTATATTTTTGTGCTTTATACTCATGCTCAACCAATAATGTTGTCGGAATCATGTACACTCATATTTGTATATATATGCACACATAACATATATATATATATTTATATATTATTCAATAATCAGAAACAATATATGCGAAATAGAAATTCAATTTTAAGAGCAAGAAATTTTGAAATGTAATTTTGGATTTTTTTTTGGCTTCTTGTTCTTGTTCATCAGCCAGTACTAGTACTTTCTATACCTGCATCAAATCTCAAAAAGGGATAAGGCCAGATATCTTCCTTCTTTTGCCTTATAAAACAAGAATGATAATCTGATGATGAATATCTTTTCCTTATCAATATCCCTAAATTAGCTACTTGGTCTTGTATTTCGTCTAATGGTAGGTTGTTATATATATATATATATATATATATCTATATTATAAAGTTCCCAGACAAAAGGCAGAAATTGTGCCGAAGGTTAAGGTCATGATTTTCAGGAACATTTTGTTCGTACCATGATATGATTTTGAATTCAAAGCCATGTTCTCTTATCCCACAAAATAGTCTAACCTACCGAAGAGGGTCTAGCTAATTATATAGTTGTTTTGCATCATGGTGAAACATTACATACATATATATATATATACGTTATACAGTATACGTCATGTACATCTGAAATGAAACATTAATACACTTATAATTTAGTATATTTCAATTTTCGGTTGTCGTAACCAATTATGAGGTTAATTCATTGGAGGGTTGTACAGCTATATACGTACGGATAATGTTTTTTCATTGTTTGCTTGTGAGAAGCGAACGGAGAGAGTTGCAGTTGGCTGATTTTGAAGAAAAAGACCTCTCGTATAGTACAGTAATTAATTAATAAAACTTGTTTATTTAGTATTAGTACTACTACGAGGTACAAAGGAAAGCAACAGGAGATAACCGTATGCCACTAGAGGACCTATTCGCATGTGACTAGTCTTTCATCCATTTATCTATTACAGATGATATACATCTGTGTATATATATATACATATCTTTATAATTTCTTCTTAAAAAAATGTACACATATATGAACATATCTATCTGCAATATGATGATGCAATATATATATAATAAACCCATGGGAAAAAAAATCTTGGTAAACAAATTTATATTGCAGTACTAAATAGTTAGCTAGATTTTTTTTTTTTGGCTGAAAATAAAGTGAATTATAGTGGTAGAGATTGGAATGTTCAGATAACTTTGGGAAAGTGGATGCCGTCCATGTGATATATGGATCCCTTACAAAGTAGATTGCCCATATACCTCGGTAAATACGGTGAGACGACTTGAACTCAAACATTAAACGAGGAGAACGAGCGCCCCACCAACTCACCTAATGAATATTTATTAGTAAATAGCAGCTAGCTAGCTGGCCATTAATCTAGCTATATTATACGTACATACATATATTAATAGATATACATATACAGACACGTATATGTACATATATACACGATTTCTTCTGTCAATCAACATCTAATTTGGACAGTAAAAAGAACATTTACAACTAAAAATAGAACTAATAAAGTCCAACATTTTGGACAATTTGGTAAGTCTGATCACTCATCAAATTTCTATTTCAGTTCCTGTTTTAAGACAAGGGTGAGTATTTGCAGGTAACCTAAGGATGAAATTAATCTGTGATTCAGTTTAACTAGTAATAATACAGGTGAATTAGTTTTAGTTTGAGATTTATTAGTTATAGTACTGATAACCTAATCCTTCAAAGGGTACTCATTAGTCAGCCAAATATTGAAGTTTTCTATATGTAATATGTTGAATATGTGCGAATAAAAAGTTTCACATTGGTTAGACATGAAATTGGTAATAGGCTTAAAAGGACTTGGGTAATTCCTCCTAACAGGTTAACCTTTCAGGATGAAACCTCAGTGATCCTATCAAGTGGTATCAGAGTCTTCTAGACGTACTCATGTGTACATACAAGATGAATCCAGTAAGAAATTATATGAAGAATGGTGACCCCCAGAGAGAGTGCGATGGTCAGAAAATCTGTGGTGCGAACTAATGTGATCCCTGACGTAGTGGAGATCTCGATGGAGTTAAGATCTTCTTGGTTTGAGGAAGATGGACTAATGGATCATCGTTTGAGGAGGGGTTGCGGTGATAGTGAATTTTCATTTGAGGGAGGGATTGTTGAGTATGTACGAATAAAAAGTCCTATATTAACTAAGCATAAAATTGTTAATGAGCTTAAAGGACTTTATTCCTCCTAATAGGTTAACTTTTTATAAAGGAATCCAAGGATCCAATGTAATAATATATATATGTATGTATGTAAGTATATATAGGTTTAAAACTATATGCATTCTGACTTCTGTGTAGACTCAGAAACCTTTTCATGAGTTTCACCTACATAGCTTATTTAGGGGGAAAAAACTGGAAGTTCTACATTTTTTTACCTCTATTTTGACCAGACAGTGTCTATTTGATATAATCATGTACACATATCTCAAATGGCTCTAACATTTGAAATGATCACACTGAATGTCGATCAGAATTATTTGTTCAAAAAAAAAAAGGAGATCTGTTTCTGTTAGCCAAAAAAAAATAATAATAATGCTCCCTCTATATGTCTGACAAAGGAGAAACACATCAAATTACTTTTGAAATCTTTTGAAGATCAAAATAAATTATTTTATTACACTCTTTTTGGGTGTGCCCTTTACAAGAAAACCAAGAGAGCTTAATCCTATCCTAATGCAATCATTGTCGATATATAGGAAATTACAAGCAATAATGAAAATGTTGATGTTGACGGAGTTGTCGAGATTTTGATTTATGGATAGTGTCGACGGACCTGTGATGAAGAAAAAATGAAATGTGTGTAAAAATTGAAAATTTTGAAGAAAAAATATCCCCTAAGTTTTTGGATATTTTGTGGAAATATCCGAAATATCTTTGATATTCATGAATATTCACAGATATTGCGGATATTTTTGGACATTATGGACATTTGACGGATAAGAAATATCCTTCTCTTCCACTTATTATCCATGTCAAGACTTCAAAATATGTATATTATTGTGGAAATGTTGACGATGTCGTGGATCTTTTCATGACAGTCATATATTTCTTTTTTTAAAAAATCAATATATATATATATATAATCATCAGGCAGTCAGGAAAAAATATATATATATATATATATATAAGTGCCAGATAAAATATTCTGAATTATAGTAGTTAAAAAAGTACAAAGAGAGCTTGAAGAAACTTTAGAAGGAAAACAATGGTGAGGAAATTCGTAATTGCAGACCTATAAAGGCTGAAATCTACACTTAATTTGTATTATGATCACTGACCTATGTATCATTAGAACAGAATCCATTTATCTTAAAATTTGGTCGTAACATGATTCATTACCTATTGTGCACTTTATAAGATATGAGCAAAACAAATAAAAGTGCGTAATACAAATACAAACACATTGCCTTCAATGTACGAAGGGCCATGTCTAGAAGAGTATAGTTGTGTTTTCGATATGTAAAAAGAAAAAAAGTGCGTACAAAGAGAGCTTGAAGAAACTTTAGAAGGAGAACAATGGTGAGGAAATTCGTAATTACAGAAAACGTGGTGTGTTTGAGGCGGCTGTAGGCAGGAGAGTACCCTAGGTTACAGAGAGGGCTTCCTTCATATAATAGATGTCCACTTTAGTTTTTTTTTTTTTTTTTGGTCAATTTGAGTAACATTCCATGTTTGAATTCAAAGATAGTTTCCTAATCTTAACCACTTTATTTGTAGAATTCGTATCCTTAGATAATATATAAAAGCTCTATTCCGAATTGGACTCTCCTTAATTTTCGGAATGAAAGGTTGTATCGCTGTCGACTCCAAAAAACTGCAAGCATATTAGTGTGAATATTAGAGAAAATAAAAGAAATTTGAGACTGATAAGAGATTATGAATTTTCATATTAAAAATTTAACCTATTAAGTGGAATTGTCCAATACCTTTATATATATGTTTATAATTGTTGTTATATATTTATGATGTGGGACTTGAGATTTTTTTTTTTAACTCTTAACAATTAGTGGCTAATTTGGGTTTTGAGTTGTCTCCTGGTTTTGAGTTCCTAGTAATTGTTGATCCATAGGTTTTCTCAACCTATTCTATTGATCAGATCAAATCCGAGTTGACAACTAGATTGTTAAAACTAAGGTGTGAAATCTTCCCTTAACTATATAAATATGGACTCAAATCTCCCGTTTAATTTTTGATGTTTTAAATAATATCTAACCGATAAAATTATATCACATCTTTTTTTATATCTTTCTTTAAGTTTTAAATGCTTTACGATTAGTTTTTCTGTATTAAAATTATCTAATTTTAATTGATAGCATATGATAATATGAATATATAATTGATTAATTAGATATCATTTGAAATTTGAGCGAGTCTAAATCTTATTGACCGATATAGATTCAAAGACAAATAATTCATTGAAGCACTTATAAGATGGTAGCAATCATTGCATATTTAAACGAAATATATATATATATATATATATCTCTTCTTTCCTTTTCCAAAAGAGGATGTTTAAATTATAATATGAAAAAAAAAAGGTGGTCTAAGGCACTAGAATATTGGATAGAAAAGTTACTATATATACACACAGTTATAAAAAAGTTAATAGCAAAAAAAAAAAAAAAAAAAGGAGGTTACTATATAAGGGGTAGGGGCGGGGAGATTAGAAGCTTTAACAATATCAACTTGATTAGATTAGCCCTTAAAAGTTGAAAATATGCTGTCGGATTTTATAATGGCAAATAGGTAGCTAGGTTCAATGGATCATATTGGGAAAACACTGTTCAAAAAGCGGCTGAAGAAAGACATTTAAAAAGCCCAAAGAAGAAGAGAACATCACATGAAGAGAAAGCATATCTTTCCCCTTTTGAATAAGACACATATAATATATACACCAACTACATGTACACACACACATACACATATTTGCGTTCGTGTATTTTTTTTTTAAAATATAAATACGTAGGCCTTGTGGGGTTTCTGATACAAATAAACAAAAGTGATTATTTATATATTTCAAATTGTTAGAGGGACAAAACCCTATTTGCTTTATTTAAATATATAATTTTTTAATTAAATTTTGTATTAGAAAACAAATTAGACCATCCTCAAGTCACGAGTGACGGCTTGTGTATGCAGATCCATGGCCCCAACAATCACAGCAAAAACGACCCTTCTACTCCCACGGGTTTTCCGATATGTATCTCTCTAATAAAATACATTGGAGCAAATACAACTATTTTATAATTATTTTAAAAAATTCTAGTTAACAAAAATGTGTAAAAGTAAAGGTAAGGTTTTTGGGTTTTGTGGGACAGAATTTTCGAGAGCACAAAAATAAAAGAAAAGAAGCAAGTAAACTTCCACATTAAGTCATGATATCATACATGGATATAGATATATATAAATTAAATACACATATACATACATAACAATCCATCTACACGTCAATATATTAAAGCTAGTTATTTACGTGGGACCATGTAGTCACATTATTTTTCTGTGTCGTACGTATAGGTCAAACATATTATATATGTATATGTATATACATATACAGTAGTGATTTTTTGACCGAACTCAAATACACATAAATTCTCTTTTAGTCCTTAACTATTTGAAAGTTATAATTTAATGGGGTTCACTTATTACTCTATTTAATTTCTCCTTTCAAAACCATCATGATATGTTTCATAAGAAATATGTGTGCTTACTTGTGTAAAAAAAAAAATCATCTAAATATATAATAAATGTTTTATATAGGAATATTCTCATGTCCGATAGAACGGCCGTTTGACGGTATAACTCGTACATGAGATCAACACAACTCGAAAAATAATATAATACAACCCACTGAAAAAAGAGAAAGAGAGAGCTAAAGAGAGATAGGAAGAACTCTCGTATCCAGTAGTATCGTATGGAAGAGTTCTCGATTTTATATATTACAATTCTTAAAAATAAAATAAAATAAAATAAAAGGTTCAAGCTCAAGGCTCAAAGAGTCATGACGAATATTGCTTAAAAAAAAAAAGGGAAGGAAACAAATAAAAAAGCTTAATTTGTGAAACTGCGGACCTAACATGCCAAGCCACAGCCTATACTAATACACTTTTAAGCAGTACTATACATAGAAACAGTTAATTCAGACGACTTTCTATTTCCAAATTAAAGATCCTAACTAAATAAAAGAACCATTCAATTATTAATTGAACGAAAACGACAGCACAAGCTCAAGTAGCAGTACTATATGTATCTCAATATTGCTTGACCAAGTCACATATATACATGTGTGCGTATGTACATTCATATAGAACTTCTAATTATGAGTTGCCTACAAAGATTCTTCCAGATGATTATATCAGAAACTTTGTCACTATCATTAAAGTTTGATTTATGCTCTATTCGTGGGAAGCAACTAAGAAATAACGCATGTGTTTAAATGTACACACATACATATACATATACAAATATCTATATATATATATATTGGTATTGGAAAACAGACCACTAAACCGATGAAGTTAACATCCGAGAGTTGGCATTTTTTTTGTTCTTTTTTCATAAGTTGTCACCGTGGCAAGATCCTATTCTATCCATGTAGATGGATGGGTACACTTATGTCTCTTCTTTTTTTTTTTTTCCACCCACCCACTTGCGTGTTTGGCTACCTACAAAATTTAGAGTAGACCCTTCAAAAAAAAAAAAAAAAAGAAAAAGAAAAAAGAAAAGAAAGAAAATTTAGAATAGAAAATGACATCGTTGCTTTCCTCTCCAACTTCCTTGGTTTGCAAATACCAATTTTTTATTTTTTATTTATTTTTATAAATGAATATAATTATACGTGGGACCTGTGATGAAGAAAGAATGAAATTAGAATAAACAAATAGTTAATATAATAATTATAATAATACAAACAACTAGTACAAAATATTTGGTGGGACCCAGGTGGGCGATTTGTTTTGTTTTGTTTTTGTTTTACTTATTTTCGTCGTAAAGGGAAACAACCAAAACCACAAACTCCACGCGTTTCCGCGGAAAAACCACCGGCTAATTTGCGTCGCTCGAAATCTTCATATTTAATTTTTTTTTTTAAATTTGGAAAAAAAAAAATCCAACAAGAAGCGGTTATTAACTGTCAACCGTGTTTTTGTGACGTTATTCTCGAAACTTGTCTCTCTCGTCTGCGGACCTTTGTCGAAGGAGTTTTGTGCCACGTAAGCAAACGATCAGAACCTTCCAACTGACTACCTTTCCCACGCGCTTAATCTTAAATTACTCGCCGATACTTTGTAGCTGGCTTCATTAAATCGTCAATTCCTCGGCTAGAGCTCAAAGTATCAGAGACACCTATTTTAATTCTGATTTATTGATAAAATTGCCAAGTTAATTGAAAGTATTTACCATTTAAAAAGAGGATAAATTATTATGTTGGTCTTTGAATTTTTAATTTTATATGATTTTATTTTCTGAACTATTTTTTATAATTGGAATGTCTCTAAATTTTTAAAATATTACAACAATAGTCCTTTATGTTAATTTTTGACAAAATCGTTAGTTAACATTACTTTTTGATTAAATTACTAACATATTCTGTTTAAAAATTAACGAAAATAACTTCATATTTTAATAGTTTAGGGGTATTCCTTTTCGTAGCTGGATTAATCATAAACTATTAAAAATGTTACTACAATACTCTTTTTCGTTAATTTTTGATGAAATCGGAAGTTAGCATCACCTTTTGATTAAATTACTAATAGATTTTGTTTAAAAATTAACGGAAAGGACTATTGTAATAACATTTTAAAAGTTTAGGGGCACTCTAACTATAAAAAAAAGTTCATGGACCAAAGTTAAACAATGTTAAGAGTTTAGGGACTAAATGAGCAATTTACTTTTAAAAAAAATGAAAGCTCACCGTCACGTGAATCGATACATGCTCTAACTCCAATCGGAGTTTTCAAATAGTCTTTTTGTCTTTTTCTCAAAAACTAAACCAATTTCACAACTCATATTTTCATATCCCTCTTTTTCATTTTCAAACAAGTGAAATTTTAAAAATACGTAACTTTTTTATTTCAAGTTAAAATGAAATTATTATTATTATTATTATTTTAATAAATTGCATAGAATAAGTCCATATTACTATCTTTTGCCGATCACATTTCAATTTTTTAAAACTTTTTAACAATCGTATTTTAATTTTAACTAAATATATATATTTCGAAAACATGTACTTATTTTCAATTAAAACATTTCCAAAACTTCAATTCCAATTCATATTCCAAAAAGGTTCTAGGTTTTGTGTCCCAAGCATTACCTGTTAGAGAATGGTATTATTATTTTAGGCTTAGCACAGTGTATAGTGTTTCATTATACAAAGAAAAACATCATAATATTATATCTAGAAATCTTTCTTTAGTTTTTTTTTTAGAAAATAATAATTTTCTTAATTTTACAACACTTGAGATATTTATCAAGCAAAATTTTTATTGAAAAAGAAGGTCATTTACCCCTATATCTCCAATATAAAAGCAAATATGTAAACACTTAACAAATACTTCAAATTTTACTAATTAATTCTCTAAGAGAATGATGAAGATATAATTCTATTATGATGGTCACCATACCAGACCTGACTCTATTTAGAAATCAAGTTTGAATCCCCTTACACCTAAAGTTTAAAAAATATATATAGTTGTATTAGGGAATTTTTTTTTTTTTTTTTTTTAAATAAAAGTCGCGGAGTAATATGTTCCCCTCGTACGAGATCAACACGGAAAAGGAATAGATAAGTGAGGGGCTTTATAAGTTAAAAAAATACAAAGAATGACAGAAGAGTTGGGACCGACCCTTGACTTGACGCATTGAGATTCCATCCAATATAGGCCCAGTCAAAACCACCCTAAAGATTCCCCAGAAATTGACACGTATATTTATATAGAATAATAATAATAATAATAAAAACAAAAGTAGTCAAATTATCACACATGTCGAAAGCCCACAACTTGTCTAGTTGGCTACTAGGCTAAAGCCAGCTGGTATCTTGGACACTTTCCACTCTCCCGCACAGAGCGTAACAGTCCAGTTGCCTCCATTTATTCTTAAACTCCTCGTCCAAACCGTGGGTCACCCCAAGCTTTTCCCAGCCTGGCTCCTTATCACCACAACCGTGTTTTAATAATTCTTATCAGCGCTTGTGCCCTCTTTTACCTATATTACCTGAAACTCCAACCCTCATATCTCCAACACACTTTCCAACTTCACTTCTACTAACTCACACTCTTCTACTCTCAAAGCAAACAGAGCTAAGCTACTTTCGTTCATGGATGCATTCTGCCCTAATACGAACTACAATCAGTACACTCTTGTGTCTGATGAATGGTCGATCGAGGCATCGGAATCCAGGTCCCCGTCCGACAGCGGATCTCGCCGGATGAACTTCTCGGACGAGGAGGTTACTTTGGCTTCGAGCTGTCCGAAGAAGCGAGCCGGTCGTAAGAAGTTCAAGGAGACTCGCCACCCGGTGTACCGCGGCGTCAGGAGGAGGAACTCCGGCAAGTGGGTGTGCGAGGTGAGGGAGCCAAACAAGAAGACCAGGATTTGGTTGGGGACGTTCCCCACCGCCGAGATGGCGGCGCGTGCACACGACGTGGCGGCCATTGCTCTGAGGGGCCGCTCTGCCTGCCTCAACTTTGCCGACTCGTCCTGGCGGCTCCCCGCGCCGGCCTCCACTGACGCCAAGGACATCCAGAAGGCCGCCTCCGAGGCCGCGGAGGCGTTCCGCCCCGCAGACCTGGCCGGGGAGGAGTCCGGTGAAAAGGCGACAGAAGCGGCAACGACGGCGGCGGGGACGGGGGCGGAGAACGTTTTTTTTATGGACGAGGAGGCGATGTTTGGGATGCCGGGGCTGCTCACAAACATGGCGGAGGGGATGTTGTTGCCCCCTCCTCAATATATGGAACTTGACTATAGAAGTGATGACGTGGAAGCTTATTCTGACGTGCCATTGTGGAGCTATTCAGTTTAATTAGTTTCCTTATCCTATATTTGTATAATATATATATATATAGTCTCTGGCTTTGACGTGTACATAGGGTGGTCATAAGTCTTGATTTTGGTTTGGCTTTAATGTTTGGCTGGCAAGAGAATTTTGAGTTTGTCTGAGTTAAAAATAAAAATAAAAAAAGAAAAAGATATGAGAAGAAAAGAGAGAGAATTTTGAGTTCCGTACTTGAAAATTGTCTTGTACGGATGCAATTATATTTTAGTTGGGTAAAACTACGATAAAACCCCTTTATATCATACAATATAGCTTATTTTTAAACTGTTAAAATGTAGTTAAACTACTGAGATGTTACTTGTGTATGGTAATTATCACATGCTCTATCTTACACTAATATTTGATTAAAAAATAAATAAAATAATCAAAAAAAAATCCACTAGTGGTAGAAGGTTGGGAGGAGGGGGGTAGGCAAGGTTTCCATCATCGAGGTCGAGAAGGAGGGAGGGAGTGGGTTGGTCGGTATCAGGGGACGGGGACCAAATCTAGTTGGGGGGGGGGGGGGGGGGGGGGGTGGCGGCACCTGGGCTCAAGCTCGCGAGGGGGGGGGTCGTCAGTGTTAGGGAAGAGGGGTCGTTGGCGTCAGGGAGGGGGAGCACCTGGGCTCGAGGCGACGGAAGGGCGGTTGTCAGCTTCAATGGTTGGGGGGGGGGATGGGTTGGTCGGCATCGGGGGGGAGCAGGGGTTCGTCGCAGGCATCGGAGGGTGGCGAGAGGGACTAGGTCGATGCAGATGCAGGGGTTGGCGAGGCCATCGCCTAGTCAGCGGGGAAGTTGTCGACGTCAGGGAAGGAGATTGGATTTTTAAATTTTTTATTTTTATTTTTAAATTAATTAGTCAAATACTGTTGTAAGGTAAAGTGTATCATAATTACCGTATACAAGCAACATATCAGCCGTTTGATTACATCTGAACAGTTTAAAAATGAATTCTATTGATATATATATATATATATATATATATATAAAACGTTATCGTAGTTCTACCCATTTTAGTCTTATACGAGAATAAAAATTTATGAAAAAGAGTACATGGGAATTTACAAGAATTGTAAGGAGGCAAAAAGCCACGTACCATCATTATTAAAGATTTTAAGACGAAGCATCTTACCTCAACCACATCTAGCAAGTATGCTTCTCACTTTCTTCTGATCCTTTATTATTAATCGTTTCTCAAATACATTCATTGCACTTGATTAAAGTTCCACTGTGCTAGATTGAAGCAAAAGATTCGTTTTTATATAAATAATTAAAGACATTCTTAACAAAATAGTAAACTATCTTTGATTGTATGTATAAATTTGCAATAATTTCACATCTAATCTTGTTAGAAAATGGGGTTCGAATTTCCTAAATCCAAAGCTCCCAAAAAAAAAAAAAAAAGATGAAACAACTCTCGAACAACAAGTACCAAGAAGTTCCATTTTTTATTCATAAATAAAAATCAAAACTCATTTTCCTGTCCTCCGGACAAAAAAGGAGTCGCTGCGAGTCTGCAGATTTGAATAACACAATAACATGAAGGAAACTCAAAAACCCAATTAAGTTAATCACACAAATACAAATGATTAATAATGTGTTAATTAATTGCTGTTTGTTCTTGAATATGCTCGCTGGCTAATTGAAGCGACGCAAACTCCTGTTCGAGGGACTTGAGCTTCGCCGCATAGTCTTCTTGAATGTGCAACGGGACCTTTTCTCTGTAGCTAGGCTCGTTCATCTTTGCCGACAGCTTCTCCGTTTGCCTGTTAAAGGAATTCAATTGTTACCAGGCTTGATGAAGCTGAGACTTACAAGAGAAACAAAATAACTATTTCTAAATAAATGGGGATAAAGATCATTTGAAGTCAACCGATACCTAGCAACGGATAAAAAAAAAAGTTATTTATCACCGTTGGTGATTGCATCACGAGTTGCGGTCACAATGCATCAATAATCACATAATTGTCCTATTTTTGGTCAAGTAACAATTCTATTATACTACTATCTATGTGGCGATGAATTATTAATTTAACCAAGCACTTTAAGCCACAGCCATGTTAAGAATCATGCATCGCTTCGTTGCTCAAAATCGCTATGTAAGTTCATCCCCAGATCTTGTGCATGTGCGTGTGCGTGAATGTATGAATCTATCCCTAGTATTTATATACTAATTGTGCACTTTGTTCACAAATAAATATAAAAACTTCAACCCAAGCAACATTAGTTTTGAGGTATCGACTCACTTTTGAACCTCGTCCATTCTTTTCCTGATCCTCTCAAGTTCTGCCTCAGGGGAAAGAGATCCTTGAACATTGAGATATACTGAGAGGTTCTCATTTACTACGGACACCACACATCCAGCTGGACCAGCATCGTTTTCACCAATTACCTGCAGGAGGGAAAAAAATTCTTAACTGGACTGCTTATAATCAGAATAGTGCTATGCAGGTATATTTTTTTCACAGAAAGGAAAACATGGTGTTTTGGGGGGGGGGTGATGACTTGAACTAGATTAAAGGATTAATACAAACTTTGCTTATAGCCATTTTAAAAAATTTTGCTTATGGTAACACTTGGTTTATACAATTCAAATTAAGAAAATTAAATAAATCTACTCGAGAAAAAAGAGAGAAGTAAATATACTTAAACACTTGGTTAAAACTTTGCTTATGCATTGCATTTAAACTACTACACTATATACGCATGGCATAAACTTACCGTCAGAGACGATAAATTGGCCAGAGTTATAATCTCCAATTTATGCTCGTCAATAATCTCAGTGACTGGATTTGTTCGGCATTGCATGTAAGCTGGTCGTCTGAAAAGAGAGAGAGAGAGAGAGAGAGGAAGCAAGTGTGTTAAAGCTTGTATCAACTTAAACCATGACAAATAAAGATATAAGATCAACCTGAAATATACAACCCTTATGGCAATGCGTTCTACAACAATGAAGAGAAAGAAGAACACTGTGTTGGTTATATAGCTACATAAATATTTATATATAAAGGAACAAAGAAAGATTACAAGGAAATATTAGGTGCATAAATGCTTAAGCAAAAAATATAAATGAAAAAATCAGACCCAATTACCTTTCCCGACTTTCTTTTGCAAGCGATCGAAGAGATTTTACAGCAGCCTCGATGAGATCCATCTCATACTCCACCGTTTCATTTGTCCAGCCCTGGAAGAATAAAAGTGATTGCACAATTAATTCAATTTCTCCACGCAACCTTTTCCAGTAGCTAATGCACAGTACATCTTCATAATTATATATTAACACACCACGAGTCATTAACCATGCCCAAAAAACAAACAAGACATCCACATCAGCCAGTCATCTTGGATATTTCCTATATCATTGGAAAGTTCAGGACTGTAATTCAATCAATAGTTTCGTCCACTACAGTTCAAATGCAGTCTTTATTATGGTACTAAACTGACCTCTACAACAGCTGGGTAGTCGCTTATCATGATTGATTCTGCCCTCTTGTAATCCCCTTCCGGAGAAGGAAGACGCTGCCACAATTCTTCTGTAACGAATGGCATAAGTGGATGAAGCAACCGCAGCCCATTATCAAGACACAACCACAGTGTGTCTCGTGCAGAACCCCTTTCAGATGAAAACTTTGGATCATTTCCAGCAAAATACGGCTTAATTGCTTCGATAAATACATCACATAACTGGTACTGCCACCATGAATAAACTGCAGTGGCTGCATCTGCAAACTCGTACGATTCCAACGATGAAACAGTCTTGGCTATGGCTTTATTCAATACTGATAGTATCCACTTGCAATTAAATGGCAGGACTTCTGGATTTACATTTGAGGGAGGAATGTAATCATCTCCAAGTTTGGTCATGGCAAATCGAATTGCATTCCACAATTTATTACACCACTGACGATAACCCACAACTCTTTGGATGTCCAGATTTATTTTATCAGACTGGGAAGACGAGAAGAAGAAATTACCAAATCAATTCAATATAGAAATTAAAGCTGAAATAAGTTAAGGTATATGCAAAACCTGAGCTGTATAAGAGACGAGAGCAAAACGAAGAGCATCTGCACCACATTCAGCAATTCCATTAGGGAAGTCCCTCACCTGCCCTTCTTTGGCTTTCACCAACTCCCTCGGGTCCAAATTACCCTCTTCCAGCCTTTTATGAAGACCTTCAAGGGTTATACCATTTATAACTTCAAGGGGATCGATGACATTTCCCAGTGACTTTGACATCTTCCGCCCATGTGCATCACGAATCATTGGGTGTAAATATACCTGTAGATAAATCATAGCCCACCTTACTTTAATTAACATAAGAGATGAAAGGAGGGTAGTGAATCTAACTTATAAAGCTTAAGTTATCAACTTCCGTTTGCAAATATTGACACTGTCAACCTTATAATGCAAAACGACTAGGAAAAGACTCGGTTTTAGGCTGTCGAGCCACAGCATCATGTGTATAATAGCAAATAAGTTGACCCACCTTGCTATATGGTACATTACCACCCAACTTCATTCCAAGCATCACCATACGAGCAACCCAGAAAAAGAGAATGTCATGCCCAGTTTCCAGAACTGAAGTTGGATAAAATGCCTTCAGATCTTCCGTCTCATCTGGCCAGCCCAGCACAGACAATGGGAAGAGACCAGAAGAAAACCAAGTGTCAAGCACATCTGGATCTTGATATAATTGGAACTTCTTCCCGGCGTGAATTTGACTAGCCTGTGCTTGAGCCTCTTCCTCATTTCTTGCAACTACCCAGTGGTCCCGATCATTATATGACCCAATTTCTTTCAATTCATCATCCTCCAGAATAACATACCATGCAGGTATGCGGTGACCCCACCATAGTTGCCTTGAGATGCACCAATCACGAATATTATCCAGCCATCTGCGATTTTTAATACCAAAGTTCAAGCAATCTTAGGATTCCACCACGCAGAAACAATGAAAGAAGCTTACTCTTAACTTCTGAGCAAAAACGTAAAGAGGAAACAAGGAAACAATGAAATGTATCATGGGGAATAGCTGCTAAAACCAACATCAGACTACTTCCCCAAAAAGTTGTCAGATTCCCGCTAATCAGATAACACTAGAATCAGGTTCTAGTGGTTGTTTCCGATATGACACGGCATAGAGCATACGTGACATTTTCACCCGATATCATCCTATCTGCAAGATACTAAAACAAACCCCAGATAGGACCCCTATTTAATCCTGTTCAAATCCCACACTATGTCATCGTATTGGAAATGCTCTAGAGAATATTATATTTTGGCAAATGACCAATTCCTCTTCACAACTAAAAATCAAAGTTTCTTCCTGCAAGGTAAGAAGATACATGAAATCACCTCTTCCAGTCTGCAATATACTGCTTTGGGATGAACTCGAGCCTCCTGTTTTGATCATCCAAGGCAGCATCGAGAGATTCCTTTGCCATACCACCACAGCTGACGTACCATTGAGGCTTTATCAGGGGCTCTATAACATCATTGCTCCTAGAACACATACCAAGGCGCATCTCATTGTTTGTAGCTTCTTTAAATAGGCCCTAAATGAAGGAGAATGATACGTCAATTAACCCTCTTTAACCGTATATGAAAAGAAGTACAACTACACACAAACACTTCTTTACTTCTACAACCACACCAGAATGTATTGCTATCTCCAAAATGACCATGATGACCACTAGACATGTTGATTGAACATATTATTGATTTAAATACCAAAAGATATATACAAGATCAGAGCAAACATATCTGAGGAAACATCAAAGAAAAGTGAAGAAAAATGCTCATTTTAAGTGAAGGCCCCACCACTTAGTTGTGGTGCAAATTCAAAAAGTGATACAACAAGAGTTCTGCATAGAATACATAATATAATACATAGGTGTCAATGGAAGTGATAGAAATGATACTAAATTAGCAGCAGCAGCCGGGTCAGGGAGTCCTCACTAAGGAAAAATAACTTGTCCACTTGCTAACCTAAGATCCTATACAGTCATCAGTAGAATATGCTGAGATTATGAATGTCTCACTTTCAAATCTTTGAAAGCAATACCTTCTTTTTCAATGCTTCAGTAACTGCCTCACGGGCCTTGAAACGTGGCATCCCAACAAATTCCGAGCCACCATTGTCATTTATTTTCCCATCATCAGTGAAAATGTTGATAAACTCGAGCTTATGGCGCTTTCCAACTTCAAAATCATTAGGATCATGAGCAGGAGTAATCTGCAAGGTGCAAGAATGCAATTGTCACTTATTCACTTATCTTTCTGCAGCTTGAAGAAGCAATTCTAAAATTGAGCAAGAATGATCAGCTTAAGAATAACTTGTACCTTCACAGCACCAGTTCCAAACTCCGGATCAACAAGAATGGCATCACATACTATAGGAATGCGTCTGCCATTGAAAGGATGAATGGCAAATTTTCCATGAAGACGCTCGTACCTTTTATCATCAGGATGCACAGCAATAGCTGTATCACCGAGCATTGTCTCCACTCTAGTAGTGGCCACAACAATCTCACCTAGCTCTTTTTCTTCCAAAGGATAAGCAAACGAAGTTAAAACACCAAATTCAACAGGTTCCTCATATCCTGGAACTTTTCGCAGAGTCCTTTCTTTAATATCTTCATACTCCACCTAACATAGAAATCAAACGCGCTAAATACATAATAAACTTGAAAAAGGAAGCCATCTAAACGACAAGGAATACCTCAAGATCAGATACTGCTGTTCGCAAGACACAATCCCAATTTACCAGGCGAATATCCCTACAAAAGCAATGAAATGGCAACAAGCACAGAAACCAAAACTCACACAAACACCAGAGAAAATACATAAGTAACAGCAAGCACGTGTATATATATATATAGGGTACACATTATACCCAAATAGCAAAAATAAAGTTAATTTTTACAAATGCGTGAATGAGCCCCTATGTCAATCATACCTGTAAATAAGGCCTTCCTTGTAAAGCCTGACAAAAGCCTCTGTCACAGCCTTTGATCTTTTCTCATCCATTGTAAAGCACTAAAAATACAAGGGAAAAATCGAAAAATTACAATATACGATGAAAACGAGAGTTCATTAGGATAAACTCTACCAATATGTTTGGTGATTTACCCTCGGTACCATCTCCAGACCAAATTAACCAGGTTACAGAGTTCCATCTTACCTCACGGGACCAATCCAAAGAGGCACCTAAACGACGTAGTTGTTGTAATATGGTTCCGCCATACTTTTCTTTCCAATTCCAAACCTTTTAAATCAAAATAAATGACCAACATAAAAAACATAAAACAGAATAGCAACTTTGAAATTTCGGGGAGAGATCCTCATCAAGTCAGAGTTCAATCTCACTTCAGACACAAATTGTTCACGGCCAACATCGTGCCTTGTCAACTTACGTTCGCGCATTAGCTTCTTTTCCACAACTACCTATGTCAAAGCACAAAAATGTAGGAGCCATCTTAGCATTGAATTCACATGGGGGGGAAAAATCTAAACCAAATCACAAATCAAGAGCATAATATGGGCATAAAGTACTGTTCACATGCGAGGGCATGTCAAGAATCACGATTTCAAGCATGACTGGGGTAGGGCATATAAATAAACCCAGACCAAGAAACAAGTTCTTCTCCTTACATTCAGACAGAGTAAGGCAAAAGACACTTCACAATGTTTATATTGAAGCACAAAAGAGCATAGAGTTTGCTAAAGTAGCATAACTGAAATGTGAAGGTACAAAAAAAGGGGAGAAAAAATCAGTAAACAAGCAAACATTGAAGGATCTTGGGCCTATTCAATAAGGAGATTACACCCTAAAGTCTAAAAATTATAAAAGCTAAACATTGAAGAATATCCAACATATTTCACGATGTGCAAACAATGCAAAAGGGGGCGTAACCTGACACCATCCACCTCCCATATAAAAACCCAGATTGATTGACAAAATGTTAATATTAGTAGAAAATTACATGTGAACTTTCAACAACGTACTCAAAAAGGAACCTAACCTGTGTTGCTATTCCAGCATGGTCCATTCCAGGGACCCACAGGGTATTGTATCCAGACATTCTCCGCCATCGAATTATGGTGTCCTACATTTAGTAAAAATAAAATTAGCATTCCGTGAAGGAGGATGAAAATGGAACAACAAACTAAAAGGTTTGAGAAAGATGGACCTCTATAGCCGCAGTAAGAGCATGGCCTATATGAAGAGCCCCTGTAACATTTGGAGGAGGCAAGACCTGCAAAACGTATTAAAAGATTACCAACTCTCCTTGTTAACTTAACTTCAAATTCCATGGTCCCTCTACTGATTGAAATGCATTGTCATGAACTGCATCATTTTGTATTATCATGGACTCCAATTTCGAAACAACCATACAGAGCTTTACATATGCAATTTTTTACCATAAACATAAACACAAATGTCTCTAGGGGTAAATATATTAAAAAATCTTCTCAGACACATCCCTATTACTGTAATTTCTCTACCCCAGAAATAATATCACGCAAGAGTTGTAAAAACAAAATTCACACCTATACTGCAATCATGAGTTTTGTTCTTACAAATTGAAAACTTCGAAATTTCATCCTTACATCCCAAATATAAGGTTGACTTCAACAAAATCTATAATCGCAAGCAGTGCACCTAATATTTCTTCACTGTTCGGTTCAGTCATAATTCAACAGAGAAGAACAAAAGAACGTTTTAATGATTCAACTTTCAAGAGGCCATATAGAAGTCAAACACGACACTCACAATCACAAATGGTGGTTTGGAGCTCCTAGAATCTGCCACGAAAAAACTTGATTTCTCCCACCAAAAGTACCACCTGAACAAGCAAGCATAGATGATGTAGCAAGCACAAAGAAAACAGTGATAAAAGTGACATTACGCGAACCATAACACTTACGATTTCTCTACCGCACATGGATTGTATTGTTTTGCCATTTGACGAGACATCTTTTTCTTCTCACCAAATGGAGTCTCTGGATCAATAAAATCCTCCGAATTCTCCTCCACAGTGTTACGCTTCACATTCTTCTTTTCACCCTTCTTGGAAGCACTGGACGCTTGTTGTGCCTAGAACAATTTTCATAAAAAAATATAAGATAATGTACATGTATTCCTCAATGTCTCGGCTATTAACAGAACGCGGGAAGCAAATGGAAGTTATCAAACAATTACTTTTTCCAATTATGTAAAATTTAGTGATACCATATTTTATAAAAACAAACAGTTTTCTATATATACTCCACATGAGTGGATATATAGGAATCAAAATCACCCGTTTTAAACAAAGTTTTAATATATATAAAAACAATCTTAGCAATGTCACCAATAACAACAGGTAGAATGCATGCGAACTAACGAATTCAAATAGACATAACAAAAAAAGGATTGACATCCACATCATCCGGTTTTTCATCGATACCTGAAGTTTGGCGGCTTTCTCCAAAGCCTTCTGCTTTTTTAGTTCTTTCTCTCTTGCCTGCCACAGAAGAATAAACGGTCACTCCACAACCACTTAAAAAGCATCAGCAACTTCTGCCAATCCGTTTTTGCATCACAAATACTTGATAAATTGATTATATGGCTTGCAATAAGCGACAAAAAAAGAAAAAAAAAAAACAAACAAACTACATCTCCCATTAAACTTCGTGACCATTGATAACCAGCAGGAAATGTAGAACCAGAACAACAAATTTGACTGAAACAATATATATATATATATATATATATATATATTCGAAGCCGAAAGGAAATTATGGTAAGAAAATGGTATCGAACCTTCTCCTCCTTTTTCTTCTTCTTCTCGGGGTCTTCGATTTCAGGCTTCTTCTCCATTTCAACCTGCGGAATTCAAGGCAATTGCCTAAAGCACAAGGAAACTTTTAACTATTTATCCAAAAAAAAAAAAGTCTCAAAATATATTGATTAGGATTTTTTTCAAAAATAAATCCTAAACTTTGCAGCAGAACACTCTTTTTTTCTTTTTTTTTTTTTTTTTGAGGGGGGGGGGGGGGGATAAATCTCGTAAATAAATAAATAAATAAATAATGAACGGGTATTTTCAAGAGAGAAACGCTACCTCAAAAGTTGAAGATGGGTATAAGATTCGAGTTAAAAAAGATTTCTGGTGAAGCCAACGAAAGAAAAGAAAGCCTGCGTCGTGCTTCGGTGAAGAGAGAGAGAGGGTGAAATATGTTCGGCCGGACAAAAGAAGGAAGCGAGAATCCTAACTATGCTGCTGCCCCCCCTGCTAACGTGAGGGTTTTGGATGTTCTGTTGTTCATACTGGTCGTCCAAAAACGGTGCGTTTTGTTTGTTTTCTTTTCTTTTTTTTTTTTTCCTTTTTTTTTAAGTATAATATATACGATAATTTATATTTGAGGTTCGGATTCACTTATTGTTTGAATTGAAAAATCCTCATTCTCTTATATTATACGTAACTATCGAATCGGTAAAATTTCAATTTATCATTATTTCGTTAGTTTCTCAACTTAATTTAATTCCTTAGATTGGATTAAATTAACATATTTAGTGAACATTTTAGTCTCCGTTTGATTCGTTAGTTATAGATGAAATTTTTTAATTAAAATTAATTGACTTTTTAAAAATTAGTTATAATTTTTATTAAATTTTTAAAAAATGATAAAATCTGATATGAAAATTTTTACTTGAAAATGATGATCTAAACAGATGTTTAGTATCAGTGTCAGTTTGAGGCAAGATGTCCACATGGACCATATGGATTCAGTAACAAAGCCACGTTGTCCCGGGGGGAGCTATGGGTTCCTTTAATTCACCATTCCTATTTCATTAAATTTTTTTAAAATTAAGTCCCTAATTTGCTGTCCTCCTTATGAAATTTTGAAATTACAAAATTTATTAAGATTTTTCTAAAAAAATTTCACTTATTCCTCAAGATATGATTTATAAATACACATTATTTCACATTTAAAATCTCAAATAAACAAAAAATTAATTACGCTATTATTTAAATTCGTATTTTAGACTTTTTAAAACTGGTTATTTAAGATTATAAAGTTTACATAACAAGAAAAGAAGAATATAAAGTGAAAAAAAATTCTAGTTCTTATCATTGTCTAGATTTCAAAATCCTAACCCTACACTTTCTATCTCTTTCTTTTTCAAAAAATTCAAATTTTAAAAATCCAGAACTTTTTGATTTAAAATCGAAATAAGATGATTTTTACGTCAAAATACTCGTATCGACGAGACAAACAAGACTAGATTCATTTTACATATTTTTTTCTAAATACATTTCAAATGTATGTATTAGTTTCTATATCATATAACTTTTTCAAAATCTTCCCCCAAAAACATCCAAAGGTAAGCAAATCAACTTGGTATAAATTACAGAAAGTGAAGGGTTAATCCAACTATTATGGAGGATGTAAATGGCCATGTTCATTTCTGTAGGAGCTTAATATTGGTTAATTTTGTAACGAGAATAAGTACTTCACACAAAATTTACAAATAAAATGTGGTTCTTACAACTACCGAATGAAAAATTTCTCAAGTAAAGAAAAACAATCACAAGGACCAAAAAAAAAAAAAAAACCAAGCACAATATTCTTAAATTTGAATTCGGCAACAGAATATCCACAAATTCCCGTGCAAACAATGACTGATACGGCTCATAATTGAAGAAAAACAACGGGAATCACCATGACAATAATTCTGAAAAAAAAAAAAGGGGGAAAAATCCATACACATGAGGGACAAAAAAAAAAAAAAGGAAAAACAGAAAAGAAACAGAGTTGAATAAACAGGGGTGAGCATGTCATGTACTAGTGAGTCGTGATACAAATCCACCATCTGATTTGATTAGTCCGTGCCTCGGATGTAGAATCACTACTTTGCTTTTTTGAGGAGAGATGCTGTCCTAAACTCCGCATCATCCCTTACAAAATTCCACCAGAGGAACGTGCAAGGGATAGTCGTCGCATGCCAAAGAGCATGCGCATCCACAAATCCACGGTATGGTGGGAAGTCGTATATCTCCAAAAGCATGGCAAGGCCTCCCCCGACAGCACCTACCCACAACTTCCAGCGTGACGGATGGCTTGTCACTCCAGCCCAAACCGCCCATACAAGAAGCTGAGTGATACCCATACCGGTGCATACTTTCATGTTCAAACCTGTAACGTGTTTTGTATAAGCCTATTGCCCAGTATTCAGAAAATACTTGTATAAGCCTCATACAAAGTGATCAGAAAGTAGTATAATGATTCATGCCAACAAAATAATCCTACGTTTTAGTAGGACAAATCATGCAGCATCTGCACTTATCCACACCGTAGTATAGACGTTACAGCAGTTTATGCAAATAAATATCGTCTAATCTGACACGTATTGCAGAAACTCTGATGATACCAATTCGGTCACCAGGCAATTTCGCATTTGCGAGACATAATCAAATTGGGCATTTTACTTCTTTTTAAGCTGGATCAAAGTAAAAAAAAAAAAAAAAAAAAAACCGAAGTAAAATTGATAAATCATAACAATTTAATCCTATGCCTTTTCATCTTCTTCCTTCTTTCTTTTTTTCTTTTTTCTTTTACCTCTCTGCATTAAGTAACTCACAAAAGCATAATGCCAGGCATTGGCTGACATACACAAGTTTTCACCGTTATTTATGGCTATCTGCATCCTATCTAGACAGAAATTTTAGAGACAACCAAATATTGGAAGTTCAATAGGAACTTTACATGGTGGAATGATAAGAATGGAGGAACATAACGCAACTTCAATCATGAGGAGAAAGAGGTTTTCTGAGAAATGTGTACCGTAATCAAGTTTATAGAAATTCAGGTACAAAATGTGCGTAGTCACAAAAGCAGCCAGTGGCGCAGCAACCATGACCCTAGCAGCCTCATCTCTCACATTAAAAGCTCGCAGTATTGAGAGAATGAGGGAAAAACCAATTAGTGCTACAGCAGAAGAATAATCTAGCTTCTCTGTCAACTCCACGTCTCTGCAATATGTCACACAGAGAAACTAACATATAAAGATATATGCTTGTCTGATAAAAAATAAAGTAGAGCACAATTATAAAGTGATAAATATTACAAAGGTATGAGTGATCATTAAATTACTTCAAATGCTGTTCAATATGCATAATACTGAAGATCCAAAAAATAAAACAAATTATCAGATATGACTTACCGACTGTGGAAAACAGCACTCCAAAACCAAGAATTCATAGATAGGATCGCATAAATATGCCACAAACCGGTATATTCATAATAAGTTTTCTTATTTGGCCTCAAAGGCAATTTGTAGTACAGAAGGATGAAAAACGATATCCAACCATGAAACTGCATGGCAAGATTGAGAGCAGAGAGAGCAACAGCTACAGGTTCCTACCAACATGAATCACTCCAACAGATCAGAAACCGCACCACATATAGCAAGTTGAATAAAGCTATCCGGTTTGCAGCTAAATTTACAGTCTATTAGATAAAACCAAACACCTGGATGCCATAAACACGCTTGAATGGCCATTTTCCGTGATACTTGACAGGTTTATCGCCAAGTTTTTCTCTTTCTTCCTCCCTGGCAAGCATGCATTGGTATCGACAGTCACTGCGGCAGTCCCATTGCTTCCAGCGCAAGTACATTGGTTCTTGCATATACCATGGTCCGTCAATAGGTTTCCCATCGGATGAAAATTTACAGTGTTGAAAGCATTTGCTGCCAACACATCCAGATTTCTCGCACTGCTCCACACAAGACCTGAAACAACACATCGCAAGAACAAGAATACGATGATTATGCAAACGTTTGTGGGTTTGTAAGTCTCACGAAAACGTAAAATCGCATTAGAAGGTTGCGCTGGGCTTTCTTTCCATTTTTCTTTCTTCTATAACTGAAAGGAGATTTCATTTCTTATTGCCTGCTAAAAAGCGCTGTGGGTCACTCTTGTTCGAAACAACGAATGAATCCTGATTAATTTTAACTTTCTGGGTTTGATATCACTCGAAATCCAATTATCTAACACCACCACCACAATGAACGAAAGGTTGTACAAATCAACCATTGAGAAACAACGACACGTTGAAATTCATTACACAGCCTTTGAAAATTCTAGAGGCTCTAATTCTATTGGAAAAAGGGGAGCAATTTCAGGCAGAGAAATAATTTTGACCCTTTTTTCAAATACGGAAAAAGATTTTGACCATATAAATTCTACTTATTGATTTACAAATTCAAAATAATAAAAAGATAAATAACTAAACTACCTCATCAAGATTTTGACCCTAAAAATAAAAACAGGCTTTTGAACAAACCTAATCTAATAGCCTAACCTAGCTTCTCAACTGATTAACGATAATCACAGGATAAGACCAATAATCAGAATCAAATATTGACATTTATAAAGAAAACAAATAAACGACTTTCGTCAGAAAATCGGTAGAAAAAGGAAATTAAATCAGAAATGAAGAAAAAGAAAAAAGAAAAGAGAAAACTACTTGTAAATCGGATCAGCATCGCCGGTACTTGCGTCGAGAGCGGGAAGAGAAGCACAGAGTGCTGATAGGAATAGAATCAAACGGAGGCGAGCCATCTGATTCTCGGAAATCAAAGGAAAAGTCAAAGAGAGAAGAGGTCGACGGAGGGAGGATTCTAACGAATCAACGGCTTGCGATGGCGGTCGGAGCTGAATGGCGAGGGGTTGCCTTCCATCGAAATCACAGAGAGAGAGAAGAGAGAGAGAGAGAGAGAGAGAGAGATTGGGAGCGAGTCCGACTCGAGCTCGGTGGAGAATCGAGTGAGTGAGACAGTGAGTGAGTGAGGGCGAGTCCGGCGTATGGGAAATTGGCTTGTGGTTTGTTGTTTGTTGTGGGGGTGGTGCGGAGACCAAAATCCCGTGAGGGGCTGATATCAGAGCCGATTCACGAGGAGACGCGTGGACGTGCTGATGCTGTCCCCACTCCTTTCTCTAATTATTTTTATTATTTTATTTTATTTTATTTTTCTTTACTTCATTTCTCTTGGAATCAAAATATGTTGCCAAACTCTCGGGTCATTGGCCTCCACTAACATCGCCAGATTCTTCACTTTTATTTTTTTTTACTTGAGAACTTTTACTGTAAAAGTTCTCTAGAGTATGTCTCTCACAGCGTATTAATAACAGTCGTACGATTTAAATCGTATGACACAAATGAATCAGCTCAAGCGATTAAGTCCGTGAACGTGTAATTTAACATTAGAATACTGGATTTTTTTTTTTTAAATAACATTTTGAATATATATGATTCAATGGTTGAATATTGTCTTTTTTTTTTTTACTTTAATACGACTTATATCTCAGATAAATACTATTCGATTAAATCTTTTAATTACAATTAAAAAAACTCTTTTTTTAAATTTGAGGATAGCAAATTTAAAGTCTATGCTTTCATATAAAATTAGATATGATGTTACCGTTGAATTATATTTGTAATAAAAAAAATTTTTTAAAAAAACTTTTAAACTCTATTTCAAAACATGGTTTCTTATTTTACATTTTTTTAATATATATAAATGGAAGCCACACACTATAGCTAAAATAGAAACTAGAAGCCAATTTGAATAGCTATTTCATCTTTTAAAATGTAGAATGAGGCTCAATTAAATTCCTTTCAATCTTCATGTGAAAAGCAATTGGAGAGTATTATGCAGAGTTTAAGCCAAAACCCAATTCAAAAGGGATGTAAATGTAATTAATAAATCTTATATATAAATAACAGATGTTAGTTTGTATTTTATTTTTCAGTTAAGAATAAAAATCTTGAGTTATAATTGATTGATATTTTAAAAATTAATTATAAATTTAATTAATTAAAAAATACAATTTAACTTTAAATACAGTCTTATATATTTTAGGCTGTGGATGTGGTTTTTCTAAAAAGAATAATGAGTGGAATTTAAATTATCCACGCATTTTATTTCATTTTCATAAAACTCAATAATTAAAATAAAAAAAAATGAATTTCCCAGTCGAGCCAGTCCCAGAAATTTGGAATTTTGGAGCGAGAAAGTACAAGACCACGTTCTTCACCGTTATCCCACTCCCACTCTCAATCACTTTCACTTCTCTGTCCTCCTCCTTCTTCTTCATCGTTAATGGCGTCTGCAACTGCAACTATCTTCACCACTTCATCTCCATGTCCCTCTCGCCGCCGTACTGCGAATCCTGTACTCGGTCCTTCTCTTCTCCGTCGTCCTCTCCTCCAATTACACCTCTTCCCGCCACGCCCACATCCTCCTTCCGCAAGGGCCACCGCCGTCACCAAGAGATCCGCGTACGTTTCCGGACCCGCCTCCGACCCGATCGTCAGCGAGTCAGATCCGAAGGTCGAACCGGACTCGCAGCTCCAGCCGCCGCCGCCGCCGCCGAGCGTTATCAGTTGGGGGCTTCTATGGCGGCTTCTGATGAAGCACAAGCTGCGGCTCTCTCTCTCCGTCCTGGCTCTCGTTGGCTGCTCCACTTGTACTCTCTCGATGCCCATATTTTCTGGTAAGAAAGAGTTTTTGATTGTCCAGTTTTAATTTTCCAGTTTGGTTGCTCGGAAAATGTAAGATGGAGAGGAGATTTAAGAGGAAAATTTTGTCCAGGGCGTTTCTTCGAAGTGTTAATTGGCGCGAGGCCAGAGCCGTTATGGAGGTTGCTGAGCAAGGTTGGGGTTTTGTATGCGTTGGAGCCGATTTTGACTGTGATCTTTGTTGTGAACATGAACACCATTTGGGAGAAGGTTATGTCGACGCTCAGAGCACAGATTTTCGGAAGAGTTTTGATTCAGAAGGTGATGGCATACTCAATTATCTGCTTACTCATATCATTCTAGAATTTGATTTGTAGAATTTGGTATATGATGTACTTGATTGACCCGAACGTGTCACGGCATACTCAATTTTCTATGAACAACAAAAGAAATTATTAAGTCCTTCGTGTAAAACTAGTCCCGCTGTAGAACAAATGTCAAGTCTTTGTTATATAGAACAAATGCCATGTTACACCTTTGACCTTTCTACATGTTATGGTATAGGATATGTCCTTCATCATGGTCTGAAGACAAACGCTAACTGTTTTATTGTTCGATAAAATATTGCCATGAATTATTACATTTTGCTTATTCTTCATTTCTTATGTTAGACGTATTTTCTTTTTGTGTGCAGGTCGAATTTTTTGATCGCTACAAGGTATGTCTATTTTAGCAGGTTCCTTTTGTATAGCCGTAGGTGTTTGAGCCGTAGAATTGTTTATCTATCTGCTTTTAAGTCTTTTCCAATTGGTGTTTAATTTTTTTCCCCCAACTATTGTATTGTTATCATTTCATCTCATCTGTGATTTTTGTCAAGGGATGAATGTGTTCGCTGTTCTTCGACTGACTTGGATCTGCCTTCTTTTAGGTAGGTGAACTCACAGGCCTGTTAACATCTGATTTGGGTTCTGTTAAGAATGTTGTGAGTGAGAATGTTTCAAGGGACCGCGGATTCCGGGCACTTTCTGAGGCAAGAAACTCTACACCAAGGACAAGTGAGCTTTACTTTGCCTAAATTTGAGCACCCACAGCATTTCCTTTTAATGGGTTGACTTAGTTTTGACCCCTGTGGTAGCGAAAGTTTTCCATTTCTGTTTCTGAAAATCTTCGTTTTTGTTAGGGACTGTAATATCATCTATATATGAGGCCAGTTAGTGTTTTCTAAAATGAAAATCAGAAGCATATCATTTTCAGGTCAATTCCATATCCGTTGCAGTTTTCCCTTTAATTCATGATCATGCTTTAATTGCTTTTTTTTTTCTTTCTGCTTGTAGGTCATTGGAACAATTTGCATACTATTTGCTTTGGCTCCTCAGCTCGCACCAATTCTAGGCGTGCTGATGCTCACTGTGTCGATTTCAGTTGGTAAATTGTCTTCACTTCAAACTCTTATTAGTCACTAGCTAGTCTAGGAACTTTTCCATATGTAACTTTGATTATATGCGGGCAGGCATGGATATTCTATCTATATCAGGTTCTAGGCCAAATTAATGGTATTCTACTGATGTTTTATTTACGTTACTGTCTGAAATTGACAAATTTTTACATGCCAATGCCCCTCACGTGTTCCAGTGCCACTTGTACTTATTTGTATAGTATCTGTATTGCCTTTTTCTGCTTTTTATCTCATTGCTTGTTTCACTGTTTGCTTCTCCTTGCTGACTTTTAGTTTAACTTTCTCAAGCTGTATACAAGCGCTCAACTGTACCTGTTTTTAAAGCTCATGGACTGGCACAAGCATCCATATCTGATTGTGTAACAGAAACGATTTCTGCTATTCGTACCGTAAGTGCATAAGATTATCTATAACGTAGCAGAACCTTTTAGGTTGGTCCTTTTCGTTTGGAATTAAGCGTGGTTCAATCTTGCATGTAACACCTGATGATTGACAACATACTATACTTTTGTAGGTAAGATCCTTTGGTGGTGAAAAGCGCCAAATGCTAAATTTTGGTAGCCAGGTATGATAAAACAAGCTAGTTAATGATACAGATGCAAAAGCTCTTTGGTGCCTCTCCCCTTATATCAAGAATCTTTGCAGGTTCTCGCTTACCAGAGCAGTGGAATAAAGCTAGGGACTTTTAAATCTATCAATGAATCTCTGACCAGAGTTGCTGTTTATGTATCTCTATTATCACTTTATTGCCTTGGTGGAAGCAAAGTGAAGGCGGTATGCAGTTGTAGCTACAGTAATTTTTTTTTGTTTCCTTCAAGTCTCCGATTAGAAGAGCAACACATTTTATCTTTGCCGGTGAATAAACCTGCTCTTTTTCATTTGTCATATCTTATTATTGCAGGGTGAACTCTCTGTAGGAACTGTGGCTTCTTTTATTGGATATACATTCACACTAACATTTGCTGTGAGTCATTTATTGCTGTATAAAGAGCTTTGTGGAAATCCATTATTTATGCTTTCTGACATAATTTGTCTTCCAGGTTCAAGGCCTGGTTAACACGTTTGGAGATCTTCGCGGAACTTTTGCAGCTGTTGACAGGATTAATTCCGTTTTAACTGGTGTAGATATTGATGAAGCCCTAGCTTATGGTTTAGAAAGAGAACTGAGCAAAACAAAATTGGTAGATGAAAGTCAAAAATTGTTCCTTGTTGATAGTTCGAGAGAGAAAAATCAATCTGCAAATTCGCATTACATGTCAGATCTTAAATCAGCCACTAGTGTTGGTCGCCTAGCTTGGTCTGGTGATATTTGTCTTGAAGGTGTCTGTGATAACTGCATCTTTTTCTTTGAAATTCCTTGATCACTTTTCCTAGCATGAATTCCATATTGAGAATTTCTGTCACACCATCAGAACTCAGAGACCCGGGTCCTTGCAATAAATGACCGATCTTATTTTGCAGATGTGCATTTTTCTTATCCTTTGAGACCTGATGTGGAAATCCTAAATGATCTAAACTTAACACTGAAGTGTGGAACTGTAACTGCTTTAGTGGGGCCAAGTGGTGCGGGCAAAAGTACAATAGTACAGTTATTAGCACGTTTCTATGAGGTTCTTCTTTCACCTTGCTGTTTTGAAATGCGTTTCGTTTTATTTGTCATGGTCTAAAGACTCATACCATAAGTTGATGTTTATTCTTTGCAGCCAACCAAAGGTCGTATTACAGTTGCAGGAGAGGATATTCGGACATTTGACAAGAGTGAATGGGCACGCATTGTCTCTATTGTGAACCAAGTATCTACTTGCATCTGACATGCATTGTTCTTATGTCGAGCAATCCCAATCGTTTTATTTTTAATTTTTAATTTTTTATCACACAAAGAACCATTGAATGCCAGTTTCACATGTTGTGAGAAGTCGGTGTAACTCTTTCTCTTAACATTTTGTTGTTGCCTTTGCCCATTAATGCACAATGCAGGATCCCATTCTTTTCTCGGTGTCTGTTGGAGAAAATATTGCATATGGGCTTCCAGACGATAATGTTTCCAAGGATGATGTGATAAAGGCAGCAAAAGCTGCAAACGCCCATGACTTCATTATTTCACTTCCACAGGTTTAAAAGCTTTGATATATAGATATTTCCAATTGTTTTTTTCCTGTTTACTAAATATTTCTTGGGATTCTCATAGGGTTATGACACACTAGTTGGCGAACGTGGAGGCCTGCTTAGTGGGGGCCAGAGGCAGGTAAGGTGACAAATTATGTAGAGCGTGGAGGATAGATTCAGTTTCTCGACCCTTTTTTAACATTTGCATTTTAATCTGCAGAGAGTTGCTATTGCGAGAGCTCTGCTTAAGAATGCACCAATCTTGATACTTGATGAGGTAAGCGTTTTACTCTCATTCATGTTCAAATGTTGATCGGCTCTGAACTTAAGTGTCAGATTCTGAAATTATCACAGGGTCCATATCCCAGTTGCTCCTCTAGTCTTTACTGGGCTCGTTTCAGTTTTTGCGGCATTAATGTGTTCTTTGGCGCAGGCGACCAGTGCGTTGGATGCAGTTAGCGAGCGCCTGGTTCAGGACGCTCTGAACCACTTGATGAAGGGCAGGACAACATTGGTCATTGCACATCGATTGAGCACGGTTCAGAATGCCCATCAAATTGCGCTTTGCTCTGAGGGGAGGATTGCGGAACTTGGGACACACTTCGAGTTATTGTCGAAGAAAGGTCAATATGCTGCATTAGTTGGCACTCAAAGGCTAGCATTTGAGTAACATTTGCCACTACCACCTAATCAATCCAATCAAATACCCAATGCCAGCTTTCTTGTGAGTTATATTACAGAACATCAATTTTCAATTTTTTGCTGTTTTTTTAAAAGTTATTACGAGATGGCAATCGCGTAACTTCGATAAGGATTCTTTTTTTCCTTTAAGCAGGTAAAGTTTTGCCACTTTTAAAGCAAATGGTGGCTGTGGGTTGCTGGAGAATAATTGAGCTATTACGCTACAAAAAGCTAAAGCATCCACCAATTTCATATTTCAGATAATATCTCCAACTTGTAGATGTAAAGCAACTCTTGAATAATGCTTTAAGCATCCATAATACCACCGTTGAAGGTTTTTAAGCCATAAATTTGCTAGATATACTGATACATAGCACTATAATGGTCAGGGCGAAGCCACTTATGACTTAGTAGGATTTTCTGCCACAATGATTATCTTTATTTATTTATTTATTTATTTTGGTTAAAACTTTAAAAATTTTTCATTTTGCTTCTATTAAAAACTTTATATAAGCGCCTAAAAACTTTATCATTTAGTTTACATCTTCAATAAAACAATAGAGTGGCTACACTGTTGCTCATCACTATAAGGAATCATAACCATTATTCTAGTAAAATAAGTAACTTTTGTTTGACCAAATGCCAATCTGGAATACTATATCAGATATGGTCAATAGCACATGATACAAATGCTTTAAAACGTGACGGCCTCTATTTCTTTTCCATCATCTGAAAGGTGTGGTATAAAACAATTTTTTCAGTCCAACAGAAACTTCCTTGCTCACAGCTTATAACCAGAATGGACAAAAATAAATAAATAAATACAAAGGATGCCGGCTTCAATTTCAATTTTTGTCAATTTTTATTGGTAAAGATTGTCAAATCAATTATTAATAAAATATCATTTTTTTTATTAAATAACAATAAAATATCATATGTGTCGATAAAAAGATAATAATTCAAAATTAGATTATCTTGTATCGGCTCCTTTGTGCTGTTACATTACAGGTATTTTAGTCGTGTAAACATGTAAGATGTTTCTTGTGAAAATGTATAATAAACATATTTCAAGAAAACGGTATATGGGATATGCAGAACTAGTTTATTCAAGATTCAAGAGGAATCAGAGAAGGAGATCACGGCATTGAGGTCGGCAAGGCATTCAGTAGGAAGTCCAAGGAAAGAATTCAGAAGAAAATCATCGATAGGATCAACAGTTGCCACTCCGACCAATCTGCATTTTCCTTCTTTGTCCAACCTATCCCCTCTTCCACTTCTCATTTTCCCTGCCGACTCCTCGGATGTCAACACCGTCTCCACCATCAGCGGCGGCGCTTTATAGATGCTCCCAATTGTAAACCAAAAGTTGGCCTTGAACTCAAGATTAACCTACAGAAGAAAAAAAAAAAAAAAAACATAGCTAGCAATCAACAAATCTATGATGAATGCAACATATTGTAGAATTAACTTTGTAGAATTCAGGCATTGTCGATATCGAAGTTGATGTTTGTCCCACAAAATATAAAGATGAAAAATTGTATAGTAAGAGTTACCATGGGTTAGTTTAGTAATGCTGTAGATTTTAGAAGAATCGCCGTTAGTTGAATAGGAGCGGAGATTGCATATGAAAACAAAAGGAACCAAAATCGGCGTTTAGTTTGTCATCTCCAGTTTAAATTTTTCATTTAATTTTTGTCTTTTTCTAAAAATCAACAAAAAAAATTATAACTAATTTTTACAAACTCAACCCACTCCAATTTAAAAATTTCATCTCCAACCAGCGAACCAAACGAAGGCTTAGACTTCTTTAGTTAGAAAACAATGTTGTTATGTCAATCTTCAAATTACTTCAAACACAAACCTTTAAAACTATAGTACTTTTTCACTCATTTCTAAGTAAAGCCTATACCTTGCCGGTGTTTTGATCGATGCTCCCTCGGAAGATTTCTGGGTCGATACTAATCTTCAAGAACGGTGGCAATGGCAAACCCAAGAACTTAGTAGTTGAACTTGTCAATGGTGGAATATAGAGTGTGTTAAGGTCAAAGGAAACCAAAATTTCATCACCATCATTGGAATTGGTTTCTGGGACTTTTGAGCCAGACCCAGTTCCTTTCCCACCTTCAGCATTGTATTCAAAGTCTGGATACCTGGAAATTCCGAGCTTGCAAGCTCTCAAAGTCCTGAAGTTGACAGTGTAAAGCTCAGATTTTAGCTTTTGGGTTTGAGTAGAACTACTAGCTGTGAAAGAGAAGGTGATGGTTTTTGGGCAAAGTTTTTGTCTTTTTGTTGAGAGTTTGGAAAGAATATTTAGGGGGTTTGAGGGGCTTAGCTTAGACCCCATGATTGAAGAAATGAGAAATAAGAGAACTTTGGGTCTGTGAATTGGAATTCTGATGAAGACGAATAGATGAAAGAAGGAGTACTGCATTTTTTAGGACGAAATTGAATGTGACAAAAATGTGAGGCTGGGTTGTGTTTTCAAGTTTAAACCTTATCTTTTAGACCATTTCATGTGGTGACATTAACAGTACATATGTGTACATTGTCAACTGTTATTTCATTAGACGGTTGTGTTATGAGTAACCTTTTTCATTCGGACATATTTCAATATGCCGTAATGCTACATCAGATACGTTGAGTGTGACACATGGGAAGATGAGAAGGATAAAGTAAAAAAAGTTGGTGACACAAATTCCCCCTTCCCGACCACGATGATATAAATTTTAGATTTATTTTTGTATCATATTCGTCTAATATTGAATTTTTATGTCACATTGATCTTAAATTTATGAAATTTCTATACTTTCTTTACCAATCAACTTTTTGAACATATTCAAGCAGTGGCGAAGCTACTACTCAAGTCTCGAAATTTAATTTTTTACCCTTAAATTTTTTTTTTCCCAAAATTTTAATATCATCCCAATTTTCCTAATTGAAATATTTATGTTCCTATAATTTTTTTTCCCCCTTCGTAGTGCTCCTATTGAAAACTTTTTTCTGGCTTCGTTACTGTATTCAATAAAAGTGATTTGGCCAGTGTCGTAGCTTTATTGCAGCACTTGTCATTTGCTGGCTGCTGACTTTTTTCCCCCAAACTCCCTTTAGCAATATGTTCATGAAAAATAATAGAAAATTGAAATAGTCAATGAGCTGTGTATTCACTAAACCGTTGACAAAATTGTAAGCAAGTTGAATTTGGTTACCAAAATGTCAATCAACGGTATTATATATTCTTGATACCAAAGAAAATATATTCACAATCCACATCATGCAAAGTAGGAATGTGATTCTGACCTTCCCTACCTGGATCTTTCTTATTCCATTTTCCCACGATGATAAAGTTATATTCTTGATTCAGAATGAAACTATTATGATTTTGGTTCTTGTAAAGTGAATAATATAACGTATTGTTCTATCAGGAGAGAGGGGAGAGAGAGAGAGAGAGAGAGAGAGAGAGGGGGGGGAAAAAAAAGGTAAATGATGTAATGTACAGACTTTGCAGTATAGGCTTTAAAAAAAAAATCATTAGTATTTATCATTATTGATGATGTATCGTCATACCATATGAGATAATGTAACAAAAAAAGTCACATGATAAAAAGTATGACAATTAGCTCTTATATGACAAATCTAATATGTTATCATAACCATGAAAAATATTGCATCATCGATGCGAATAGAACAAATTCTGAGGATAATTTTGCACTTATGTGAAGTTTATGCCTCAAAGTGCAATTACTGCACACTTGTCCTCTTTAAAGCTCAATAGCAAAATACTTAGGGCCCGTTTGGCAAAACTTTTGCTTTTGCTTCTAGTTAGTAGAAGAAGATAAGTAAAAATTATGATTACTTAATAAGTGTTTGGAACCAAAACGCTTTAAAGGTAAAAATGATCTCTAAAGTATTCTAATAAGTACTAAAAATGTTAAATGAAGTTTATAATGTCTAATTTAGATTTTATTTTAGTTTTAAAGTCTACTCAAAAGAGCTTTTACTAGAAGTCATATTTTTTGGGTTTAACAGGAAGCACTTCTAGAGACTAAAAAGCTCTTCTAACAAATCGTCTAAACACTTTCAGAAGCTACTTTCGAAACTAAGAAGTCAAAAACAGTTTCGAGAAAGCTATGTCAAACATGTTCTTATTCTGATTAGGGTCCTAAAAAACACCATCATCTCTCTTTGGACAACCAATAGAAGAAAGAAAGATGTCTCTTATAGTGGGGAAAAGAGAAGACACATATAGGGGTTAGTGTTTTTTTGCCTAGACGATTGACTTTTAAAAATAAAAGAAAATTAATCATGATTCCGGCAAACACGGAACAATGTGGACACGTGATTGCAAGAAAAAGGACTAAAGATCATTCGTTCTTGTGAAGGGTCGCCTTGTTTAGCTGCCAGGAAATTTAGCACCATGTGTAACGATTATTATTTTTGTTCCATATTTTTATCCTCATTTCATCATTTTTAATCAATACAGTGAAGGCAGGCAATTCTTTTTGCATTGCTTAATTGGCCATCTTTTTGTTTTCCTCTATTATTATCATTGTTATATTTTTTCTCTCAATAATTTGATTGGTACAGTTTATCATTTTCTTGCTCATCTAGTCATCTAGCAAAAACAAAAAACAAAAAAAAAAACAAAAAAATATTTGCAATCCAAGGATTCATTATGATGAATAATTTGAGATATTGATTATAGTTAATGCAATAACATGATAAAACAAGACACTGTAGTTTTACTTTTCATCATGTGATAATTCTATTTTCTCGATTTATATATGATATTTTGATAAAACAATATGCATATAATTTTATATGACGATAATGATGATGAATAAGAGTGCTCTATTATTTATCTACAACTCTAAGAGCAGTGTAATAATGACCATCACAAATTTTTATCGGCCAATAATGATTTAGCCATCGGGAGTGGGAAACCTATGATAGTGATGTGAAACCTTTTTTTTTTTTAATTTATTTATTTGGATAGATTAATGATGTCAAACTTGACGTGAAATTGTCGTCATGGCTTTGGTTAAGTCAATTCGTCAGAAATATGGAGTTTGGTCCAATCTTTTGACCTCGTTTTGTTGGTGTAGAAGAATTCTTTGCTGAACATGAGGTATTTTTTACGTGTACCCGTTGAATTCTTCGCCTAATTAGTTCCCAACCGCCGTCCGTTTTCTCATTTTCAAACTTTTTTTCCTAAAAAAAAAAATTTTTTTTGAATTTCTTATTTAAATTATGGGTTTGAATACATGATTTAAACCTATCGACCATAAATCGTTAACATTACCCGCCATTAACAAAGTAGTAGACGAAATAGACAAACACAACCCTCAAGTTGAATGTTCATATCTAGTGCATGTTTGGTTCATCATTCCAAACCAAAAACACTAGACTCATTTTTGTCTTTTCCTAAAAAATCAACTAAGTTTTTAATTAATTTCTAAAAAATCAAACAATTACAATATAAAATCTTTAACTTAAACCTACCAACCGTAACACAAGTTTAGTGCAAACGTGGAAAACTTTTTATATAGCCAGATTCACACCCTATATTTTACAAGGCCAAGAAAACAACAACTAGTCACTTTTGTCACCTACCACTAGTACAACACAAACTCTTCACCAAATTAGAACGACAAAACTCTTACAACACCTAGTTAAAACTAACATGAAAGTGGGCACAACCAGAACCCCAATACAAGTACATCAGTTTAAAGAAAGCTTCTCCATGTCCCACAAAAAATTTATGGTCGCTGTTTCAGCAGACAAGAGAAGATCTAAGAGAAGTAGGAAAGTGTGTACACGAGGACCAACGGATGACTGATTCCGACACCATGAAATCAATCTGCTCGTGCTCGCCGAGCCCAATTGTACGGTTTCTCTTGCTGTGCATGCCTGAAATCCTAGACCAACTTGTTCCCCCTGCTCTCTTAACATCGGTTTGCTTGTTCTCCATATGTCTACTAGCTAAGCGCATCGAGCAAACAGATGAATCTGGCAAAAGAAGCAACTTGTCCAAGCATGCCTCTGCATAATGCAGCAAAATTAGTACTACCGACCTTTCCATGTTAAGATAAAACAAATATCTGGACAATGACGTTCTCGTAGTTACCTTTACGCATTGATTCGACTCGGGATATGTCGGCTGGGACCTCTGCTTTACAACTTGCTATATCAACAGTGGAACCAGGGCTGAAGAATGCAAAGCTTGGCAGTGAGGGTACAGGTGAAGAGGTTTCTGCACCGATGCCTATAGAATTGCCACAGCTGCGAAATGAAAACCCACCAGATGCCAAGCAAGGAGTAAATGGCTCCGCTAGGAAAGAAGAAAAAGATGATCTGCATGTGAATGCAGGGGACAGGGCGTCACAAGTAATTGGTGATTCGTGGCCAAAACTGATGTCCTGATCTCTAGACATAAGCGAAGTAGAAAATGAACCACCACCCTCATCCCATGCTCTGCAAGTTGCTTCTTGTTTTGTGCATCGACTTTGTTGTACCGGAAGTGATTCATTATTCATTGTCATCCACGAATGATCTACAAAAGGCGATGAATCATGCTCAAAGTAAGCATCAATCAACATGTAGCAATCAATGATGGAAACTTTATCATCCTAACACCTTTCTCGATATGGAAGATGCAGTGTCATCTATACGTCCCGAGATGCGCTACAAGAACATACATGCCTTTTAGACTCGCTATCCACCAATGACAATGAGACACGCACATCATCCATTATGATTAACATCCATTCGATGCTTCTAGCATGATCCCCGTTATTCCTTAATTTTATTAATAAGTAACTAAACTATCCAATAAGCTCCTTCCATAATCAAATTGAAGGATTTTGTTTTTTATTTTTTAAATGCATGTTTCCAGTAAAATAATGTATTCGTCTAACATACCTAAAACCTGCTGAGCAGTAAGCCTTTCAGAAGGATCTGTACAGAGCATTCTTCTAATCAAATCCCTAGCTGATTCAGAAACGTGATCCCAAGGATGAGACGGGAACCTTAGATCAGCTATCCTAACGGAATCAAATATCCGGGATTTCGTCTTTCCCCAAAATGGCGGCATTCCACTGAGAAGAATATAAAGAATAACTCCAGCGCTCCAAACATCAGCAGCCTGGTTATAGCCTCCTGCAAGTACCTCAGGAGCAATATAGAACGGACTCCCAACTAACCCGTGTAAATTTTGCCCTGTTTATGCAAAAATTCCCAAGTTAATAATCATGGAAACGTCGACTTATACACAAATAAGACATGATAAACAATGAATAAATCTAACCATGACATGAGATTACCAGGCTTGATATAGGTTGCAAGACCAAAATCTGCCAACTTTATCGGAGACGATGAGGCCTTCGTGGCAAGCAGGATGTTCTCGGGCTTCAGATCTCGATGAACAACCCCGTTTTCATGACAATACAGGACCACCTGCATAAGATGCCTGAACAAAACCCTAGCATCAGACTCGACAAATCTCCCAATCTTCTCCAACTTGTGGAAAAGCTCCCCTCCGGCACAAAGCTCCATCACCAAATGAACATAGTCTTCCTCCTCGTATACCGCCTTCAGATCCACGACATTCGGGTGCCCCGACAACCTGGTCATGATCTCAATCTCAAGCCTGATGCTCCTAACATCATCCGAAGTCACCAACCTATCTTTCGCAATCGATTTGCAGGCCAACACCTCTCCGGACAACTTATCCGTGCACGTCCTTATAACACCGAACTGCCCCCAACCCAATTGCTCCCCGAGAACGAACCGGTCTTTCAGGTACGAGGTCTGGTTTGCTTCCAAGATAGTTGTGGTCAAACTTGGGACTTTGTAACAGTTACACGGCTTTGTAGATGGTTCACTAATGCTGGTGCTCTTAGCAACAGCCATAACCAATTTTCTCTCAAAACAAACACCAGAAGACACCAATCAGAATCTCACAGCTTGTGGGTTTTCTTTTTCAGACGGCCCTTTTCAAGTCTTCTTTTTCAAGTCAAAATTTTGAGTCTTTTTTTGATACATACGCATTCACACAACCCATACTTTGGCGCAAAAAATATAAAAGAAAAGAGGCTTTTCCCAGTTAGTTGTTGAAGTTGACAAAGAGGGTTACCGTGAAGATTAAGATACCATGAATCTGGACACAGTTTTTACTAGGATAAACAAACCTTACAAGGCACATTAAAGGCCTGTCTGAATCCTTGGCTGGAATCACATGGATCTGCAAAAAAATCAGGTTCTAGCATAATTTAGTCTCTCATTAATTCAAAAGGAAAATAATTTTCTTAAAAGTTGAACTTAAAGACAAATAATTTAAATAAAAACCCAGAAAAGTCCCTTTTTTTTTTTTTAATAACTGAATTCAAGCACAAAATCTCTTAAACAGATAAGTATAGTTTCTATTTATGAAAAAGGATCACTCAAAGAAGAAGAAGAAGAAGAAAAAGAAGAAAAAACAAAACAACCAAGAAAAACCAACCTTTGAGTATATGGGTATGAAATCACCCAAATTTACTTGAAATTAGCTTTTTCCACAAGCCCACTAGAATTTAGTACAAAACGAAGCAACCCAGATCCAAAGATTCCGACTTTCCACAAATGGCACGAAACACTTGACTTAAAAACGAACATTCACAAACAAAATTTGCAGAGTTAGGGAGAGAGAGAGAGGGAGACAGCGAGGAAGAGAGTGGTTAGAGAGATAAAGAAAGAAAGCTTAGAGAGAGAAAGCAAGGAAAGGAGTCCGTTGGAGCAGTAGTTGAGCTCCCCAAGACAGAGCTCCTCTTCCGTGGGCTCTGCTCGGCTTCAGCTCTCCTCTGTGTTTCCCACACCAAGCAAAAAAAAAAAAAAACTTGCCTTTAATCTCTCCTCTCTCTCTCTCTCTCTCTCTCTCTCTCTTTTGAAATGCTAATGTTAATGCCAGAGGGTCATCGGACGTCAAGAGCCACTTTAATTTAGTTTAATAATCACTTTAATTTAATTTCATTTAGGACCTGTTTCGGGACATCTAAATATGATGTTTTCAAAAATTGATTTGGAAATATATATTTGAGAGAAAAAATTTTAAAAAAAATAATATGATATAAAAAATATTACAAAAATTTATAATGTGTTCTGAAAAAATATTTGTATAATTGATCATGTCTTATTATCTCATCATTATAAGTACTTTAACATAAAAAGTATCTCATTTCGATTTAAAATGAGAATGTTATAAACTTTTAAAATTTAAATTTCCTGAAAATGAAATAAAGAGAAAGTTTAATATAAAATTAAAACTTTAAAATACAAATAATAAAATATCATCTTGACATTTGATCCCAAACGAACACTTAGTTTTTTTTTTCCCCTACTCAAATAATGATAAATACCTTTTCTTTTTTAGTAAATACGTAATAATAAATAAGTAGTTATGTGAGAAATCAAAATTGATGATGGTTGCAATTATAATATTGTAATAATACTGTATCTAACTATATTAAAAGATACAGAGTCTGACTCTGAATTTAAAAAAACAAAACAGATAATCTCATTTGAATAGTTGAACTCAAACCAAAAACAAAGATCTCATCACTAATAATATTTGTAATATGCTATTATGAACATTATAGGTTGATCCACTCTAGTTATATTTTTTAAAAAAAAATTATATTTTTTTATTTAAAAGTAAATCAATTTTATTATTTATATCTGTAAATTTCTTAAAAACTCTCACCTCAAAAAGTTTATAACTTTTTTACTTCAAGTCAAAATAAAATGATTTTTAAAAATTACACACGATGATAAGAGGAAGATCACTAGATCCATATTGTTATTTTCTTCCTGAATATATTCAAGTTTTTACATTTTTTAACGGTAAACAACTCATATTATAATTCAGAATATCAGTTTAATTCCAATTAAAATATCTGTAAAACTCTAATTCAAATGTAAACACCTAAAAAAAGGTATATTCATTTTGTTTCATTTCATCGTTCCAATGATTTCTTTGTTTTCGCTTGAAATCGTATATGATTTAAAGAAATCAACTATATCTAACGTAGCGTTTTCATCTTCTATACTTTTTATCACTTTGCAAATTGACTAAGATATCCACAATTTCAATAGAATTTTAAACGTTTTTTGAAAAATTTTGTAGTTAAGTAATGTTTGGAATAGTATTTAACACAGATGGGGAAACAAAAAAAAAATGTAAACACAAGAAATTATTCAATAAACCAACCAGAACAGAACAAAACAAAACAATCTTGGTCGTAGGCTGCCTTCAGTAAACCTTGGAAATACTGTTGACCGCGTACAATTTGTTCCTCTTTTTTTTTTTTTTTTTTTTTTTTCGTGTATGTGGTTAATAAGTGTGTTTTCAATAGCACAAGTCGTTATAAGGATAATAATTGAGATGAAACACCCATGAATCCTTTTCTACCAAAGAAAAAAAAAATTGAGACGAAACACCTAAGTTTGTAGCAAGTATTTTCTGTTAATTTCTTATTCATCTGCTTTGGAAAGAAATCGAAACACTTATGTTTGATAAAATGGAAAAGAGGATGAAGGAAATGAGAGGAAGGAAAATGATTGGCTTCCTTTTTGGCAAAATTATCCAAATTTTTTGGATAGGAAAAGAAAATGAGGAACTTTTATTTATTTATTTATTTATTTATTTGATGATAGGTACTTTCCATTATTGCTTAACCTTTTCACCTTTTATTTAAAGAATTACAATCGGACGAGAGGGAATGTTTCCAGTTCCTCCATCCTCATTCCCTCACTTCAAAACAATTCTTATCTCCACCTTTTTTTTTTCTTTTCTTTTTTTTAACTTTCTTATATATATATATATATATATATATATATATTATAACTTGGAGTGAGGAGATAGAATTATAGTTAGAATATATCTATAACCACTTTTTATATTTTCATTAAGAGATTAATAAATCATGAATTAACTTTTTAGAATGTTTTGATGCTGTATCTAAAAAATTTTACGAATTACTTCAAAAAAAAATATAACTAATTTCCTAAAAAAAAATTAACTAACTAAATGCGCTTCATAGATAGATATGAAGAGGCGTTAATATAATTTTGCTTTTTTTTTTTTTGGTATTTCTAATTTAATAAAAAGATGGATTTTTTCATGTCTTGTGGTAAATAAAAAAGAATTTGTTTGGATTACAAAGAAAAAAAAAAAAAGGATGAAAACGTAAATTACTACAAATCGTACACGTTGTAATGGTTTATTTTTGTCAATATCTATATAAAAAAATTGGATAATATATTTAAGCAAATTCTTAAGTAAACTTGAACAGTATTTAACTTTTTTTGTAAAAAAAAAAAATTATAGACAAAAATTTAAACAGCCAGTGAATCGAAACCTATAATAATAAAAAAGTTTTAAGATAGTAAAAATTCTCTCTCTCTCTTCGTGGGGTGTTTAGGGTTTTTAAAGAGTGTGCCTGTCGGAGGGTGGAGGGTCGAGAATAAGCGACAACATCTTGCTTGTCGTTGGTTTTCCGGCCCTAAAGATGAAGATTTGATCATCGTGGGGAGGTTACTAGGTGTGGAGGTGACTGTAGGGTTGGGAGACATTCGTTTAGGCAAAATGGAGGAGGGGAAGGATCGTGATTTTGAACGCACTTTTAGGCTGTCTACTTTGACTGTGATGGTTAGCTCCTTGCATACAGCTTTTCCAGTGTTGGTAGATTTTTATTTTGTTTTGATATATTTGTGTGGAAATGTAATAACTGCGTATCATACACAGATCAATTTTTGTTTATTGTTTTAGTGTGTTTGTTTTCAGTCCTTAATAACAATGATGGTCTTTCCATCATTCAGGTTCGTAGTTTATTCCCTAGATTTAGATCTTAGTAATTTGTTGATCCTGCCAGACTTGTGGCTATGTAGGATGTTTGGTGATCATTGTCATTTGAGGCCGCGGCTCTTAATTGATCGGCAGTTTCTGTCGTTGGTTAGGACTTTGTTAAGTAGAGCTTGGTGCATATTTATTTCTGACGTGTCAAGGTACTTTCCCATTTTTGGGCCTCAGACTTGCACTATTTTCATTGTGCGTCAGTTGTTTGTATCGATAATTGAGAGTTATGACCGTATAATTACGTGATCTTTGCATTATATTGCTCAGTTTGTAACTCTTTATTCATGTTAATGTATTTTTTCCTTAAAAAAAAAACCTATAATAATCTACATAAGAGCCAAGTCCAATATTTCTAATATTATGTCTCTATCCTAGAAAAATATATTAGATAATATATTTATTAAAATATTTGAAATATATTAAAAACATAATGAGGTAAATTAAATATTTACTAGATCAAAATAATAATAACATATTTATTAAAGATAAGTAAATTATTTACTTAATCAATTTTTATGAAATTGGTGATTAAAGAATTTGAACTATATACATATATGGAGTCAAATATGATGTTATTATTAAATTACACTTGTAATTATATTTACTTAATCAATTTTTATTTATTACTATTTATTCCAAGTTTTTTAAATAAATTTTCTTAAGACATATCAAATTTCCAAATATTCTTAAAGTACGTTATTTATTTCCATTATTTATATAAAATTGTTATTTCCTTCTTTCTAAAAAAAAAAAAAAGAAAATTCCTTCAAAAAAAAAAAAAGAAAGAAAAATTTATTTAAAAAAATTTAATTCAAAAATAAAATTTATGTCTTCATAAGTCCACGCAAGCGTACGCGTACTAGTTACGAGGTTAAAAAAAAAAAAAAAAAAAGTACAACCAGCGGAAGGACAATTCCGTAATTCAACATTCCTCAACACCGACGCCGGCGTAATCTAATATCTCACTCTGCTTTTTCTCTCTTTGTTCCTTCTCCAATCTCCGCTTCTCAACGACACAAATCCCTAAATTTGGCCCCAAATTGTATTTATCGAGGGTTTCCGATTCAATTTCACTCCCCAAAATTCCTTCGTAATATCATAAACACCCACAGGAAAATTAGGGTTTTTTTTTTCTCTCCTTTTGGAAATTTTCACAATTTGCACGATCAGATTCGATCGGTCGTCGTTAAGCCAACTGGATCGCAGTTCAGACGGTGATGGATGTCGATGGAGGCGGAAACAAGCGAGTATTCCACCGTCTGAGCGGCGGTGGCGGCGGAGGGCCGCCATCGACGGACACAAGGAGCCAGAAGGTCTGCTACCATTGGAGGGCGGGCAAGTGCAACCGCTTCCCTTGCCCTTACCTCCACAGGGAATTGCATCCCCCTCCACCGCCCAACGGAACGATGGCGTCGTCGTCGTCTTCTTCTTCGACTAAGCGCCACCACCACGGCTTCTCCGGCGACGACCCCGTGCCGCGGAGATCCAATAATTCGACGTGGGGCCGAGTCCACGGCGTCGCCGGAGGGAATAATAAGTTTGTGAGGAAAACGGAGAAGCCGTGCCATTTTTGGCTTCAGGGGAACTGTGGGTACGGCGACAAGTGCAAGTACTTGCATGGTTGGACTTCTGGGGAGGGCTTGTCGTTGTTGACGCAGCTCGATGGGCATCAGAAGGTGATTTGAGAATGTTTTGATGATGATGGCGGTTTTTGTGATAGTGGGAATTTGAATGAAGAAGTTGTTTCAATGACTTGGTTTCTGAACAGGTTGTTAGTGGGATTGCTCTGCCTTCTGGATCCGATAAGCTTTATACCGGGAGTAAAGACGAGACTGTCAGGGTCTGGGACTGCCAATCTGGTCAGGTACTTCTTCTTCTTCTCGTACGATTGTATTTCACTTTCTGATCGTCTTCTTTTTGGATAAAGTTCAGATTTTAGAAGTTATATAGCTGTAGAATTTACATTAGTGCAGATTCTATGCGCATGTTCTTTGTCTCAAATTGAAGAAAAACAAGTTGTAGTGACAGGGTTTTATTTACTGTGTAGTATTAAGCACACCAACTCTAATCACAACATTTTCCGTACCAATTCATGTGTCATAGTTTCATTGGTGGATGCAATTGTGCTTTTAAACAGTTACAATAAATGATGCTGACCCATGTGCCACATAGGTTTGTGCTTAAAAGTTAGGAATAGAATCGGTACTCCTAGCATTTTTCTTAGTTTAATTTAAAGTTTCTTGGTGGTGGACTAGAAGGTAGACCAATTAGTTTAAAACATTGGTAAATGCAATCAATTGACGTGCAATGTTTTCTTAGTACTCACATGTTATATTTTCATTGATAAATGTTATCAATTTATATGCAATGTTTTAAACAGTTACAATAAAAAATGCCGACTCATGTGCCACATATGTTAGTACTCAAAGGTTAGGATTAGAATCGGTGCTCCTAGAGTTTTTCTTAGTTTAATTTAATGTTTTCTTGGTGATGGACTGGAGAGTAGACCAATTAGTTTGGTTTCATGGGTTGTGTGTGTGTGGGGTTTAATTTTGTTGTTTATTAATTTTTTTGTAGTGTACGGCCATGATTAATCTTGGTGGTGAAGTGGGTTGTATGATCAATGAAGGTCCATGGATTTTCGTTGGTATAACGAACATGGTCAAGGTATGTCAAAAGACAAAATTTTCAAGCTTTTAGTTTTCTCTTCGTACGTGTTTTGCTTATGTTATGTAATGCTAAAGTTGTTGTGAGCTAGAGTTGAGAGTAGAATGAAATCATGACGTACTTAATTTGATGGGTGTCAGGCATGGAATATCCAAACTAACATGGAACTGAGTCTTAGTGGACCTGTTGGACAAGTTTATGCCCTGGTGGTGGGCAATGATTTTCTTTTTGCTGGTACGCAGGTAATTCCCTTTATGATAACCAATTTGTGTTTGTTGTGTCTTTTACAATGTTGATGTATCCATTCATGCTAATTCAGTTTTTAGAACCTTGTTTATTACTCATTGAATGAACCAGTCAGATCAAAATTGAATTGTTGTGAGAATTTCATATTTATTAATATTTCAGTTTTTCACTATTCCCATGAGGAGTTCTGATGCACGACATCTGATCTCTCTCATATAATGTGGTATCCTACTTTTCTTTTTACCTCTGATCTCCCCTTTATGTCCATATTTGGGACTCAAGTAATTATCGGTATAAAGCAACAACTTTCTTTGGTGCAGGATGGATCCATATTGACATGGCAATTTAATGCAGCAACAAATTGCTTTGAACCAGTAACATCCCTCACGGGCCACTCACTTGCTGTTGTTTCTTTAGTAGTTGGAGCTAACAGGCTGTACTCTGGTTCCATGGACCATTCTATAAAGGTAAGTTTGCTGTAGTACAAGTGGCATACGTGAAATCATGAAATCATTCTATCGCAGCAGGGCTTTTACATCCAACTTTCTTATTTTCTTTATTTCTTATCGAGTATTCTTTCAGGTCTGGAGCGTTGAAACATTGCAGTGCTTACAGACACTCACAGACCACAGTGCGGTCGTGATGTCTGTTCTTTGTTGGGATCAGTTTCTCTTATCATGTTCCTTGGACAAAACAATAAAGGTTGGTGTCTTTTTTGCGGTATATGTATGTATATATGGATGTGATGATGCATTATAATTTTATCTTGTATGCATGCAGCGCTGGCTATGTGCTTAATTCGTTATTGAGTTCTCCCCCTTCTTTGGCAGGTGTGGGTTGCTACACAAACTGGCAACTTGGAAGTAACGTACACTCACAATGAAGATCATGTAAGTTGTTTTTGTCATGTGGTTGTATCATGTTGCTCTATTTTATTTGTTGCAATGCACCTACAATTATGTTGATTGGTCAGAAACACGGTTTGTTGTTGAGGCAACTTTACGTCTTTAGATAAGCATGACAGAAGATTTAAGAGATGAATATGAGCTGTAAAAGAACATCCATGATGCAAACAAATGGAGTTCTAGGTTATCTCTAGCGGACACATGATTGAGCAGTTATATTGAGATTTCAAGGAGACATGAAATATCCTTTTTAATGATGGCTCCTCTGTGTGCTGTTGCAGGGTGTGCTTGCTCTCTGTGGAATGCATGATTCAGAAGGCAAGCCAATTTTGTTATGCGCTTGCAACGACAACTCCGTCCGCCTCTATGATCTGCCATCGTGAGTTTTCGACACTAGCTATATGCTATACATGCTGTTGTTCATTATGTTTCCCGAATTTCAGATACAAACTGATATGACATCTTTATACTGCACATTATTGAATCCTACTAAAAAGATACTGTACTGCGTAAAAGATGCCACATGCCTCATTCTCTCTTTCATTCTTCCCTGCTGTCTCAGATTTGCGGAGAGGGGAAAGGTTTTCTCGAAACAGGAGGTACGGGCAATTCAGATGGGCCCCGGTAGTCTGTTTTTCACTGGTGACGGAACAGGTCAAGTGAGAGTGTGGAGCATGTCAGCCGAACCAACTTCCACTGCCTGATTTATAAGAGGCAGTAATGTATCATGATTGATAATTTTTAGTTTTTCTTTTTACACCTTTCCCTAGGATCCTTTGTAACGTCTTAGGTTGCAGAAGGAATAATATTTTTTCCTTCTTCCTTCCTGGGTCGGGATTGAATTATAAGTTATAGAGGTTTTGGGTTTTTGAAGAGGTAGAATTTAGTTCCATAAACACCTTCATCGCGTTGCTTGTGCCATGGTTTATTGAGACGCATCTTCGTCGCATTCAGAAAGTTGTAACTTCAGAACAAATCTCCGTTAACATAGAGCTTAAATTTATCGGTCCTCACCGCTCGGTGCAGATGAATTATAAGTATGCGGCAACATTATCATAAATTTGTTCATCTAAGAATGAAGCAGTTATTGAACTGTGAATCACCTCATGACTGAGACAGCTTCATGTGCGACTGGTCTTGTAAAATTTTGCTGCAAATTCAAGCTGTTTTTCAACGACTCCCAAGATTCATGTGTGATTTTTCTCTTCGTTTTTAGAGATTCGTGTGCAAAATTCAGGAAGACGAGCAGCAATACCTAGTGAATATAACTCCTTGTAATGTGTTAAATGATGCATGTGAATGCATTTGTTGAATTCGTAACGTCTCATTTTTCTTGACTCTTATCTGGCCCTCTGGGATTTATATATTTATCCTCTGCTCGATGCACAAATAATGTAAATATGGTTAACTAAATTAACAATTTGCTGTGTGCTATGTTCATAGCAATATCTAAATTTGACCTAACAGCCAAAGGGCCAGGATCGTAGTAGTTGTGAGATGTGTTTTCCGATAACTTGGAAAACAGGTACAAGACTTTGAATGATGCAAATTTTAATTGGGATATGTTGGGAAATGGTGAGCTCACGTGGGTAGCTCCCGTCTCCTGTAGCAGCCTTGTTCTTTGTCATTTGATAAAGTGTTTGACACAGATGCAAAGTCATGACAATGAGTCTAGACAAATAACATTACAAGCAGCACAAGGAAAAGTCTGAACGCTTTCCGCAAAAATGTTGTTAGTTAGCCCCTTTCAACAAGAAAGTGGGAAAAGCAGGGAGTGAGTTCGGACTCTTTTGAACTGCTTCCTGCTTCTTTGCTCGGTGACGGGGCAGTGATATCGTCGTATTTTTTCAGCTTGGATCAGTTGGATCCGGCTTGAACACAAGCAAGGGTTGCCTAGACTGCTCGATTTGAGGATTGGTTAAGCTTGTTGCGAACTACTGTTCTTCATTTGCCTTAGTTGTGTGTGGGGTCAACGGTTTTGTTGAATATGGAGAGTGGTCGGTTTCGTAAAAATGATCAACAGATGGAAAATGACTAATTAACAGATATCAATATGTGTTAGTGATTGATGAGATTGAGTTAATCAACATTTTAATGACCTTTGACTGCTTTTCTTAATGGCCGAATTTTTTTTAATAATCATCTAAAAACCACATTTGACCTATCATGGACGCTCAGCTCGACTGAATTAAGCCCAGACTCAAGCTTTTATTCTTTTACATCAGTACATGAGTCCTATCTCAAACCACTTGGAGCAATCAACGTAACTTGTTCATGACTCGTTGATTCGTATCCGAGGCCATATATCCAACACATCTTTCATAAGATCATAACCCAAGTCCCGATCCAAACTACATCCTTGATATTACCTTAGCTTTCTTTATTAACTATAAAAATTCGTGGTTCGAGTTACAGATTAAACATGACCTTAATGGCGGTGCCACCACGAGCACTGGTCTCGAATGCATCTTCCACCTCTTTCTGAGAAAATCCAAACCGGTGTGTTATAAGGGGCTTCACATCAATCTTTCCACCCCTCAAGAACTCCAGGCATAGTGGCCATGTATTCTTGTACCGGAATATGCCAATCACATCAACCTCCCTATTCACAACAATAAGAAACCAAGAAAATATTTACACATAAATCAAGGAGTTGAATTGAAAAAAACTCTCAAGTTTGTTACTAAGGTAGCTTGGAATCTTATCCATACCTTGCAGCAGCTGGAGTGAGCGGGACGGTCATTTCGCTGTGGCCCATACCTACAAGGCATACTTTGCCGCCTGGACGAGTTGCGCTCAGGGCGGTAGACATGGTTTTGTTAAACCCTGCACAGTCGAAAGTAATATCCACTTCAGCCCCCATAGCCTTGTGTATCTTAACCACTTCTTCAGCTACATCCTGAAAATAGTTGCCAATGTTAAATGAACAACCGATGCGAGCTAGCTCAATAAGAGCTGAGGAAATGCTAACTGATGGTTATGAAGCGGTATACCTGAACGTTTGTTGACACTTTGACAGTGTCATCCGCACCAAGATCGTTGGCAACTGATAAACGGTAGTCATCCACATCAACAACGACAATTCTGGGTGCTCCGAAAGCACGAGCAGCAAGCATTGTGACTAGGCCAATAGGTCCAGCTCCCATGATCAGAACATTTGTTTCTGGACCGATGTTTGCTCGGCGACAAGCGTGGACACCAACGCTTAAGGGCTCACACATTGCCCCTTCCTCCAAACTCACATTATCCGGCAGTTTAAAACATAGGTCCGCAGGATGCACTACCTGTCCCAAAGGGGAACAAAACAAAATGCTCATATTAGCCATTACAATTTAAGCCTATTTTTGTTGTTGGAAATCAACTCAAATCATACATCATAATCAGGCCAAGAAACTGATGCCTAATCGTAGAGTCCATTAGTTTTCAGCCCGAGCGCAATTTTTGTTTTGATCTGTCACCAGTGATGAAAAAATTGCGAGTTACCTGATTAGCAAGAGAACCATGAACAGGTGGAGTGGCAAAAAACTTCATCTCCGGGCAAAGATTGTATCGACCTTCTTTGCAGAGATTGCACCGCCAGCAACTGATTCCCGGCTCCAGCGCCACGCGGTCACCTGGCACAAGGCTCTTCACCTCGCTCCCAACTTCCTCTATGATTCCGGCGCACTCGTGGCCTATCACCATTGGCTCTTTAACAATGAAATCCGCACATCTCAGGGTCTAAAACATGGACAACATTTGAGACAAATTACAAATAAAGGATATTGAACAAAATGGAAAGCAGATAGTGGGCACTTTTTAAACTTGTTTCAGACAATAATCCCAATCTATGTTTGGTTAAATAAATATATTGTAGAAAGCCAGTAAAATAATCAAATTTGGCTAATCAAAATATTCTATAAAGATTTACACAATTTACGTACTCTCTCTTTTTCCTATATGGATTTCAACACTCAAAATGCAAAAGTAAGGAAAATGAAATTACCTTAAGGTAGTGAACATCGCTTCCACATATGCCAACAGCCTTCATCCTAACTCTAACATCTTGGGGTCCTAAAATATAACCCAAAAATACCCAAAAAAAAAAAAAAAAAAAAACCCGAGACATAAAATTACAGAACCTGTCATTTGAATAGCTAGCTAGCTAGCAGTGATCAAACGAGGAAAGTATTGGAAAGAAAAGAAAGTTACCAAGAGAAGGAAGCTTGAAAGGCTGAATCTTGAGAGTGTTGATGCCAAGAAGCCAAGCAGCCATGTTCTCTTCTTCACCATCTTTAACTTCCTCATGAGACATTCCTCCCTTGCCCATCTTTTGTTTGTGTTTTAGAGAGAGAAAGCGGAGAGAGAGAGAGAGAGAGAGAGAGAGAGAGAAACTCTCTTTTGAGTGAGAGTTATATGAACCTGTGCGTAGAGGGATATGGACTGAATTCAAGGGGTATCAAGAAGTGTCCTGTTTTGTTTTGTTGTAATGATTTTTTTATTATTATTATTATTATTATTTTCAAACATCCAAAAAGAGTAATTATTATGGCTACACTAATATCATCAATCTTAATCATCTAGTAATTATTATTCTATTTTGCTCTACCAGCAAAAAATGTATATATATATATTTTTTATTCTTCTGAGAAGGGAAAAAAAGAGAGAAAAAATCATTCAATAATTGCTTAGGCTCTTACACGCGGTGATGATGAGGTTGTTGTCATCCAGAGTTTGCCAAAATCCCTATCAATCACAGCGTCACCACTTGCTAGGACCTTCGTTGTTTTTCTGTGGCTGTGATTTTAGAGAATTTACAACAAACTCATGGGAAAAAAAAAAAAAAAAAAGAAAAAAAAATGGACGAGAAAAGTTCCCACGTCTACCCAATAAGATGTCGTTTATGATATGATTTTTTTCAATTTGATGTCGTTTATGAGGTGTCGTAGACTTATCTCAAGATTTCTTTTTTCTTTCTTCTTTTTTTGGATAAGGACTTGTATCAAGACTGTCGTTTCAAAAGACCATGTTGTAATGCAATGGTATCGTTGTAATACTGTTGTTTGTTGCGATATTGTCGTCTTCATTTATTCCATTTCTTGTCGTTTTTGAAAATTGATGTCGTGGTATCTAATGCTGTCGTTTTTTGGTTTGATGTTGATTATTACGGCCAATGTCCAAGTCGTTTTAATGCAATATTGCCTTTTTCATAAGTTTATGTCGTTTTATTTATTTATATTCTTCGTTTTTAATACGATCGGGTATTTTGTACATTTATCTACGTATGATATCGTTTCCCCACTTTTAAACTCCAGAATTTTAGTCATTTTACTCTACATCTGTGGTTTCTAGAAGTGAACGTCCGCTTATTCAGATATGATTGTCTAAAAAGAAGATGTCGTTTTATGATACTGGTGAATTTAAAATTCTATGTTGTACATGCGATGTTGCTGTTTTCTCACAATCTGGTCGTATTTCATAGTATGATATCGTGTTCATGTGATATCGGGATTTTTTCCCTTTTTAATTTTTTAATTTTTTAATTTTTTTTCTTTTTAATATTTTTTGGAAGTTTTTGTGATAATCTCAATTTATATATATATATATATATATATATATCTTCGTCTTATTAGTAAGATGTCTTTTTGAATTCATAGGCATACAAGCTGTCAATTTCTCAGTATGTTGTGGTCTTTTAAAATTAATGACCGATCATTTCTTTACTCTCGTTTCAAACAAGATGTCGTTTTATGGTACCTGTTTTCCATAGTCAATGTCGTTTTCTCAAATTTGGTTCTATTTCAAAAACTAATGATACCCTTTAATTCATCTTGTCGTATTTAAGATGATGTCGTTTTCCAGATTTAATGTCACTTTACATTCCTATTGTCGTTAGTTATAAAGAAATTTCTCATGCAGATAAGGATTCAAGCAGGCAGTCAAAGTCAAAGCAGTCAGTTGGTGATATATATTCCGGAAACGACAATCAATTGGTGGGATCCAGAAAACGGCGTTGGGTTGATGCAGCGGCAGAACCAATCTAATATTTTATTAGGACGTATATTTAAAGATCAAGTTTTTGGGGAATTTATATAAGAATGACCAATTTTTAGTGACAGCGTTTATTTAGCTTTTAGAAATAAAATTTTAAAAAAAAATTTTAAGCCCATGTTTGGTTTTTCAAACCTAAAAATTTTAATTTATTTTTATTTTTTTTTAAAATGTTAATAATTTTTTTTAGTTAGATTTTGAGAAGTGAAATAATTTTAATCTAAATATTTTAATTCAAACGTACCAATCAAATTAATTGAAGTCATAAGCCCCACTCTATCATGAATGATTCCCAACGGGTGGAATCATAAGGTAAACAACCAAAACACCATCCGAGGAGAGAGAAAGAAGAGAGAGAGAGATGTCACATAACAGTGGAGAAGCCATGGAAGGCAAAGATGACGGAGGAGAAAACATGGCTGCTTGGCTTCTTGGTATCGAAACTCTCAAGATCCAACCTTATCCTCTTCCTCCTCTCGGTAACTCCTGATTCTATCTAAGTATTCGTTCGGATCACCTGTTCAATTTGGTATCAAAACTCTAAAGATTTTGTCTGTGTTCTTATTTTTCTCCTGATGCATTATCATCAGGACAACAACTAGACATATATAAAAGTTTTTTTTTCCTCCCCAACTTTCTTTTATTTTTCATTTTTTCCTTTCTAATACTAACATTACAAATTTCTTTGAAAATAAACTCATTTTAGAGTAATTATTATAGCTGACCACATATATTGTGTTATACAAGCCTGGGCTAGTTGAATTAATATATTCATGAGATTTTTCAATCATGACATAGACTCGAGGAATTTAGGTTTTTTTTTTTTCTTTAATTATATGTTTAATAGAAGTAATTGTTGATGTTGGTCTTAACAAAACTTCCATCATTTTAGGACCTCATGATGCCAGAGTACGGATTAAAGCTCTGGGTATATGTGGAAGTGATGTTCATCACTTCAAGGTGACAAGTCCCCTTATAATTTTCTATTTTCATAACAATCGTGAGTACTTATTTGCTTTTTCACCCTAAATCTATTCACTAAACAAGTGTCTTGCTCGATCAAATTCTCTATGCGAGTTTAAAAGACAATGAGATGTGCAAATTTCATCGTCAAAAAACCAATGGTGATAGGGCACGAGTGTGCCGGTTTGGTTGAAGAAGTTGGCAGTGAGGTGAAGTCTCTGCAGGTAGGCGATCGAGTAGCATTGGAGCCTGGCATCAGTTGCCGCCAATGCGATCTTTGCAAAAGTGGTCGCTACAATCTTTGCCCGAAAATGAAGTTCTTCGGCTCTCCTCCAACTAATGGTTCTCTTGCTAACAAGGTATTTTGGGGCGTCTCGCTTTGTTGGAATGAAGTTTGGCAATAGTTCTTTACTGCATCCTAATTTCAAAATGCCCGTGCAGGTGGTGCACCCGGCAGATCTATGTTACAAGTTACCTGAAAACGTGAGCTTGGAGGAAGGGGCAATGTGTGAACCCTTGAGTGTTGGTGTGCACGCTTGTCGCCGAGCTAATATAAACCCGGAAACCAGGGTATTGATCATGGGAGCTGGACCTATAGGCCTTATTACTCTACTGGCTGCTCGTGCATTTGGAGCCCCTAGAATCGTCATAGTTGACATTGATGATTGCCGATTGTCTATTGCAAAGAGCCTCGGTGCGGATGAGACTGTTTTAGTTTCAACGAACATCCAGGTTCTTTATGTTACTTTTAAGCTTCTACCCAAGTATTTTTCGAGTGCATGTCCTCACGGCTTGGACTTTGCAGAATTATATTTTGCTGAATAAAGTAATCAATTGTAGTCTTTAAACAGGATCTGAGTAGAGAAGTGGAGCAGATACAGAATGCAATGGGTTGTGGAATTGATGCAAGCTTTGACTGTGTTGGTTTAAACAAAACCATGTCAACGGCTTTGAATGCCACTCGTTCGGGTGGGAAAGTTTGCCTCATTGGACTAGCTCAGAGTGAGATGACTGCCCCTCTTACTCCTGCTGCTACAAGGTGAGTAAATTTTTTACTGGCACAAAACCGAAGGGACCCAAAAAAATGGAAGGTAGAGAAATATGGACAGGACAAGAAGATGATCGTCTTAGGATCTAGTTTGTTTGCCAGAAATAAGTATTCTTTGTTCAATGTTGGTGCTATTTTAGTTACTAATTCTGGGGTTTGTGTGGTAATAGAGAAGTTGATGTAATCGGCATATTCCGGTATAGGAACACCTGGCCACTCTGCATCGAGTTGTTGAGGACCAGTAAGATTGATGTAAAGCCACTGATAACCCACAGATTTGGGTTTTCGCAGCAGGACGTTAAAGATGCTTTTGAAACTAGTGCTGGTGGAGGCAATGCCATCAAGGTTATGTTCAATCTATAGCAGATCACCAGATGTATTTCAAAAGAATTGGCTGGAGACTCTGGGTCTTAGCCACATTTATTTGGCAAAAACCGGAGGAATTGATCAAACAGTTCCCACCAACCTTGGAGTCGGTTCTTTTGTAATCTGTGATGAAGTAAAATGAGAATCTCATCATAACTTATCCTCTTTCAATGAATAAAAGACTCGGATATTGTACCCATTTACTTGACAAGATGTTCTGCAACTTCAATGTGCAAAACTGGACATGAATTGATGAACTGTCTATACCCTATTTACATTTTCCACTTTGTTCACTAACATGTGGATCCTGTGAGTTGTTTGCTGTTAAACCATTGACTTCAATGGAACTATAGCCAAACGGCTTTTGCACATTGCCCTCAGTCATCCGTTCTCTCATCTTCACAACATCGTCCCATCTATCCAAACCCGCATAAGTACTCGATGAAAGAACATAATTTCCACTGTTGCAAGGATCCAGTTTAAGAAGCTTGTTTGTGACAATTTCAGCTAGGGCCACATTTCCATAAAGCTTACAAGCGTTCAACAGAATCCTCCACACAACAACATCTGGAACCACAGGCATTTTCTGTATAAACTCGTATGCCTTCTCTAGATTGCCTGAGCGGCTTAAGAGGTCCACAACACAACCATAGTGTTTCATTTCTGGTTTGAGTCTATAAACCTTTTCCATACTCTCAAAATATTCCAACCCTTTGTCTACCAATCCAGTGTGAGCACAAGTCAGTAAAATCCCAACGAACGCTCCATGGGTTGGTCGTATACCCTCTCTTAACATTTGCGAGAAGAGGTCAACTGCTGAATCTGCAAAACCATTCACAGCAAGTCCTGTAATTATTGATGTCCATGAGACAGAGTCCTTCACTTTCATCTCTTGGAACACCTTGTATGCCTTCTCAGCCACCCCACATTTGCAATACATGTCAATTAAAGCATTTCCCACGAAAATATCAGCTTTCACACCATGGTTAATAATGAAGTCGTGGACGGCCTTCCCAACATCAAGTGAACCCAAATGAGCACAAGCTGAAAGCACACTAGCAACTGTTATTTTGTCTGGTTTCACTTTAGCTGCCATCATTTCTTGAAAAAGCCTCACTGCCTCAGTTTGCAGGTTAGCTTGAGAGTAGCCAGTGATCATTGCAGTCCAAGATACCACATCCCTTTCGGGCATCTCATTGAAAAGTTTCCTTGCATCAACTAAATTTCCCACTTTCGTGTAACACATAATCATAGCATTCCATGAAACGACATTTCTTTCTTGCATTTGATCAAACATTTCCCGTGCCAGATTCACCAAACCACACCGTCCATACATGTCGACTATTGTGTTTCCCAAGTAAACATTAATTCCAATAAGATTCTCCTCTATATACTTTATCAAATAGTCTGCAATCTCGTATTCGCCTAAATAACTGCACGCCAAAATGACCTTCATCATCGTCACACAATCTGCCCTCACGTTCGTCGCTTCCATTTCCCTAAACAAACCCAAAACCTCCTTAAACCTATTCCACTTTGCAAACCCACAAAGCAAGGAGTTCCAAGAAACCAAATCTCTCTCAGACATTTCATCAAACACTTTCCGCGCACATTCCAAAACCCCACAACTGGCATACATATGAATCAGAGCATTCGCAACAAAAAGATAGCTTTCAAAACCAAGCTTCAGAGCAAGAACATGAACCTTTTGTCCCCACAAAACATCGGAAGCTCGAGCACAAGCCTTGAGGACAAAAATAAAGGTCAAATTATCCCCAACAAATCCCTCGAAATACATAAGACTGAATAGCAGAATTGCTTCACTGGGCTGGTAACTCTGCGAGAGTCCACGGATCAAGTGGTTCCAAACCGGCAATGTGGGTCGCTCAATTTGGTCGAAAGCCAGACGGGCTTTACTCAGATTTGGTGGGGACAGTGCATAGGCTCTGACGACTGGGGAGATTGAAAATGGGTCGGTGTGGAGGTGTGATCTGATGAGGTGGGCGTGGAGCTCTTTAATGGAGTCCTTCGAAGTTGGTGTCTTGTTTACTTTGTCTGATCGTTGTTGGGTCACCGCCGACGTGCTCAAAAAGCGCCTTAAGGGTCTTGTAAGTTTCATTTCATCTCTGCAAAAACAGAACAAAAAACACTGCCCAAATGCACTAACTTCCGATTCTGATTCGCTTTAATAATGTGTAAAGATTGCAACTTGGGGCTTTGATAAAGATATCCGAGTTTTTTTGTGTCTTTAAGGTTGTACTTCAGTGCATCAGTAGCTCTCCCAAAAAAAAAAAAAAAAAAAAAGAAAAAAAAGGTTGATGGGCTCAATTCAGATCTAGGTTTCTTGAGCTATGACTCTTGAGACTAGAGTCATGGGCTGAAGTTGGCCAAGTAAAGTTTTGTGGGTTTGGAAAAGCTTCTTCCAACAAGTGAACGATTTGTATATCACTAAAATGTAGTAATTTACGTTATTACATATTAATTTTATATCTAACTTTATTATAAGTATAAAGTTTGAATATTTCACCTTTAAATTTTTTTTTATTAATTCATTTGTATTTTCTTTTTGAAAATTATCATAAAACTAAATAATATTCTTAGAGAAATAATTAAAGTAACTAATAAGATTTTTAAATATTTAAAATAAATAATAAATTTATTAGGTAAACAAAAAATTTATTAAGTAAATGACTTATTTATAAAATGTAAATAAATTATTTACCTGATAATATAGTAAACATGTTATTTATTTTAAATATTTTAAAAAACCTATTATTTATCTCAATTATTTTCTGAAAACTGTTATTTACTTCTTTTCTCCTCTTTATTTTTTTTATTTTTTTATTTTTAAACTTAAGGTGGGGAATTCAAACTTTATACATTCTGGTGGAGTTAGGTGTGAAATTGTCATTAGACTATGTCTGCAAGTACAATTCTCTTTCATATAAAAACTAGGCTTAAATTTTCTATTTGAGTGATTCATTTGAATATAAAGATTTTAAAAGTGGTATTCCTCTAAATCACCCGAGGAAGTTCTCTTTCTCCCTTGTTTTTAACTTTCTAGAATCAAAAGCTGTTTGTCAGAGAGTTTGAATGATCCGTAAAACCCTTTTAGCTTTTCAATATTTAAACTTCCAGAAAGAGTCCCAAAAATATATAATTTCTTAGAAAAAATTCTTTTTTGAAACTTGTACAAGATTTTTAATGAATTTAAGTATAACTCATCCGTAAAAGTTAATTTAAAGGAAGAATAAGATCAATCCACATATATACATCATAGTAGCCCAAAATTTGATGATGTTAAACAAATTCATAATATAACAAATTTTAGTAAAACATAAGATATAAGATACATTCGATTATTTTTGTTGCTTATTGAAAAATTTTAAAATTATCTAACTTATTAAACTTTTTTTTTTTAAATGTGCCAAAAAATTATAGTTTTTCTTCTTTTCTTAAATTTATTTAAAAATTAAAGTAAAATCGAATAGCCTTATATATGACACGTCAATTAATCATAGCCCATGGGGATTTAAGCTGGTAAAAAACAATGATTTGGTGAATGGGAAGTTTCGTGTATTAATTTGATAGGCTGTGGTTCATGGCCATTGGTGACTATAGTTGGGAAGAGAATTATAACCAGGATGTCACTTTCCAAAGTTTTAGTGCTTAATAATGCGGCTGAAATTCAGAGATAGTGGCTGCTAAACGACGGTGGCAACTACTACTAGTTTTATCAAATTTCATAAATGTTTCTTATTTGCTTCCTATCACTTCAATTCAAAAGATTTTTTTTTAGCATTTTTTTCTTCTTTTCCCACCTCAATTTTGGCTATTGGTTGCTTTGTAAGATGTTATTAGCGAGTTAATGGTGGATTGCCACGCATATTAAATTCAAATGGCAATACTATATCGTAATGTAAAACTTGAACACAACTGTTTTAAATGGGAATTCCCTATTTATTCCTTTTTCTTCCAATAATTGGCAAAATATTATATAGCGACATGGTTATTAAAAACAAGTCCGATGAATAATAGTGTTTAATGCACAGTTATCCCAGTTACACAGTTATTATCTTGATAGCAAAGTTATAATACACACACTTATACACACACACATATACAATCTATCTATCTAAGTTTGTCCAAAGTTAAACACGATAGTAATCGTATTTATAGGTATAATATCATGATAATTTAATACTTAACACCATCACAAGGTGTATAGTACTTTAAATCCTCATCTTAAATTCCAAAAGAAAAAAAAAAGAAATAAAGAAAAAGGTTTGTAATCTAATCGATTTATAGAGTATTCACAACATATTAAAACCAAGTAAAGTGAATAAATATAAGTAATTTAAGGTTTTAGACCTAGGACTAAATAATTGTCTCTTAATTAAAAAATGGGGTTGATCATGCAAAAGTCCTTTCTTTTTTTGGTGGTAGTTTTTGCATTCAAAATGAATAATGGTCTAGTACTCTTTGATGCAAAGTATATTCAGTTACCAGTTTCTCATGACATCTAGTTTATAAGAGAAATCAAGTTTTAATTCGCTAACCAAATTGGTTCAGCAATTAATTATGACATTCTAAGATGCCCTCTTAATTTATGTATTTATTTATTGCTAATAGTATAGAAGAGGACTAGGAGCTATTTTATATATAGCTTATGTATGGCCGGTAATGTTGACCATGCGTTGTGCATAAATGTATATCCGATTAAAACCCTTTTAAAGAGGAGTACTTGGTTCAGATGTTATCCGGTTCTTATATATAGTCAACTAATTTGATGGCTTCAACGTATTAATTATTACTCTATATATAAATACAAAGCATTTTACATCAGGTGTTTGATTATAAAGTTAAAATCTAAAATTTTCATCTTAGTTTTTTTTTTTAATAAAAATCAACAAAAATTATAACTAATTTTTAAAAAATCAATCAATTTCAATATAAAATTTCATTCCAAATCCGTACACCAAACACAAACTACATGTAAGAGTATATACACACATATATATCGTAGCGTATGCTTGGGAGGAAAATATTTTTACGTATCTCAGTTGTATGTAAGTTGAGGTATCTTCGTCAGTTACATGTATAATTGAACTAAACTAATATATAAATTTGTACATATAATTATAAAAAAATTATAGGAAATAGGATATGCAACCAGACCTAATATATATACATATGTATGACAAAACAGAAATTGTGCATTGGCTAACAAGAGCAGTATACCAACCCAAACAAAAGGGACAACAAGTAATAAACTAATATGATTTGGTGAGGAATGTGTTTTAAATGCATTTGAACAATGACCAGGTGAAAGGCCCTTAGTACTGGATTTGAAAGAAAGAAATTAAAAAATCATAATATTTGGAGCTTGCTAAATTATAGTTAAGGTTAAACGACAAAATATATATATATATATATATATAATTATGAGGACAATTGATGACTATCATTATGGTGAAGTTGGCAGTAAAAAGGAACAGTGACGTAAATGTTTTTTCCGTGGCAAATATATATCATGATAATCTCATTATCTATTAGTTCTCTGATGGACGTGAGTTTGTACACAATTTTGCTTTTTAAATCTCATTTTCAATCGTCAACTCTTAGGACAAAAATTTATTTATGATCCTTAGTTTTAACATCTATGATTTGGTTATAACAAGTACACTAAACTTTTATTTTAATACTAGGTTAAACAATATGGAATAAGTATTTCTAAAAAAAAAAACAAAAAAAATTCATGAAACATTGAAACCCTCTTGCAGAAATGATATTATGTTGGTTTGTAAATTTTTATCTTCAATTGTACCCCACTAATTTTACGTGTATGTATATATATAACAAATTAATATAGTTTTTGTTTAGGGCCTCTAATTTTGATCTTCGTAGACCACATCTCATATGTTGCAACAATTTATGTCCTTTTTAAACTTCTTTTTCAATTCTCATGCTTAGTGTGTGCTACGTACGAGTAATAAGAATGCGCATTTTTAACACAATTTAGGAATCAGTATTTAAAGGCAACACATAAATTTCATCCCTTTAAAAGTATGAAGTTATAAACAAATGAAGAATTTATTACATTTTTCGTAAAAGAATAGTCTTATTAATAACAAACGGACATAACATTTATATCATATTATAACATTAAGCTCGTCAACAATAATATATTGATTTCGTTAATTTGGAAGTTTATATTAATTTCATAGTTTATGTTTCATGGCCATTAGTGACTATATATAGTTGGTGAGAGAAGTATTATAAGGATGTCACTTTCTAAAGTTTTAGTGCTTAATATTGTGGCTGAAATTTAGAGATAATGGACGCTACGACGGTGGCCACTACTAGGTTTATCAAATTTCATAAAATGTATCTTATTTGCTTCCAATCACTTCATTGCAATAGATTTTTTGTTTTGTTGTTTTTTTTTTTAATTCACCAACACCCCAAACAACCCCCCCCCCCCCCCCCCCCCCCCCCCCAAAAAAAAAAAAAAAGGCTATTGGTTGCTTTTTAAGATATTATTAGTGAGATAATATGGATTGTGATACATATTAAAATGAAATGGCAATCCTATTGAAATGTAATACTTGAACACTACTATTTAAATGGGACTTCTCTCTATTCCTTTTCTGTCACCTAGTAATCATTATTAAAAGCCGAATGTATTTTCTACAGCGTATTCATCATTTTTCCTGGACCCCTACGTGGCGTGCCTATCACCTGCCATGTGTGTGTGTGTGTGTGTGTGTTTTTTTTTTTTTAATGTTTTGTTTGTCCGCACGTACGCTTGCCAACTAATTCTTTTGATAATTGCCAAAAAAATTATATAGATTAGAAAACTTCGATGAATAAGTAGTATTTAGTGCACACTTATCCCAATTATATGCAATTATTATCTTGATAGCAAAGTTAAATATTTACACTTATGTAAATTATACCCCATTTTACCCCATCAGTGGGGTAAATTTTTTTGATCATCTGATCAATTTTGGACGGCTGAGATCGAAAAAATACATCAAAAATAATAAAACGTACGACACCTAATTTTTTTTCACAAAACTTTACAAAACAAGAAAATAAAAAAAAAAACCTCCATTCCTTCTGGCAACCCCACCTCCAACCGGCAATCCCATCAACGATCACGCGCCACCTTTCCTTTCCTTTGCCTATGGCATCCACCTACCCATCACCCACATCGGGATCTCGTGGGACTCGTGAGCCACTCATTGTCAAATCGTGAGCTCGCTAGCCTTGTGATTGGGTCCCTCACCCCCCTCAGGCGATCTGGTCGAAGGAGGGTGGAGATTTGTTATTTTTCAATTGTTATGTATAAGTATTTTATTTTTGATTTGATGTATTTTTTTGATCTACACCGTCCAAATATGATCGAAGGGCTGAAAAAATTTTCCCGGTAAAAACAAAATGGGTCTCATGGTAGAAAGCTCCATGTATAAAAGTTATCTACTTAAGTTGTTCAAAATCAGACATATGGTCATAGTTGTAAGATATAATCTCATGGTAATTTTATATTTGACTTTATTATAAGGTGTAGACTTTAAATCCCTTATCTCAAATTGAAAAAAAGAAAATAGAAAGAATGAAAAAAAAAAATGGCTGTAATCTAGTCTTATTATTCACCAACCTATTAAAGCAAGTAAGAACAACTAAAAGTAAGTCCCTTAAAGAAAAGTAATTTAAGGTTTTAGACTAACGATTTACTAGTCATGATGATTAAAAAATGGGGGTTCCTCATGCAAAAGTTCTTTAGTTTTTGGTGGTGCCTTTTGCATTCAAAATGATTGGTCCACTGTTTGATGCAAAGTAATTTTTCCATTAACTAGTACTTTCTCATGAAATCTAGTTTATAAGAGAAATTAACTTATGAAACGTACGAAGGAGTTGTTAAGGGCCCGGGGAGTACCATGAAGTACTCGCAAATGCATACTATCGCGGGAGATGAAATCAAGTTTTAATTGACTAACATGGTATCAAGACGAGAAAGGATATCTTGATGCATCCTATATTAATTTATGTCATTATTATTTTTATATAAAAATAAAAATAATTGGTCCAGGCAATAAATTAGTAAGTTAGTTTCCAGAAGCCAGCATTATTTATTCATTTACTTATTTATTATATTTGTTAATGATATCTAGATCAAGAAGTACGGCTATTATAGGAGCGAATATGGTTTAGTTTGTTTCAGATTACAGATAAATATTCCCCATGCAACTTGCTATAATGTTTGTCTTTGTACAATTAATTACTCTCTATATCGCTTATATATGGCTGGTTATGACGATGCTTGTGCATAAATGACATCCAATTAAATACCCTTTTCAAGAGAAGCATTTGGTCCAAATGTTAGGTTGTTATAATCAACTAATTAGGTGGCTCTTCAACATATTAATAATTACATTTTATATTACAATTAAAGCATTTATATGTAAGTGTGTGTGTATATATATATATGGTAGCGTATGCTTGGAAGAAAAAGATTTATAAGTATCTCAGTTTTATATTGAGCTATCGTACTACGTCGATCAGTCGTCGATATACATGTGTACTTAAGAACTAAACTAAGAGATATATATATATATATATATATATATATGTGTATATATGTATGTATGTATGTCTAATAATAATTAAAATTAGAAGATGGGGGGTCTGCAACCAGACCTAATATATATATATATATATATATATAAGTGTGATTAAACAGAATTTTTTTTTTGCACTGGCTAACAAGAGCGTATGCCAACCCGAAAGGGAAAATGAAAAAGTAAGCAAGTCCTTGTTTAATAGATAGTTTTGATCAATCTAACTTTTCAAAAACCTTCTAAAAATATTTCAACTAAACTCAAATTTTTTTTGCTGTCTTCAAAACTGCACCACACTCTTTTTTTTTTTTTTTTTTCATATCAGAATGTGAATTTTTTTTCCCTTCTCTCTCAAACACCAATAAAAAAAATTCACATTCTGATATGAATTTTTTTCAAATGAGCATTTCAAAATTATGTGTCGAAAAAGATGCAAGTAAATAATATGATTTGGTGAGGAATATTTTTTGAATGCATTTGAATATTGACCAGGTGAAAGGGTCCTTAATTACGGATTTAAACTGAGCAACAAATAAAGAAATCAAGATAGGATTTGGAGCTTGATTGATAGCTAATAGTAGGTTAACAACAATAATAATGTGGATAATTCAACGACAATATATAATAGTGATGAAGTTGCCAGTAAAAATAAATAATAATAAAAAAAAGACAGAAATGGTATTAATCAAGCTACTAATGGTTTTTGTTGAGTTGAGAGTGACTTGAAGGTTGCTTCCAATGGCAAATATATCATGACCATCTCACCGGCCATCTTATCTATTAGTTCTCTAAAGGTCTGTTTGGTGCAAAGGATTAAGAAGGATGTGACTAAACTGGATTTCAAACCTCTATATGGTAGGAAATTTTAAAAGACTGGACATGAATAAGAATTTATCTAATCCATAACTTAATCCTCTTAAAAGGGGATTTGATTATCTCCTGCAAAAAGTGGGGATTACAAATGCTTATTAATGCAGTGATGTCAAACACACGATAATATTAGCTAAATTCAAGCATTTCCAATCAAATTCTTGTAACATTATCTTTATCTAATGTAGTCCTATCTTGTATACTAAATGGATTCTAACGGTATAGATATGCACTCCCATGAATTTCAAGTTGCATAACAAAATAGGAGTACCAAACAATTGAGCAAAATCACAAAATTATATATATTGTGTGTTGTGCAATTTGGTTTGATTGAGTGTGTATTAATATTTACGCCCCTTCTCAACCCATGTGGGTCATAAGTTTCTAATAAGCCAGTTGCTCCATTATACGATTGTAATTAATGTTAAGGAAATTGCTAATTAATTTGTAAAGCAATTATAATTAATTGATGTATTCCTCTTAATTGTAGGAAATTTGTATATATAGTCTTCAATATTCTCTCTTTTGTGTAAAGCTTGATTACGTGTATATTGCAATTATCTTTATGAGTAAATATTTGGCTAAGCCCATTCACAAATTCCTCTAATTCTCATAATTAAGATACCCGTATAATTCGTCTGAATACAAAATAGAAATTAATTTCGTGACGCTATCAATATTGAATCAGATAATTCTTATTTCAGTTTGCAGATTTTTTTTTTTTAATTTTTTGAGAGAAAAGTTTGCAGAAAATTTGTAACCATACAATATCCATGCCAATTAGCTCATCACTATTGTGAAATTTTATGTGCCAGTTGAGGCGTTGAAGTCTATTGGTCGATGATGAGCTGGGAAAAAATAAGAGTACGTATACGTAGTTGAAAACAAAGAGTCCGTTACGTACTATATATATAACATGCAGATACAAATTCTTAATTACCATAGAATGGATAAGATATCTATGTATATATTTCTACATATATTTTTATACATGTATATGCTCTTCACACATTAACAATATCGAAGAATATTGTTGCAAACATGTATATTGATTGATATAAACGCCATTACTACGTACTTTAAGCAGTATTTTCAACTGGACAACATACTTTTGTGTTGGGCCTTGATATGCATATAAATAATATATAAGTTGTTCCAGACCCTTTTCCTTCTATTTTGAAAAAAATGATTCTGAGAAATATCTTATAAAAAATTTTATTTATGAAAAAATTTCGACGTACTTATTTTTACATCATGCGACTTATATAGATACTCTATGTAAAAAAAAATCAAAAAAGAGATCCTCATAACAATTTTCCATTCTAAAAAAAACTCTTGCATATATTACATAGTGCTTTGTATATAAAAAAAAAAAAAAAAAAGGGGGGGGGGGGGGGGGGGTCCGGCGCTGATGAGAAGTCTTGTTTGAATTTTCAAGAATTTTATTTAGTAAAATGACTTCAGCATGACACGTTGTTTACACTCTCAATGTACCCAAAAAAAAAAAAAAAAGAGAGAGAGAGAGAGAGAATATTATGTTAAGTTTGCTTTTTGAAAGTGTCATTTTACCTACACTATATCTACCTTTGATGAAATACATATACATACACACAGAATCTTCTAGTGAAATTGTTTTCCCCTGTAGTGTAGACGTATGATTACAACATGAAGATTAAAGAATAATTCTAAAAAACACATTAATTAAAAAGTTGTATTGGACTCGAATTTTCTTGGCGGCCACCCGTTGTCACATCTCACCGTCCCCTTTGGACCCCCAAGACTTGGTCCGTGTGATAGTTTTCTCCCACCTTTTTTTTTTTTTTTTTTTTTTTTTTTTTTTTTTTTTTTCCTAATCCGACAACAACATTTCTAATTTTTCAACCCAAGGAAACATCAAACGATCACAATCCTCCAAAATGTTAAGAGAATTTTTTTTTTAATTTTAAAAAAAGAACTTTATATCTCTTGCCTATCAACGGAGGAAAATGATAGTCTTCTCTTCAACCCTCCAAAAACTCTAAGACTTTGGTCCCAAATTTTGGCCTCTATGATATATATATATATATATATATAATATAGATATATAAAACCGTGGGCGACTAGGTCAGCTTGGTCCCATTATATTACACCATTTTAAGCACGCCACGAGCAAAGTCCAAAGTCTCAGATAACAAAATCAGAGAATTTGCCGTTGGTCCAATTGTAATTTGTTTTGTTAAAAACTTGTCCAAAGGCAGTAAAATAACAAAAAATAATATATATATATATATATATATATATACACACACACATACACATAGGTATGAGATGATAAGGGTAGTTGATTAGTTGATGGACGTTATATCCAAATTCCAAAGATGGTGGTGAAGTGGGGAAGATCACAATTTCTTCACGCAATTTACCACTTTCCCCATACACACACAAATTGCAATATCCAACACCACATATTTCGGCCAACCACTACTTTCCGTTTACTATTGCTCGCCCCATCATTTAGGGAAACCGCCCTCATCATAAGCCTACTTTTGTATTTACTTTTATACATGTTCCAATACCCCTTCCAAAATTACATATATATACTTATAATTAAGATTGTTATCATAGTTTGATATATATATATATATATATATATTTTTAAAAAAATTAGAAGTAGGAGGATTGGAAATTTTACATGTTATGAAGAATTAAACTCAGATTCAAAATTATTATTAGACTTTACTTGTAATTGTTATCTAGTTTGATAATATAATATTAAAATATATATAACAAAACAAATGAAAAATAAAGGGGGAATTCTTAAATAAGATATTTAAAACTATATAATAAAAAATACAGAATTTGAAATAGTTTAATTTAAATATTATTTGATTTTATTGTGACATCGAAAAATGCAATATATATCGATGGGGATATGCTACCGCGCAAAATTTTCAAGCAATATTGAATATGACGGAACAAATGAAGAGTATCAACTGCGCAAACTATTGGAAAGAAACATTCTTTTTTCCGCGACAGTTCCAAAATCTGTTTCAACTGTTTAATTAATTAATCCCAAAAAAAAAAAAAAGAGTTAATCCTTAACTGCTTGTTTAATTAATATTTGTTAGACGTCAGATATGCCAGGTGTTTCTCAAACAAAGAGTCTTACCAAACAAAGCCTTCTCTTAACATAATTCAAGCTCGGTTTTTTCTCTTTGTTTTTTCATATTAATAATACTTCTAATATTAATATTCCAAGTTGATCAACAATTCAAACACCTTTGGATGCAACCTTTCTGAGTAAGAGACAAACACACGTGTCAAATATGCACTCCAATTTTATATCTCTATCCATAACAACTCGGGGTAATTAAATTCTTTTTTCCAACTTAAATTAATTAACACAACTTTACTAAAGCCTAATTATCTTTGAAAATTTATCAGAAGGTAGTCCTTTTGAGTAATTTAACCAATTAATATTGGCTAGCTAGGAACTAGGAAAGGTAATAAAGTAAAACACTAAACACGCAAAGAGTCAAGTCCATGATAACTAAACCAAACTTCCTCCCACGCAAACGGCCAAAGAATTCTCTTCGCGCTATAACATATACATATATATATATATACACACACACACACACACACACATACGTCTGTGTATATATATCTACACACAAAAACACCCTTTTCTTCTATACAACTCTTCGAAACCCCAAAATATTCCTTCCATTTCGCCCCGATATATACAAACATGGCTTCGTCCAGGACAAGAAGCGAGAGCTCTCGGGCGTCGCTGGCGTCGTCCAGCGTGGTGGCCGACGTGGCGTCGTGGTACTGCGCGGCCGTGCTGCTGGGGCTGATCCTGCTGGCGTCGGTTAGAGAGACGACGGTCTCCTACGCCGACGAGCCCTTCAGAGGGAACCCGCTGTTGGACCGGCCGTGCGACGAGATTTATGTCGTCGGAGAAGGAGAGACCCTCCACACCATCAGCGACAAGTGCGGCGACCCGTTTATCGTGGAGCGGAACCCGCATATTCACGACCCGGACGACGTTTTCCCCGGTTTGGTCATCAGGATCACTCCTTCCAATTCCAAGCGTTTGAAGTAGTAATTCTTGATCTTGCTACTACGAATCTTGTACCATAAATTTTTTTTTTTTTTAATTTCACACACACACACACACATATATATATATATATATAGAAAGTTGATTTTCTTGTCACTTTCTTTTTTCTTCTTATGAATTTCTTTCTTTTCAAAGAAAATTGTATATTTCACTGCTGGTCTTGGAATTCATAGAGAGAGGGTTCTTTCGGGTGATCTCCTGGTATCCAAGATATTATTGTATAAACTCGATGAATTTTCTAAACGTAAAAGGAAATTAATCAATAAAGTTCTCTTTGAATTTTCTTTTTTTACTTCATTTTTTTGGGCACCTAATTTTCTTGTTTTGAATGTTGATAGTTGTTAATTTACTGTCACGAATTGATTCTTGATTTATTAGTTGTCGATTAAAGTTTAAATATGGGCAGGTGTTGTATACTTTGATCTTGTCATATGTTTTGGTTTATATCTGGGTATGTGGTAATGGTATCAATAAGATATATTAACATTAAGGTTTGTTATTAAATATACGCACACACATATGTAACAGAATTAAGATGTAAACGTTTCTAATTAGTTTATTTTATTAAAAACTTTTGATATCCATTTGCATCTTCTTAATTTTGGGTTTTGGGTCGTTGTTTTTAATATTAATTTTTATGTAAGAGAGAGAGAGAGAGAGAGAGCACAACATTACGAGTAGTGTTTTTTTTTTTTTTTTTTTTTTAAGCACTTTAAGGAAGCAGAATAAGGAACAAAAATGTTGAATAAACCTATAAGTTGTGAAGGGAATAACCAAGTGAAAGAGTTATCCTTGGGAAAAAATAATAATATTAGACAAAATTAAGGTATGGCGGTTGGGACGAAAGGCAGCCCATCAACTAATGGTTTCCATTTGCAAAGTATATCGACCCCAGTGGTGATGGTTTTGGAAATTTATTTATTATTTTTTTAATTTTGCTTACAAATTTAATCAAACCGTAGTTAATAAGTATGACAATTCTATTTATCGATTTCGTAAATTTTTTGTTTTGGCTTGACGCATGCATATGTCCAAGATGACTAGGACTACTTTAATAACATGAGAAACTATTTATACATATTGCCGTGAAAGAAAAAGATCTAATTAATATCAAGAGTAGAAAGATACGTATTCAATTTTGCTTAGTAATTAACGTATATTATTTGTCTCAGCTGAGTGGCCATCTTGCATTTAACCAATTCTTTCCTTTTTTTCTATTTCACAGGTTAATTTGTGTGTTCACGGAATATAAAACAATTCCGAAATAAAATGAGACAATATGTTTTTCTCAAAAGCAAAAAAATAGATAATAAAAAATTAAAAAATGGAGCTAGTAAAATTATTATTATTATTATTATTATTATTATTATTATTCTATGTTTATATCCATATACACAAAAGTTATTACGGCGCATATATAAGAAATTGATCCGTTTATAATTTGCTTATATTTATCTATTTTTGAAATGTATTTAATCGAACCGAAATTAATGACAAACCCCGTAGGTTTTAAAATTTTAATGCTACCAATTAAAGGCTATTATATATAATGGAGAGAACTAAATATTTTTCAAGAATGACAAGGAAAAAAAAAAGATCGCAAGTGAGTAGTGTGGTGCTTCTTTGTGATCATGATTTTATCCACTTAAGAAAGTCCAAGCTTTATGGCCTTACAAAAATAATGGCAAGATTTAAACATGCTCAATATTTGCACTCAACGAGACAAAGTTGACTTTGATTCCATTGTTGGCTTTACATGTGTGTGGATAAATATATTTATGTATGTATTCCTACACGCAAAGCTACGGTGGTTATCCCCTCTTTCTTTTTTCGTCGTTTCATTTTATAAATAGATAAAAGCGGATTGCCTTGACGATTTTATTTTATTTTATTTTTTAAATTCATGCTAAGGTTTTTTTTTTATTTATTTATTTATTATTATATCGTTTCTTTCATGCTAAGATGAAACGACTTTAAGCAAAATCAAATATTATCAAGATCTTGCTTTCGTCGGGGCCATAACATATATCCGAGACTTGCTAGTTTAGTGGTAATGAAAGTACTTGTATCATTATCATTATTTTTTGCTAGGACTGTGAAATTATATATATATCATTTACCAATGTGAACCTTGACAAGGAATAATATATTTACAGTTGAAACTTAGAATTGGTTAATCAGATATGAATTATTACTTAGCCATAAATTTATATCTAATTTTATCATAAGATATAAGATATAGATATAGAGTTAGAATGTCGCTTGTTCGGTTATAAGTACAAAAATTAAGTTGACTAATATTAGGCCAGGGGCAAGGGCCTGAGCATCAGCCCAAAAATTTGACGGGCCTTTTCTTGGGGTCCAAAAATTCAGTTTAACGATAAGGACTGGGCCAACCAATATAACGGCCCTTCCATAACCTTCACAAGTGGCTAGGCATGGGGACGCTTGTTGTTTCTTCTTTACACCCTATTTTAGATTTGTGTAAATTTAGGCTGGCACTTTAGTTTAACTTCAAATAAATTATACTTTTTTAATTGAATTTTTACTTTTTTTTTCCTGAAAAATCAATAAAAGTATATCTAATTTTTTAAAAATCAATTAATTCTAATTTAAAAATTTTAATTCCAACTAATGATCCAAATGGACACTTAGTCTAACACCATTTATGAAGTTAAGGTATAGTCTCTAATTGGAATATAGATTTGAAAAGTTATTTAAACAAAAAAATTTTAGAAAGATTTCAATTCTACTTCAATTTTTTACTGTTTCGAAATCTACAACAGATGCATTTTTCCTCCCTTCCAAAAACCAATCGAAAAAAATTATTAGTTTGAAATGTAATTTTAAACGCAAACTCAATTATTCTTAATATGGTTCGACAATATACCTGTAGAGGATATAGAAAGCTCACTAGAAAAAGGGCACTTTTAATGGGCTATACATTTTTATTTTATTTTTTTTAAATCCCACATTTAACACAAACATGGGAATATGAATTAAATGGCCTCAACTAAGATTAGGAATCTGTTGAGCTACTCCACTTGAGTTAACTTTATCATTACTCATTGGATATGTATCAACCATATGTTAGTGGAATGCAAGTACTGGAAATTGGGTCCTTTTCTCTAAAAGAAGTATTTAGTTCCTTCTTTAACCAAAGGAAAATTGCGGTTCTCCACCACTTCAAAGGAAGAAAAAAAAAAAAAGGAGTTAAATGCATATTGTGAATTATGAAAAGGAAAGATAGTTATATCTTTTTCTATCTTTTTTCGCTGGTAGAGCCGTAGAAGGATATGAGAATTAATTAAAGGCTGCACCGGTTGGCTCACACATACATTGTAATTTATGTGCATATTGTCGATTAAAGTTCAATTCCAACCTTATTTCCATATCTGTGTATAAGATGGATTCGTATTACAATTTCCTTCTTAAAAAAAAATAATAAATAAAAATCACACACTCACAAAAAAAGAAAAACAAAATAAAAAACTCAGACAACTTCATCAGGTTCTGACTAAAAGGAAAAGAGAGGTTTAATTTGTGTGTGTGTGTATATATATGTAAGACTTTAATTTTTGGACATTGAAGATATTAGCATTTAACCTTACTAATCTTTCAAATAAAACCAAATTATTGTGCTTAAGAGAGACTATGGCTTTGGGGTTTTGGACATTTTTTGGAGCTTTTCTTGTCGGAATTCGATTAATCTTTAACGTCTCTTGTTATTCAGAGAGAGGTATGAATTTTTTCTCGTGTTAAGTTCATGAAATTTAGGCTTTTATAAATACTGCAAGTTCATTTTTTATTATTTTGTTTTAACTTCTTTTCCCCCTATCTCTCTGAATAATGCAGCTCCATACTACACGTTCGTCAAAGAAGCAACTTCAGCTCCGGCGGTGACATCCTACGACTACATAGTCATCGGAGGAGGAACCGCCGGATGTCCACTAGCGGCGACTCTTTCGCAAAACGCCACCGTTTTAGTCCTCGAGAGAGGCGGCTCGCCTTATGGAAACCCTAACATAACCAACATAGGCAACTTCGTCACCTCCCTCTTGGACACCTCCCCCACGTCCCCCTCCCAACCGTTCATCTCCGAAGACGGCGTGTTCAACCACCGAGCACGAGTCCTAGGTGGCGGCACAGCCATCAACGCCGGCTTCTTCTCCTTCGCTAGCGCTGATTACGTGAAAGAAGCTGGCTGGAATCGGAGATTGGTCCATGAGTCGTATGAGTGGGTGGAAAAGGTGGTGGCGTTCAAGCCGACGGTGAGGGAGTGGCAATCGGCGGTCAGTGATGGTTTGATTGAAGCCGGGGTTTTGCCGGACAATGGTTTTACGTATGAACATTTGTATGGGACTAAAGTTGGTGGGACAATTTTTGACAAAGAAGGGCATAGACACACTGCGGCGGATTTGCTTGAGTATGCTGATTCGAGAAGAATTGTTGTTTATTTGCGTGCTACTGTGCAGAAAATTTTGTTCAGGTATAATCCAGGTAAGGAGTACATTTTAGGCTTATCATAGCTTATTGCATTTTTTTTTTCCCCATTTATCTCCATAATTCATCACTAGCTTGGCATTTTGGTTAGTGAAATAAAAAAACTTTTGGCATATGGTTGAAATCTATGTAATCCATTTCGAGTTGAGAATTTAAACAAAATTAGTGTTTTTGGAGAGAAGGAAAAAAAAAGGAAAAAGGAAAAAGGGTGTGATTTGAATTTTGAAAAAAGAAAAAAAAAATCTAATTTAATTGGAGTACTCCCATTAAATTTCTGCCAATTTATTGAAGTACTATTCTCAGGATGGTTTTTTTTTTTATTTAAATAAATTAGTGATTAAAATACGAAAATTTTCAATTCAAGGACGAAAATACCGAGTTTATAACTTTTTTCCCCTTTTTCTAAAGATAACGTTAAGACATTTATTGGTTGACAAGAAAATGAGCTTAAAACTGAAACACACTTGAAATAAAGGAGAAAGAGACGAACCATGAATACAAATTTAGGTAATTGTAGGATTGTCTCTTGAAAATCACATCTCTGGATTATTGTCCTTAGTTATAATAATAATAGTTTTGTTAATCTCTAATTAAATAAGTATATAAAGTCAAAATCCAAGCACATATGATAGGAGAAGACAAAAAACATTAGGCTAATGAAGTTTGCTGATATAGGAAGATCGAGACCAGAAGCTTATGGGGTGATATACAAAGATGCAAATGGAGGCATGCACAAGGCATATCTAGTCAAGAGCTCCAAAAGTGAAATTATCTTGTCAGCCGGAGCTCTTGGAAGCCCACAACTGTTGATGCTTAGTGGTATTGGGCCGGCCCATCATCTTCAGGCCCACGGTATTGAGGTTGTACTGGACCAGCCCATGGTTGGACAAGGGATGGCTGATAATCCAATGAATGTTCTCTTCATACCATCTCCCATGCCTGTTGAGGTCTCCCTCGTACAAGTTGTGGGCATCACTAGGTTTGGCAGCTACATTGAGGCAACTAGTGGATTGAGTTTTCTTCATTCTTGGGGCCACAAGCCTTCTGAGTATTATTATGAGCTCTTCTTAAATCAGGTTCCCATTTTCCTACCGCTATTTTATGAATTACGAAAAATTTATGGTAAGAAGTGTACTTTTATATCCTATATTAGAGCAAGTTTATAACTGTCAGACAAAATTACAATGGTCGGATCCACGAGAGGAGTATTTTAATGCTGTTCTATACATTATTTTTTCATGGACAAGTATAGATCTTACCATTATGAATTTACTCAGACACTGACAGTATAAAAGACACTGACAGTATAAAAGTACAGTTGTTATCATGAAAATTTCTTCTAAAATAATCACACTTTAATCTGTCGATTTTAAACCCACATGTTATAACACAACGTGTTAAGAAATTAGTAGAAACAATTTTTCTTTGTGAACTCAAGATTGATCTTTAGCCTATGATACATGATGAGCACATGAATGACCGAATTTTATGCAGAGTGACCAGCCCTTTACAGCTCCTAGAGAAGCCACATCCATGGACAGTGAGACCATAAACGTCGTTACCAATACGACAATTAGAGGCGGAGTCATACTTGAAAAAATTGACGGTCCACTATCTTCAGGCCACCTCGAGCTAAAGAACACCGACCCCGACGACAACCCCTCGGTCACCTTTAACTACTTCAAAGAGCCGGAGGACCTAAACAAGTGCGTTGATGGCATGAACACCGTTATAAACGTCGTAAACTCCAAAGCATTTTCCAAGTTCCGGTACAGACACATTCCAACTCAAGCTCTCATCGACATAATAGTGAACTTTCCGGTGAACTTGAGGCCGAGACATGTCAGTGCTGCTATTTCTATGGAACAGTTTTGTGTAGACACTGTCATGACCATATGGCATTACCATGGAGGTTGCCAAGTTGGTAGAGTGGTTGATCATGAATACAAGGTTCTTGGTGTTGATGCTCTCAGGGTTATTGATGGCTCAACATTTCGTGGCTCGCCTGGAACTAATCCGCAAGCTACTGTTATGATGCTGGGAAGGTACGTAATGTTAAGTTGTAGAGCTTAATTATTGCTTTGGTGTAGAGTCTGCACGTGGATCGATTCGTTGTTTTTAAGATTAATGAGAAAGTTAAAGAGGGAAAAAAAAAAACACACATAGATATCGATAGGTGTGTTGTTTTCCGCAGGTGGTGGTTGAAAGTCTAACGTAACTCTTAAATTAAGAGTGAACTACTGTAAATATAAATATTAATATTGTGTTGCACTGTTATTTATTTATTTTCTTCCTACGATCTTATTATTTATAACTTGAACTGCTAAATGTACATTAATGATTAATTGAGTTATGTTTTTTTGGTGTAGGTACATGGGAAGTAGGATTCTCCATGACAGATTTTCCTAGGGGAAGAAAGGAAAAAACGACAGAATTTGTCATTTGTTGATGCGCTTAATGAGAATTTTAATTTGCATTTTGATAACATATATTGTTTGGAACCTGATGACCATTAGGTAGTGTACTGCATTGTAAAGTTCATTTAAGAAAACGATATTTTCTTCTGATTATCAGGGACTACTGCTAAATTTCATATCAGAAAACGACATTTCTTTTGAAACGACAATATCTTAAACAACCAAACAATATTGACAAACGACGTTATCTGTGATTTCAAAACTGAAAGGAACCACTTAATTTTCTATAAAACGACAATTAGGAAACAACCGATATTATCAAAGCCAACTAGTCTAGGAAACAATTAACAAAAACGACAATACATAGGTAAATTTCTATAAACAACGGATAACGCCATATAATGACATCATGTTTAAGGACGAAAATATCACATTTAAAAAGAACAACTAAGTTTCAAAACGTGTGTCAACAACTTACGCATCGTTAAACAAGATTTTATTTTAATTTTTCTGAATTTGGAAATAGAGGGATTTGGACTTTATGCCTAGACAAAGATTTTAGAATGCAAAATAAATAAATAGACAACAATAGTAACTATTAAAACTACACTACAGAACGAAATCGATAACATAACTATAAAAGAACGGTTACTCACGAAATCTAAGATTTCGTTTGGTGTTACAGTGTAATTCCAATTAAACTGTACTTTTTCATATAAGTTTTTGTCATTTTCTGAAAAATTAACAAAATTTATAATTAATTTTTAAAAAGTCAACAAACTCCAATTAAAAATTTATTTAAGACATTTTAGAAACGACAACATCATATGTAAACGACGTGATATTTGACAAACATCATCATAAAACGACGTGACATTTTTAAAAACGACAACATCTTCTTGAAACGATATATAGTTACGAAAACGACAGCATCTCAGTAAACGACAATGACATGAGCTTTCAAAACGACTTCATACTATTAAAATAACTTTGATGAGGACACTGAATTTATGAATGATGTCATCACGACATCTTACAAACATCAACAACTCAATGGAACACTAACAACATTATATATAAATGGCAAACTTCTGAGAACAGTAGTAAGTCGGGTTTGGGACGTAGTGGTCTTCTCACTAACCTGTTTTGTAAATAAAAATAACCTCTATCTCTATCTTGCCAACTCATTTGCATTAGCAGGCATGAGATGGATTTTTCAGATATAGATTCACCTCAACATCTTAATTATCTGATTATTTATTTTCATTTGAAAATAGACATGGATAAATATATTAAGAGAAAATTATCTAAATAATTATCCTTTTTTTTTATTTATTGATTAACATGATATAAATTCTCCCATTTTGATCCGTTCAATACAAACATTAGTTTAATTTTGTGTTAGACCATTTTCAATGAATTTGCATATGCTAATGCTATATTTGTTACAAAATAGTATGAAAAATAGCATTATATTACTTTATGCTCTAATGCATTATGTTATTTCTAATGTTATTTCTATATTTTGTCATTGTTATTGTGCTTTGAAAGTTGTAAAAGTAAACTTGTAGTATTTAAATAAATCAATTACATGAGCCAACAATCAATAAGAATCAAAAGTGAAACTATATCAAAAGTGAAACTATATAGTACATATATAATATACTTAACCTAAAAATGAGATATAGTTAAATGGGATATATAAACAGGCAATGGTGTTGGAGACTCCTAAGTTCATTCATGTCCCATTAAAATGATAATTATATGGGCTGTTAAAAACGACATCATCATATGAGACGACAGATATAGACAATAAACGACGTGCTATTAGAAAACAACAAAAATTCGCGTATGAAGGGAGAAAAAAACATATATTCTTCGGCAATCATGACGATATAATTGGCTGTTAAAACCTAAAAGCAAACATCAGCATAAATGGATTGACCAAATTAACTTTTAACTTTTGAAATTAAACGGATTAATGATAATTAAATATTTTTCAGACATACCACACTGCCTTAATCATACTGTAGGGAAGCATTAACCAAGTTTCGCGGACAGTTGAGCTACTCCACTGGTAGGAAGTTAATCGATTTACCAGATATAGATTCAGATACCAATCAATATCTTATTTATCTTATTATTTACTTTCATTTGACGATAGACATGGATAAATATAATAATAAAGAAAAAATTACTCAAATAATCATATTTTTTCATCTATTATTAAACATGACACAAATTCTTTTATTTTAATCAATATAATACAAACGTTAATTTACTTTAGTTTAATTTGTGTTATATCAGTTTAATGTTTTTTTTATATTGGTATAATAATTTTTAAATTTATGTCATTCAGATACTTTCTCAATACATAAATAATTGTACACCTTTAGAAGGCTTTAAGCTATGGGAAAAACTGAAGTTTTTAATATTTCATATGCGATAGACAATATATAATATATTAAGAAAATCTATATAGTACATAATATATATATATATATATATATATTGAACTTAGAGGTGGGAGATTTAAAATCTATACATTTAGATAGAGTCAGGTTAGTATTATCGTTAGGTTATACCTGTAATTACGTCTTGAAAAATATAAATAATAAATAAGAGAATAAATTATAGAAGAAGGAGACAAAAATTAATATGGTTTCATCTACGGACTAGGAATAGAGAGAAGATTCACTAGTATGGAACACTAGAAAATAGGCTCGCTTATAAATACAAGTTTATAAAAACAAAAACGGATAAATTACCTAAAGATATCAAATTTTCTATAATCAAGAAATCATATTTTCTAATATGAAAATTAACACAAATAAATTTAAATCTCCTATATTGCAATCCATCAATCTATAAATTAGAAAGAATCATAAAAATTAATTTCAATCAATATTTGAAATTAGGGGGTGATCTACAAAGATACACATGGACTCATGCACAGCACAGGGCAGCTCGAAAAGTGAAGTTATATTATCGTCTGGAACCATTGGAAGCCCACAGATGCTGATTTTAAGTGGTATTGGGCTGGCCCACCGTCTCCAGGCCCATGGTTTCACTGTTGTTGTGGGCCAGCCCATGGTTGGGGGAGGGAATGGCTGATAATCCAATGAACCTTCTCTTAGTCCCATCTCCTCTTCCAGTTGCGATCTCCTTGTTGAAATTGTTGGGTTCACAAGGTTTGGTAACTATATAGAAGCAGTCAGTAGAATAAATATTCTTCCTTCTTGGGCCCAAAGAATTTCTCAACATTTTCAGCACTTCTTAAATCAGGTTTTTGATTCTTATTTCCTACTTCTACTTCTGAGAGCTTATCATAGAAAGACATGTAATTTGATTGGCTAGAGAGAAAATGGCCTAACTAGACTAATACAAAATCCTTGTCACATTCCCATTCCATGTCCATCAAGTTTATTCAAGTCGTGTAATACAAAGCATAAAATTATAAAATAGTATCACCAGTGACATAACAGTAAGAGATAATCGTTTTATGACTCTCTTCTTTATCCGTCAGAAGTTCGATTATATGTTTTTAAATCCACACATTGTTGTTCTTCTTTTTCTTTTTACTTTTTTTTTTCATTTCCAAATCTATTTCATTTACCCTAACATTCCATTATGATTTGGTAAAAACTGTTGCAGACTGATCAGCCCTTCACATTGCCTAGAGAAGCCATGTCGGATGCAGATGTTGAAACCATGAATGTAGCTACGGGCATTACAACAATAAAAGCTCGAATTCATAGTCGAAAAAATTGACGGTCCACTATCTTCAGGCCATCTCGAGCTAAAGAACACCAACCCCGACGACAATCCGTCGGTTACTTTTAACTACTTCAAAGAACCGGAGGACCTAAACAAGTGCGCAGAGGGCATGAAGACCCTTATAAGCGTCGTCACTTTGGACGCGTTTTCAAAGTTCCGGTTCAGAGAAGTTTCTGTCCAAGCTCTCCTCAACTTGATAGTGAAATTGCCAATGAACCTAAGGCCTAGAAATGTTAGTGCTACAATATCATTAGGACCTTATGGCATTACCATGGAGGTTGCCAAGTTGAAAGAGTGGTTGATCATGAGTACAAGGTTCTCGGTGTTGATGCTCTCAGGGTTATCGATGGATGCTTGGAAGGTATGTAAAAGCATGGCAAATATTTTATGAGCTACAAACTTATACATTTATGTATACTAATCTCTTGTTCCTTTTTTTTTTTTTTTTTTTTTGTGTGATGCAGGTACATGGGAAATAGGATTCTACATGTTAGATTTTCTTAGGAAAAGAGAGGAAAAAAACAAATTTGAGACTCTCTTGATATGCATTTTTTTGGGGCTATATTTAATATGTCATTATTATTGATTGGAAACGTTTGAATTGATTTATGCGGAAGCAAAATGATGAAACAAATTCGTGAATGGCAGAAGGGGTTATTGCTAGAACGATATACACATATATGTGTGTGTGTATATATATATATATAATGTATATGCTTCCCCTTGACTACTTCTAGTGTTCTAGTTGATCAATTACACTTGTGGCTTAGGGGTTGTCCTTACTTGTATCTCTGCCTTGCCGGGCCTCAAAAGCCAAGGACTTTTCTTTTTTGTGATTCAAAATCAAGACCATGGAAAAACCATGGAGGCATTGTAGATAATAAAGGGTGAGAGAAAATGCGAGAAATAGTCTTTGATAGAACTTAGAAACACCGAAGGGCCAACAAAAAAAAAAAAAAAAAAATCCAGGAAAAAAAAAAGGATATTGGTAGGATATGCTTATTGTCACTCAGCCACGTTAAGGATAGCATCTCCTTTGAAACACAATTTTTTCGTTCTTTTAGTAGACATACAAGAGTGGAGAATCTTAAATATAGCTGAGAGGGCATTTTCAAAGCTGATGTTTCTATGGAGTGACCACATCCTGAAAACACCTTGAAAAACAGCACTAAAAGTATATTCAAGGCATAAACGATTAGGTATGCCAGCGGTTTTATTCCATTTTTTTCCTTCGAGCTGAGTCTAACCGCCTATAAATAGGTTGGCGTCGAATCCAAGGAGAGACCAAGCCAGCGGTTTTGCAGGCTGAAAGAAGAAGAAGAAGACGATGATGACTTAGTTTTCACTAAGCCAATCCAGCCATAGGGCGGCTCTTTTTGGCAAGCATTACTAATCTGCGAGATTAGTTATGTCCATGACTTGCCAAGAGGAGTTGCCCTGTAGCTGTTTTGGCTTACCCTTTTATAGCCTACTTAACGATCTTGTAAGTTATACTAAAGGTTAAGTGTTTTTCTTTTCTCCTTTTATAAAATAAAGAGAGAACGCAACTGACATCAAAGTTAACTAGTACATCATAACTATTTTTGGCATCTAACAGTAAACTCATCACACACTAAGTCTCCCACACAAATTAGATTACCAAATAATATTATTTTGTCATATACTTCCTACAACATTGTGCAAATCGATAGTGCATGGTGAAAAATTTCTCAGTCCCTCCATAACAGAGAGCGTGACAACACAAATGAGACCAATATCTTGCACTAAACTTCTAGCATGATTTTTAAGCTCAAAAAAAAGTTGCAGAAAATCCCGTTAGCGAGAAAAAATCCGTGTGTTAATGATGCTTTCTAGGCAATGGTAAAAGGTTTTTCACACATTAGGCCAGTTATAGATGCCTTGCTGCATCTTGATTTTCTTCAAATTCCGTCTTTTCACTGTCACATATTTTGCTTATTCCATGATCTGGAGAACAAATATCAGCCCTAGTGACGACTATACCTTGCTTTTATACTTAAAGATTTAGTGCTAATTAGTAATTAAAAACAGATAAAATAAAAATAAACAATAATAACTAAATCAAGAGGCAGCAAGGTTATAGTTAAATGTTTCTTCAAAAAAGCAGTGAAGACCAACACCTCAACGTTAAAAACAAGTCTTGTGTTGCATAGCAAGAAGATAATATTTTCTGGACAAGTGGAGTGATTCATGGATGTGGAGAACGAACGCTAAAACTCAATACTTTTTATATGGGAAAATACGAGGGTTATATTGAAAGGCAGTTTTTTTTTTTTATTAAGAATCCCCTGTGAATACATTAAAAATGAGATATGGGTGCATTTAATGGGCAGCATTCAGGTTCCCCTACGTAGGGTACTACATGAACTCATAACACTACATTTACTGGCAATGGCCATAAAATTAACATTCATATAACAGTATAGACTCATTTTTACACTATACACACTCTTTCTAAAATCTATCTGTAATATACATAATATTTAATACTCTTTATAAGAGGCCCCCTCTTCCCCCAAGCTACCTATATAGGCTTTATGGGCTCTATATAGAACGCTGTAGCGAGGGCTGCCTCTCTAATATGTGTTCTTGAAGTCTTACTATAATTACACTCGTGCTCTTAAATTGGGAATCCGGTTTAGCTACCGGCTTGTACTAAGATCTTGTCAAAATATTACTAAAGAGATTTCTGAGATACTTCCATACAGAAGATAATTAAATAAATAGAACACTCAAAATATATATCAGCATTTGATGGATTTTTGAGGTCCCACAATAATATTGTAAGACCACCATCCTCTAATTAGTTAGGCTTCTTAATTATGCAATCTATGCATGAACTAATCCTTTTTTTTTTTTTTTTCTAATTCATGTCTACATTGTCTGTTTCCCCATTTGCATCGAATTAGACTCGGTACTAATCAAACTTGTTCTACATTAATCTTGTGTTAATTTGTATTCTAACGTAAGCTCCACTGTGTGATAGCTTTGCTTAATGTTGTTTAATACATATTAGGACCATAGGAAAGTGTCATTAGACACCTCATTACTTTTGTTTGATGTGTACGTAATTACATACTTAATTCTTTGTTTTTAATATATTTTGTTGAAGTGTTCCTATTGGAGACTATTTCCGTCTTGGTTGGTTGAAAATGGTTTAAAATTTGAACTTGTTTCATCTGAAGTTAATTGTTGTTTAGCTAACCAAACGACAACGAAAAGGTCATACATAGTTTATTGAAGAAACGGACGTACACAAAATGGTGATTTGGCTAGTCATTTTGTTTTAAAAAAAAAGTGTCGAGACTTTATTTAATTATTGTCAAATACAATTCTGATGTTTGGTTTAGTTGAAATATTTAATAAAGTCTGCTTGCGCGAAGCCTGATAGAAACCTATAGAGGAATTAAAAACGTGGACAGAGTCTGCTATCTATATAACTCCCCTAGAATCAGCTAAATTGTCTGAAGTTTTAAAATAAATAAAAATATCTTAACTTGTATGGAGCTAACGATTAATAGAGAAGCAATTTTCTATCTAGAGAAAATGAGAATATGGAGAAACATTTCGATATTGGATTGTACCTTATACTTCTTCGTCCCATTATGATGGCATTTTATAGCACGAATTAGGGTGTATAATACCTAACACGATTTATTTCGAATGTTACAAATTGAGCCAAAACATTTTCTTTTCCTAATTAAGTTCTTATAGCTTAACTTGCATGGGCGGATGGATTAAGAGTGAAACTAAACGAAAATGAAGTTTGTTAAATGAACTTAGGGAGTAGACATCCCCAAAAGCTAGTTCAATGAGGAGAGGGCGTCCAATCCACATATAAACATCATAAGAGTCTAACAATTCAGTGATATGAGACAGATTCAACTTCTAACAAAGTTGTCATTAATGCAAATGTGATACTAAAATAAAATTCCAAAAATAGTCTTCAATTGTATGATGTGTAGCAAAGTATGAAGCAAATTTGTACACAAAGAACAGATAATGCAAAAGATCATCAAATTTAGAGACACCGAAAAGCCAAGTATACTACGTATAAAGCGAAAGAAAGGGAAAGGGAATCTGAAACCAGAATATGCCATTTACAAGGCTCTTGTTTCTCATCTTAGCTTGACTAAATGGAGAATCTCCTGATTCTCCTCTCAGCTACTTTTTTCCTCTTCTCCCTCCCCCCGTACAGAAAGACAAGCAAAAATCTTCATATTCTTGAAAAGAAGCTTTTTCTGGGGCTTGAATATGGAACCCCTACCCGCACTCAGAATAAAGCAGAAAAAAGTAGGTTATCCAAAGCATAACCCTTCAGCATATGCCATTTCTTCGAAGGTTTATTCCATCTCTTGAGCCAAAGCTTCAGTGTATATAAACCTTGGCAATGTGTTTGATTGTAAACTCAGAAGCATTGAAGAGACCAAACAAGAGCTGGTTCTTTAAGCAAACCAGTTATAGGGCTTCTCTTTCTTGGCAGGTCTACATATATATATATATATATATGTATATATTGTATATATAATGTTTGGTGATTGGGAGCTAAAGAGCAACCGACACTAATCTCCAGACCTGCCAAAGGAGAGTTGCCCTATGACTGCTTTGGCTTAGCTTAATCTCATGCCACGTTAAAAACTTTAGGGTACGTGACTAATTACGATCATGTTAAAAAGGCGAATTCTTATTTTTTGTAATTTATATGCAAGACTAATGATGTGTGTGTGTGTGTGTGTGTGTGTTTTCTTTTCTTTTTTCTTTTTTTTTTTTTAAATGTTTTTCAAATGTGTTTTATGCTTGCCATGATTATCAATCACCAAACATCACTAAACTGATGATTAATGACCCCGCTGAGTGATAATAGAGATTTGAGTAAGAGCTTCCAAATTCTTTTTATTATTATTATTATTATTAAGTGGAAGTCATCGTACAAAGGATGATTAGTTTGCAAACTAATTTTTTTTAATGAAATAAATTGAATAGAGCTTGTAAAACTGGATTTACTTTGTCAAATTTTACATCTTTCTTTACTCTTACCAATATGTAATGAAACGTCTTTCCTAGATAGCAAGATCACAGGTAAATGTTCAGTATTTGAGTCCTATTACAGTAATCATAAACAAATTTAGTGGAAATTTCCTTGCTTAATTGCATAGAAGTACTTATAGCGTTATAGAAGAAGAGGGTTATTTATTAAAAGCAAAATAATTAAACTTTGGTCAAGTAATTATAAAACCAAAATTTCCACTTCTCCAGTATGTAATAATTGGTGCAATTAGATTGTGGTCATAGAGTAAATATTTCGTTTTCAAGTTTTCAGCAAAAAGCACATTTTCTTCTCTAATTAGCCCTCTCTTTCACATACAAACCGTGAACATATCAACATCACCATCTATTTTTTTTTCTTTTTTTCTTTTTTTTTTTTTCAAAGCAAAATCCTTTTCATTGCATTGGTTATTGGTTGGTCTTTCAAACGACACATGACTAAACTAACAGGCTCATTTGTGAATTTTGTGGTCCAATTATATTTTTATATGTGTAGCTGCCTCTATCTTGAAGTTGAGAGTCTTGAATTTTTCTGTCTTGCACATGGCAACAGCGTGGCTATAGGGACCATAGGAAACAACCAAACATTTACTAGCAATCAAATAAATCACTTATAATTAGGTATATTATCTGGAATTAATTAACCATTTGGATACTGCCAAGTGAAGACCATAGAAGAGACCTTTTCTTTCCCTTTTTTTTTCTTTCTTTCTTTTTTTTTTTAATGGAAAAAAGGCATAACATGGTTAGTTATAATTTATTACATTTTGAGAATAACATATATAAGAAATATGATCTCGTAATCTTCATGCAAAAATCCAACTACTCGTTTGTAATGAATAATGAAATAGAATTCGTTTGAAAAATAAAAAGAGTTTGAAGCTATTTATCAAACGGGTTCATGACAAAAGTGGCGATGAAATTTCGATGATGCTTCAAAGGAATAGGTTCATCCAAACCCTACCAATTATGTATGCAAAGTGTGACTTGAATAGTTATTAATGATCGGTTTGGATGGATTATAATTGAAACTCACAATCTAAACAATAAATTTGAATTTTGTGTTAAAAAAACATTATTATTATTATTTTTTTTTTTTTTTGAAAAATGAGGCTAAATCCCAAATGATAAAAAATTGGCCGAAGCTATAATGCTCTTCTCAGAGAGACTTTGCATGAATATAATATTCGCATAAGGAAAAAATGAATAATAACAGAGAGAGATGAATACGACTTGGTATGTTTAAGAAACGGGTAATGCATATTGTATGATTATCGCATGCTTAGTGTAATCATAATTTTTTTTCCCTTTTAACATTCTTTCTTTATCTTCTTCTAATCTTCTTTTTTTTTAATCATTCCGAAAGTCAAGGACAGTCGTACTTACTTTTTTTTTTTTTTTTTCCACTTTGCTTTTGCTTTAATTTGTTGTTATTGACTCAATTGCTTTGTTGAACTTGACTACAGCACCTAATATACGTCGAGACAGCGACAAAATACCCAAAAAAAAAAGAAAGAAAGAAAGAAAGAAATTCCCAAACTGCCCAAAAAGAAGAAAAGTGAACCCAACATGTATAACTTCCTTTTCTGCTAGAAACAATTAAATATACATATTTATACAGCTTCTAAAGGATGTAGCTTAATAAATTATCTTTCCAAAAAAAAAAAAATTTTTTTGTTTAATTTAATAAAAGATATACATATATAAATATAAAAATAAAAAGATTAAGCATAAGATCGGATTTTTTCTTCTTTTTGCCACCTAAGATTTGGTTGGTGTGTCGTTCCAAGTGAATATGGGACAAATGGAGCGTTTATAGTGGAATTTTTTCTAAACTTAAGGCTTAAGCAAACTGTGGGAGTGAAGTACTCAAAGGAGTCTTTCACGCTTTAAAGCCATTTTGGCCCCGCATTGATAATAGTGCCGGCCAACGTCTGCCCTCTTTTTGTCGTCCCACTCCTTCTGTTTCCAACCTAGACTTACCCAAAACATCCTTTATCTTCACTTTAGACAAAACCGATATATTTATAAAATTAAAAAAAAAAAAGTTAAAAACATCATTTGTTCATGATCATCACTTAACCATATTATCAAATCTCATAATTTTCATCGTAGTAACATAATATAATCATAATTTTATTTTCTGATTCTGCAATACATATAAAATAAAGTTTTTTTTTTTAAACCTCCTTTATTAAATTAAAAGAGGTAGGTGTAATAAACGTGCTCCAGTGAGTCTTTGGAGGAGTTTGAGATAATCATCCAAACTTATTAATTCAATTTTTTTTTATCTTTTTCCTAAAAGATTTTTGTCTTTTTCTCAAAAAATTTTTTGTCTTTTTCCCAAAAAATTTTTTATCTTTTCTAAAAATTCAAAAAAATTTACTATTTAAACTTAAAAATCTCAACTCAAACTACTCTACCAAATACCACGTCTATATATTTTCCAAGTTTGGAGGCTACGTCTAAGACATCAAGAGTTGTTAATTAAAGTGACAAGTTAAGCCAAAAAAATAAAAAAAGAATTCGATAGAGAAAGCAGACATATGAATTATGAATTTTAATTAAGCTTTGCAGATATTGATTGGTTTGCAATCTTGTTGAGTGTTTTAAGCGTAAATTTCGAGAACAGCTTGTTGATGCCAACTTGATCGATTAAGACCGATTGATGGATTGATTGGTCCATACAATTAATTATTGTTGCTTGCTCATTTAGGATTCTGTTTTTTTTTTTTTAATTTTTTTTGGTGCCATTTTTGTTAAGAGTTAAAAGAACAAATTACGCATCTTAATATTACAGATTAATGTGAATAACCAGTATTTAGATTGGAAATTATTTCATAAAGTATATCATAATTTTGCTCGAACTTAAATTTATTCCGCATACTTTTATCCTTTTGACATGATTTTAATTGTAGCTGACATTTAGAAAAACGTTCTTAATGTTTTTAGCCATTCCTAACATAGAGAACTCGTAACAAGGTATGCCTTACAAATTCAATGTTATTTCAACTATTTAAGAATAAGTTTGGTTGACAACATCAAACCGGCTTAAGAGCAGGCGCCAGTTTTAGTACGGTCAGCTCTGTAAATATGAAACGAAAGAGTCAACATGTCATACCATTATGTTCCCATTGGCCACTCTGTCCGAAACACATTTAATATAAGGTCGATGTATTTCTACATTTTCCAAAAGAAAACGAGAAAGGAAAAGGGCAAGAAAGAGAACTTATCTTATAAAAAGCACCACCACTGCCGACGGATGATTTGAGTTGCAAACAAGAAGAAGCTGATAGGTGGAAACTTTGAGGTCAATTTTATATATATATATATATATATATATATATAGGGAGAGAGAGCAAAACAAGTTCCTTTTTTCTTTTCTTTCTGCGGTGGAGAGAAGAGGAGGGAAGCGAAAAGAAAAGAAAAGAAAAGAAAAGAAAAGAAAAAGAAAAAAAATGAATTCACCAAGGTTGAAAGAGGCCACGCAAGTATGCTTTAACAGTTGCTGTCCAATGCCTTCCTTCAACATGACAGAAGAACAGCAGAAAACCGACTCTAAGCCAGCCAGAACGTCTGCGGTCTGCCGCAGAGACTTTGTGCAGAACACAGCAGCCTCCATATTTCCAAACGCGAATTTCACCAACCCCGAATCTCTTCCGTCTCAGAAAGAATCATTCCTTGAGTTCAAAAGAGCGTACCCTCAGTACTACGAGACGCAGCAAGTGGATGACATACGAGCTCAAGAGTACTATCACCTTTCCCGGTCCAATCACGCCTGCCTTGATTACATAGGCATAGGCCTCTTCTCCCATGCCCAGCTGCAGAAACATAAATTCCAACTAGCTTCATCTTCCTCTGCCTCTCCTCTTCCGCCGAATCCATCGCCTTCTCGGAGTTTGAATTTTCCTTTCTTCGGCATATCCTACAAGACGGGAAATCTGAAGGTTCAGCTACTTCATGGTGGACAAGAATCCGTGCTGGAATCCGCGATGAAGAAAAGGATTATGAGCTTTCTTCACATCTCTGAAAACGATTACAGCATGGTTTTCACTGCCAACAGAACATCGGCTTTCAAACTCGTTGCGAATTCCTACCCCTACAAGACTAGTCGTAAGCTTTTGACGGTTTATGATTATGAGAGCGAGGCAGTGGAGGCGATGATCCATAGCTCGGAGAAGAGAGGAGCTCATGCCATGTCAGCGGAGTTTTCTTGGCCTAGGCTGAGGATTAACTCGTCCAAGTTGAGGAACATGATGGTGAGCAAGAGGGAGAACAAGATGAAGAAGAAGAAGAGGGGGATTTTTGTGTTCCCGCTCCATTCTAGAGTCACGGGAGCAAGATATCCGTATTTATGGATGAGCATAGCTCAGGAGAACGGGTGGCATGTGTTGATTGATGCTTGTGCACTGGGACCCAAGGACATGGACAGCTTTGGCTTTTCTCTCTTGAGACCAGATTTCCTTGTTTGTTCCTTCTACAAGGTCTTCGGAGAAAACCCGTCCGGGTTTGGATGCCTCTTTGTCAAGAAGTCTGTCATTCCCATCCTGGAGGACTCCACAAGCACAGGGATAGTGAATATTGTCCCTGCAACGGAGCTGCTTCAATTAGCGGAGGATTCGTCCGGTACTGATCTAGAACTTGATCAGACGGCTAAATTTCGCTTGGAAGAATCTGTATTAACTTCGCCGAGCTCCTTCTCTGGTCCTTTATCCAATCAAACCAGCCAGTCCCAGTCTCAAAAGGTGGAGCAAGGAGAATCCTCTGACGTCCCAAATGTGGAAATAGCTGGAATAGTAGAAGGACCAAAAGGTTCAGAAACAGGAACATCGGAAATACACGTTGAGCATGAAAGAAGCAGCGAAAATGGGGACCAGGAGCTTGAATGCAAGTGCTTGGACCAAGTGGATTCACTTGGGCTGATACTGATTACGAATCGGTCAAGGTACCTAATAAACTGGCTCGTGAACTCTTTATTGAAGCTTGAACATCCTAACGCAGAGGGAGTTCGTTTGGTGAGAATATATGGACCGAAGATAAAATTTGACCGAGGTCCAGCCTTGGCGTTCAATATTTTTGATTGGAAAGGAGAAAAGGTCGAACCTGTTCTGGTACAGAAACTGGCTGATAGAAGCAGCATATCTCTTAGCTATGGGTTCCTGCACCACATCTACTTCTCAGATAAGTATGCAGAAATGAAGGAGAGATTCCTAGAGAAAAGAGAACGAGGATCAAACAAAACGGCGGCAAGTAATTCTAAGGGCAAATGCGATCAAGGAATCACCGTGGTTACAGCTGCACTCGGGTTCCTGGCCAATTTCGAAGACACGTACAGGCTTTGGGCTTTTGTGGCACAATTTCTGGACGCAGACTTTGTGGAGAAGGAGAGATGGAGGTATACCTCTCTTAATCAGAATACCATCGAAGTTTGAACAAAAACAAAAACAATCAAAATTTCTTAAATTCTTTTATTTCTGAAGTTTCAAAAGTGGAAATATTTCATGTCAACTTTACACTTATGTATATTGTCGAAAGAAAACAGAGGTACTCGATTAATTCTTTCATAACGATGAGTTCAGCGAGTTCATTCTGTAATTGTGTTATCCTCTGTATCTGCATATTCTTTTCTTCATGTTCAAACATGCATAATTATAGCCGAAATCCACAATGGACAACAAACCAGCATCTAAAACAATTCACTTGGAACTAAGAAACCATTTGTGTTTTTGAAGCGCGTGATAATTTAATGTCAGTTTGTCATTCTTCCACAAATTAGTAAAGAGGTCTCCATCTGTTCAGCAAAAAATACAAAACCCTCTATCAGCTATAGCTCAACTTTGATAAGTGGGAAAATTCATAACGAACGTGCCACAACTTTTCACATCTGAAAAATCAATGAATTCTTGCTTCATTTTCAAACAGTATAGACACAAGGAAGATAATAATGAGTTACCACAGGGAGAATAAGATAAACAAATGATTGAATTATTGAGTTATTGCTGACATGATACCTCAACTCTTCGATTGGTATGAAGCGTAATTAAGTATTTTATAGGATGGCCCGTAAATTGGACTATTCTTATATAATGTCTATATCTATGATGCGTAGATATCAAATATAAAATCTATTCATTTTCTTTTAAAGGTATAAAGGAAAAGGTTTCTTCGACAGTTTATCATCTGGAAAAACAAAAAGGTCTACCTCATTGACTGAAATTCAATTCAAGCTCATCACTTATACCCCCTCCAGTGCAGTGCCAAGAAAGTGTTGGTTAAGATGTGGCTTTTCAAACGTTATTATTGGGAACTGACTATAAGAAAACTCTCATCAGTTTATAGCTTATTTTTTATTTTTAAGGGTTAACTTCTCTTTCAGTTCGTAATATTATATTGAATAGAAAGAAACTGCACCTTAAGGCTGCTAGACTAGTAGACCAGGTTTAAGACTTTGACCAAGGAACCTACAGAGAACGATACCGAGTTCAAGTTGTGTGCAAGAGAGATTAAATTGGATGAACTGAAAAAATTTCTTGCCAAAGTCTAATAAAGAATCAAACTTGGTATATTTCCATATTTGATACATTTAACTGCCACTGCATCTTATATATATGTTGAATAATTAATACCAAAAGAAGAGAGAAGAGTTGGACATCGTTAAAGGTTATCTTCATCTGCTGAAAGACAAGAGTTTTAGTAAAGTCAGTAGCACTGAACTCGGAGTAGACGATGGTAACTAAACCATTTTCTCTGTTACACATTCAAGTGCAAAACATTATTTGTATTACGTGACCATGAATACGGTCTCAAGATTCTCCTCGGCCTAACATAAAAAAATTTAAGTATTAAGATCAAAAGATTATCAACTACAAAGACAAAGGCTCTTAACAGTGAAAGTATACTTATCTTATCAAGAATGGTTATGAAAATTCCCTTCAAGACAAACTTGATTTGTAAGGAGACTGAGCACTTCATGGATGTCCTCCTTCTGAGGGTGGCTAGAATCTCCAACTAGAAATTCACGTGCCTGACCATTTACCTCTATGACACTGGAACCCGGTGCCTTTTTTATGCCTTTCTCCTTCATTAGCCTCCTCACCCTCGTAACATCAGCCCATCTTTTGTTGCCAGCATATATGTTCGATAGGAGCACATATGCCCCACTATCTTGAGACTCAAGCTCCATGAGGCGATCCAATATCTCTTGGGAAAGTTCAACATTTCCAGTGGCCTGGCAAGAACTAAGAATAGCTCCCCATATCAACACATCAGGCGTCATGGGCATAGTCTTTACTAAATTTTGGGCCTCATCCAGCATCCCAGCCCGACAAAGCAAATCAACCATGCAACCATAATGTTCTAACCGCGGAGAAATATTATAGGGTTCTCTGGTCATCTGATGAAAGTACCTACGCCCTTCATCAACCAAGCCAGAATGACAACAAGCTGTCAAAATGGCTAGAAAGGTCACCTCATTTGGCTTGGTGCTACTAGACCTTGTCATTTCTTCAAATTTTCGGAGAACCTCGTCCCCGTGGCCATTCATTGCCAAACCTCCCAGCAAGGCATTCCATGTGATAATATTTCTAGAAGCCATTTCGTTGAAGGTCAGCAATGCCATGTCTATACAGCCACACTTTGCATACATGTCAACCATTGCAGTCCCAATTTGAATATCCCACTTGATGCCCCTACGATCAATATACTCATGGACCCATCTACCATAATGGAGAGCCCCAAGGCTGGCGCAGGCTGAGAGCACGCTAGTAAGTATGATTTTGTCAGGTTCGACGCCTGAATACTGCATGTTGCAGAACAACTCCAATGCCTCTTTGGGACGTTTACATTGCACCAATCCACTTATCATGCAGGTCCAGGAAACAATATCCCTCTCACGAAGTTCATCAAACACTTTCTTTGCCTCACACAAATTCTCACACTTAACATACATATCCATCAGAGCATTGCCCACAACCAGTGGTGTCTTCTCCACGGGGCACTTCGAAACCACTCCATGGATCCCCTTCCCCAAATTCAAATACCCCTTTCGGCCACAAGCCACAAGCACGCTAACGAAAGTCGCCATATTAGGCTCAACATCCATCCTCGTAAACAATGCAACGGCCTCATCGAACAACCCTGTTCTCACAAACCCAGATACCAGACAGGTCCAAGAAACCACATCTCTCACAAGCATTTCATCAAACACTTTGCTAGCACCACGGCATTCGCCACAAACACTATACAAATGAACCAACGAGTTTTGCACGTAGACATGACTTGAAAAACCCATCACAACAATCACACCATGTACCTGTCTGCCTTCTTTAATTCCCAAAAACTTGGAACAAGATTTCAAAACTGCCGGAAAAGTAAATGTATCAGGCAAAAAGCCGTCACTCACTATCCGTCTATAAACCCAAACGGCTGCCCTCGGCGTTTCACTTGCAGCATACCCAGAAATCATAGTGTTGAAAGGGAAAGAGCTCGAGCGACAATCTAAATGTTTAAGAAAATCACAAGCGTAATCTACGACGCCGACAGATTTTCCAAAGTACTCGACAACGTTGTTAGCTACCAAGTCATTGGAGACCAGACCGGTTGTCAATAAGTGTGCGTGGATTTGCTTGAAGGACCTCCAGTTTTTGCACCTTCGGATGTAGTCCAATACAACCCATTTTGAAGAATGCATGCTACGAGCTGATGCCAAATAGAAGCTCCCATAAAGTGGGAACTAACTAGCTGTAACTGAAACTGGAAATCGCTAGTTCGATTTCAACTTGCTTCTGTCGGGTTTTTTTTTTTTTTTTTTTTTTTTTTTTTTTTTGGTTTAGATTTCAAGTTTTCTGTTGTTTTCATAAAATTTTTGTCGTTTTAACTTTTTGGAACTTCTTGTTTATCAAGTCGTATTTTCTTGCTGTTGTAATGATGACGTGTTATTTAGTTTTCTGTTATTTTTTCTTGGTGTCGTAGTTTTCTAAGTGGACGTTGGAAGGAAATTTTTTGTCGTTTCTCTTGCTATTGTCTTTTCCAATTAACTCTTGTTGCCTTTTTTTTTTTTTTTTTTTACTCGCTTTAACGGCGTTGTTGTGGGTTTTCATGTTATTGTCGTTTTTGTGTTTTGCGTCCTTCTTTGTTGCTTTTTGTTCCTTAGTTCGTTTCGAAAAATGGTTGTCCTGTTGTTTTCTTATTAACATCGCTTATTACTTTTCATGTCGTTATGTGGTTCTCCTTTAAAAATACATTGTCGTTTTCAGGTTAGTGTCGATCTTTAACGTCAACGTTGTTTTTTGACTGTCAAATTCTGTTGATGTTCTTTATTTTTTTACTTCATTTTTTTTTTTTACCTATTTTCAAATTTGTTTTCAATGGTGTCGTCGTATTTAGAATGTATGTGGTTTCTCTTTTTATTATCGTTTTTATTCGAATGCCGTTTTCACTTATACCGTTTTTCTATAATTATTAACATCGTTTTCATATACGAGCCGTTTTCATGTTGTATTACTTTCCTTTTTGTCGTTTCTATAATTTGTTTCGTTTCATTATTTATTTTTAAATGCCTTTTCTTTTGACGTAGTTTTTGAATATTGTTTTAGTGACATTCAAGAGAGTCAAAAATGGATCTCAAACGGTGTCCTCTTCTCATGGCCTTTCAACCGCCGGAAATCTTCCTGAAAGCAAACATAAAAAGAAGTACAAAAATCCGCTTCAACATAGTAAAAATCTATGTTATTTTAAGATTCGTCCTAATTTTTTTTTTTCTTGTAGATTTTGATATGTGTTTTGGATATTTAGTCGCTTGTCATTTTCCTAAAATTTATGTCGCTGCTTTCGACATTGTCGTTTTAAAGTTGATTGTTTTCCAGGTTATCGTCTATTTTTCTTATTGTTGTCCTTTTTAAAGATCTGTTTTTGTCTCGCTAAAAGGCATAGGCCGTGGCTACTTTCAAATTTTTCTTTTTATCCTTCTAGTTCTAGCATCTATAAATTTTTTTTCCATTTAATGTAACGTCGTTTTCTAATTTTTAGACATTTGATTTGGTAAAAGCACATTAATTAATTCCTTTAATGACATGAGCTTTTGTTTTGCATCATATTTTGAAAGAAAAACCTTTAATAATTAAATTAAATTTTAAGAATCTAATTTATGAGTATTTATGTTAAAAATTTACAATACTTAATATAGAACTGTAAATTGTTGAAAATAATATATTATCCATTATTCTATTGTAAAAGAAAAAAAAAGCATTAGAACAATGTTTTTTCTCCTTGCCTCTCGTTCCATCACTTGGTAAGTTCTAAACATGTCATGTTGGCAATTCTAAATAAAAAAATTTAGAATTGTATTTTTTTTAATTTTGCATTTGCTACATATTATAAAAGGGAAAGTTTGTAGTAAAGTCTTATTTATATATCCTATCAATAGAGTTCATTTTTAAATTATTCTGATATGATCAAATGGCTGAAATATTACTTGTGTAAGATAATTATAATGTACCTTAACTGCCCCCCTCCCTATATTTGCTTTGCCCCCCCCCCCCCCAAGAAACCAGATCTACCCCTTCCCATTGGTGCTGACGAAGGCTACCCGCTCCCCCCCCCCCCCCCGATGCCGACGAAGATAAAGCCTCCAATAAACTAGATCCAACACCCCCCCCCACCCCCCGACGTCAACGAAACCCCCTCTCTGATGCGAACCACCCCGCCAAGAATAACAAGACTCGAGAGCGAAAAGGAACCCAAGACCATTCTACGATTAGGTTTGCATGGGAGACCTCGACCCGTTGCTTCAACAAAAACAAGAACCTTAATATATTTGACCTCAACTCATTATTTAATGCAAAACAAGAACCTCAGTATAAGGAAGACGCCACAAACGGTAGTGGAAATCCATTTGATAAGTCGATAGTGAATGTCACGGAAAATTCTAATAAATTCGAATGGTTCGTCAAATAACCATAGAAAAAATTCTCATATTTCTGAATAATTACTTCTTCCAAAAACCTCCTCATTAGCTTCAGAGCATGCCTTTTTATAGGTTGCTAGGTACAATTCTCTTTCCATAATTTATCCTCTAATAAATTCAGTTTTGACAAATAAGAAAACAAATCAGGAAACTGACATACTCTTCCTAATTCATGCCTACAACTAGAAAAGGAAAGATTAAGTATTTAAATTAGCTTTATTATTAGCCATTACACCAAAAGAATCACGCCTAAATAAGGAAAGTTAAATAAATTGGCATGCAAGTCTTACAACTTTGCATTTGCTAGATTCTTCTAGAACTTAAATAGGATCCGCATTTCATGCTCTTGTGCTAGTCATGCCCTCATCATTCCCCTTTCCTGCCGATGCTGACGAGGCAACCTCCCAGCCCCCCCTCCCCCGACACCGCGAAAGCTCCCCCTTCCTCTCGCAAGTTGCCCACCCAGAAACTGACAACGAGCACCCCCGACCCCCCTCGCCCAAGAATCGGCGACACCCCTCCCTCCCCCGACGTCGTCAACTGTAAACAATGTTAGTTTTTTTTTTTATTATTATATTCTATACAAGTATAAAGTAATGTATATTATAATTATTATATGCAATCAATTTTTCAGTCGTTCGATTATATTTTAACAGTTTAAAAATAAGTTTTACCAATAGAGTTTATAAATGAGATTTTATTATAGCTTTACCTATTATAAAAAAGATAAAAGACACTAACACAATGTCTTTTGTTCTTGCCTCCTATTCCATCACATGATGTGTTAAAAGTCCACCACGTGGCAATTCTTAAAAAAATAGTGTTTTTAAATTTTTCTTTGCTCCCTTGCCTACTTTTTAAAATATTTATTTATTTATTTATTTTTCAAAAATTTTTGTTTTGTTTTATTTATGTATTCCATGCAATTAGTATCTTGAAAAAGTGGTGACTGGAGTTTGGGCATGGTTTGGAGTCTGAACACTGGACCAATCTGGGAAAACAGCGTGGAGTTTCATTTGCAACATCTAGTAACCAATGTAATAACCAATCTTAACCCCCTCTTATTAAAATTTGAGGGGACAAAAAAAAAAAAGAAAAACTACAACAACAACAATCTTGACCCCCAGTGGACTAGATACATAAATTTTTCGTAGTTATCCAACAAAATTATTGGGATCAACTTCAAGGATATTTCATTGGATTTTATCCACACCACTCACAATTTTAGTCATTTCTACTTTTTTTAATTAATTATTATTTCTTAACTCTCTCTTTTTTTTTTTTTAACGAGAATAGTCATAATATTTCTAAAATTTTCAATCTTATGAATAAAAATACTTCCTTAAATATGATAAAAATAAATTATTTATATTAATTTTCTCAATTTATTACTCAAAATCTTTCGTGTCATCGTTAAAATAAATTTTAACGGTCAAAACTCAAACGAGACATTATTATTTCCTAATTGACGGTATTTAATCACTTTCTTTTTTTCTTCTTTTTCCTTCTTATTGTCGCGCCCAGCCGACTCCGACTCTCATCCCTCCTCAAATTGTTGTTGGTTGACTTGCTAAGGCTCCACGTGTCGAGGACTAAGCAAAATTGGTCCCCACAAGAGACGGCTCTAATGCAGGACGCGTGTCAATGCCAACCTGGGAAAAAGGACTCTATTATGTGGAGAAAACCACGCCTAAAAAGGAAAACAGTGAGGCTCACCTGCAATGCGACACGTGTCCCACCTCACATGACCACACCTCGTGGCCCACAATTACGACAGTCCGCTCAGAATGGTCCACGTACCACCTCACCCTTTTTTTTTTTTTTTTTAATTTCCCCTAGTTGCTGACCCACCAACCATCTGTGGACCCCCACCTTACCTCGCACGTGCTCAGAGAAGCTTCACGTGACCCCTTCTCCCTCGTGTGAGCCCCCTCGGTTTCAGTCCATCACTCATCGCTCATTACGCTGGTGCCCAAACCCAAAAAGGAGTGGGCCCCATCTTCAACGTCCAATCCCAACCTCACGTGACCCCCAGACAGAAATTACTTTTTTTTTTTTTTATAAATTTATTAAGTGTAAAATTGCATCCAATATCTTTATTCTTAGAGTAATTAATCAGATAATTTTTAAAATTTTTAAAACATGACGATTTGATATTTATTTTATTATTTTAACTGGAATGATCTTAAATTTTTAAAATATTGACTATTATATTATTTTTTTATAATTATGTTTATTTTTAACAAAAATGAGAAGGTATTTAATAATTTATTAATAATTAATTTTTAAAAAAATTAAAATAATTTATTTATCTCTCCTCGAAACCAAAGCCTAGATTTGGGGGCCAAGATCAAAATCAAGGACAGGGCAAGCTCGGCGGGGGGTGGGGGGAGGGGGGTGCCAAGCTCGGCGAGAATGAGGGGAGGGCATTCGAGCTCGCCGCAGGGGGGGGGGGGAGGGGGGTTTCAAGTTCCTTTAATTGTTGATGATTTTCCATAAACGTAATGAGAATATAACATGTGTTTACTAATTACCAGATAATGAAGTATGGATATATCAAGATTGACCAAGATATCGAGGTCAAAGGTGTTAAATCGAATATATCAAAATAAAGACGTGCATAGGGGCAATCAAGATTGACAAGTACAAAGCCAAGTACTCCAATGGATTGAGAAATACATAACCAAGAACTTCAATCACCATCGAGGTCAAGATAGAACGATGACTTTTTTTGATCGAGGAATGCCTCAATAGGGACCTCAAGAATGAAGGAGTCCATGCTTTAACAATGCACGTGCAATTGACACATAAAGGGATTTCATATTATTCGATATGTGTCTCTTAATATTCACGGTATGTTAAGGAATCCTTCAACCTTTTCTATAGCAAGAAATATGTTCGGATCTTAAAATAACAATTGGTGACAAATTTTAATCATATAAGAGACGACATAATTTGGATTATCCAGACAGCTGCCTATACATAAAGTACTTGACAGGGCATCGACGTGGAAAATATTCTCAACGCTAGTGGCATCGTTAATTGATGCTCCCTAGCTATTAGACTACAGTCACAAAAAATTTTCAAATGAAGAATTCTTTATGCTAATTTGGTTCGGTTATCATAATTTGTTTTCGTTGGTACTTGCCAACGAAAACCAGTACCGAAACTTATAGCAACTCATAATTTGGTTCGATTATCCTCGTCCGAAGTAAGGGGAAAAGGGAAGAGGAGTTTCTAACTAAAGCAGAAAGGCCTTTAGATGCACAAAACCTTGATTAGAAAAACAAGAAAAGCATATATTTTAATCTCGTTCGTCGAGCCTTACATACCCCCAAAAAAAGAAAAAAGAAAAAAGAAAAAAAAAAAAAAAAAGGCAGGAACTCCTAGTTACTTCAATACAACAAGTCAAATAAGTCACACATAACTTTGTAACTAAGCTAAAGCTAAAGCTAAATGGAAAAAAGAGAATCTGAATATCGTCAAAAGTCAAGGCTTTGAACATGGAGTTTGTGAATTAGCAGGCCGACCACCTAAGAACTGAAGCTCCTTCTTGTCATATATTTCCAACGAAAAGTCCCTCAACATTTGAGTTGCACTTGTTGTCGTAGAAGAACAAGAACCACCACCGCCACCGCCGCCGCCGCCGCCACCGCCGCCGTCGCCATTACTAGTACTAACCATTGCATTACTAGTCGTTCTAATAGTAGAGGAACAAGTGTTGGAAACCGAACCGGACGAGACTTGCGGGTCGCCGAGCTGAACCGGATGCAAAGCCGACACGAAATTCGCAATGGGCCTGGCTTGGACGCCGAAAAACGGCGTCGTTCCGGCGGTGACGGCCGGGATGGCCCAGAGTTGGGCCTGGTTAGGAATGGTCCCAGAGTTTGGGAACATCAGAAAAGGCCCAGTAGCACCGCCGTTTGCCCCCACCGGCCACAGCGGGACCAAGCCCTGCGGTGCTGCTGTCCCATTTCCATATGTCGTTGGCGCTATGGGGGCGAGTCCAGACGACACCGAAATCTGGTCGTTTACGTCGACGAACTCGCTGTTCGACGCTCTCCTCCGTCGCTTTCTCGGGACTTCGGCGATCTCGCCGTTCGGTCTTGCCGGCGAGGTCGTCGGAATCTTGAGGGTCCCACCCACCGAGACCGCGATGGCCGGGACAGTCCCGGTCCCCGTGGCTTCGATAATCGCCGGCTCGGCGTGCTCCAGCAGCCACCGGATGGTCTCGCCGTCAGACTTGAGGCCCAACTCTCTCGTCAGCTGAAAAATCCTGGCGGCGCAAGTCGCCGGCATTCTGATCCTCCGGCCGCGGCCCTCCACCTTCGTGTGGCGGTCCTTCGACGGCCGCCTCGCTGCCGCGACCTGCTTGTTTGACGGCGGGATCTGAAGCAGCCCCATGGAGAGAGACTTCTCGTCCAATTCTCTCTCCTGGTCAGAAATCTCCTCCTTCATCAAAACCGGCGGCGGGGGCGCCACCGCCGCTTCAGCCGCCGCGAAGTTTGACTCCGGTGGGTCCGGCTCCACGATTGACGCGTCGGAAGCCGATACGTCCTCGTTGCTGTTGGCGGCGTCGAGCATTTCATCGGTGTCTTCCATGGCCTGGAAAAGTCTAGAAAAGACCAGAAAATGGAATTTGAGAGGAAAAAATGGAAAATTTATAAGAATGAAATGGAGTGTTAAAAAGGGCTTTTACTGTTTTACGCAGAAGGAGAGTTTGACTTGGGTTTTGAATCTTTCTTTCTGTCTACTGTTGTGGATGATTATAAAGACGAATCAAGGAATTTGGAAGAAAGATTTTCTTCCTTATTGTTTTCGGTCAATAATTTTTATTAAAAAAAAAAAGGATTAATTAAAATAATAAAAAGGAGAAAAGGATCAGAGAGTACCAAACCCTAGGAAGAAGCAGAAGCAGCCCCCACTACTCCGGTTGGAGAGCCCTACCAAAGTAGAGGGACCCTCAAAGCCCTTTTCTTTACTTATAGGAAGGTGGAGCTGCGTCAACGGCTGAGGGTGCTTCACGGGAATCATGGACCTTGGAGATCGTGACACGTGGTGATTCAAATGGCCTTGCTTTGTTTGGTTGACAATTAGGAGATTTTTTCCTCACTAGATGGGTCGGTCGAGTTGAAGATTTTTGGGTCCCATTTGTGGAGACAGATAGGAGATCCGGTTGGACAAGGCCCACCTTCCCCCTTTCTTCTTCCCTCCGGTACCAAAAATTAATGAGTTTGGCCTATTTTCTAATTAGAAATTTTATGACTTTAGCCCAAAAAAAAAAAGGTCGAAAATTTATGACGACCTCAAAAAAAAAATTTTTTTTTCATCTTTAATCTTTTTCAGACCAATGAAATCAAAGGATCGATGCAAGATAATGATAACATTTAGAATTTGAAGTTTTTTATTTCTTATTTTAAAACGACACGTGTCATCTTTTTTTATCATCGTTGTATGATTTCTTCGTCACAAAAAATCGCATTATATGATATAGTGATTTGCATTCTATGCAGTTGTTGATAGAATTAATTTTAAGTGAATAAGAAATATTTCAACTCACTGGTGACATAATGATAATAAAATAATTTATCACAACTCTCTTGTCTATCATCTTTGAATCGAACTTTATTGTCTGATCAGGTCCTTTTCTACACAGTCATATAACCTTCTTTTTACAAGAAATATTTATATAGTGCCAATCATTTTCTTATATCTGAGCTATTATATAAAGCTGAAGTTTTTTTTACTGTTCAAAACTCTGCCTTTTTATTTTGTCCTTTTATGGGCTTTTTTCAATTTTGTTTTGTTTTGTTTCCTTTTTTCTTGATGAAATCGTTTGATAATTTTTATTCTTTAATGTTATCATTCTTTATTATAAACCTTTATTTTTTGGGCTGAAAAATTTTTATTTGTTTTATTTTTATTTTTACATCTTTTGTTCTTGATTTTTTGAAAAATACTTTTGATTTACTCATTTTATTTAGAAATTTTATACCTATAATTCTACTTTCTTTTTAAATAAAAAACTTAAAAGATTAATACACACATATATAACAAACTAAATCCATATGTGCAAATACAACTAGTATATATTGTCATTCTGTCTTTTGTCTCTTTTTTCCCTCTGAGGGTGGCATTGTCCTCTAGAATTGGAGTGGGGAAATTTCCAAAGTGCAAAGTCTTGAAGATTCCAACGCTCCCAAATAGCTGGATCTTGTTCTCGTGTCTCTTTTTGCTGAACCCCACAATGAACCATAATCACCAAATAATAATATACTTTAATTAGTGACTCATTTTGCTTTCTATCATCCTCATCCATCTTGTATTGGCTCAGAATGGCAGCAACTTAGACCAGCCCAACTTGTAGACAAACCTTGCAGACTTGCAAAACTGCTCACTTTGAAAAATGATTTCCAGTTCTGCAACATACAGATCATGTACAGTTATATATATGTATACATATATATATATATATATATATAACTTTATAACCCATGCCACTTGGTTTGAGTGATATTTTTGTCCCCTTGTAGTCTGGACTTTATTTTTCCTTTTCTTTTTCTTAGCAGCCAATCACTCTTGGGAACTTTCCTTATAATTCAATAATAAATAAATAAACATTTGAAATAAGCAAAACAGATAAAATAATTCTAGTACACAACAGAGAAAAAAAAAAAAAAATGTTGTACTCATCTCTCACCAACCGTACGCCTTGTACAAACCAACTTGATAGACATAAGCCAACAGCTTCTTAACTGGACTTCTGCTTATTTTGGAATGCTTAAACCTTAAACAATTTCCACCCCCCAAAACTAGAAAAAAGAAAAGAAATTTTTTTTTTTGTCGTTTCTCCGAAACAACCATTGACCGTGAACGTTCGGGTAATTAGAGTGTGCATAAACAAAATTTACAAAAGCAGAGGTCCTTAATTATAAGTTCCTAACCATCTCCTTCCAACTAACTACAGAAATTTTTTTTTAAAAAAAAGAGTAAAATAGAGCTTAATAATCTTTTAGTTTGTTGATCTTGCAAGACACTTGATCTCAAAGCACATTTTAGCAAAAACAAGGGTCAAATTTCTCCCGCTTGTTCTGTCATTGAGTAACTTAAAAGCATACCAAAAAAAAAAAAAAAAACTTAAAGAGCGTACTACACGAAAAATACATACGAAGTACAAGAATTGATGTGTTAATTGGTCACTAGAATTCACTATATAATACATATAGCTTTAGATGAAACTCAGCAGCTGATCATCTTCCTGATCTTGTTCTTGTTGTATTGGCTTTTCGCCTTCTTGATCAAATGGCTAACTTTTCGCCAAAAACCGTTCCCTGCCTTACTGTTCTGCTCATGTTTACTATTATAGTTTCACAATCAAAAGCGTCTCTAAATGCAAATTATTACAGCCAAACGTGTCCACAAGCTGAGAATATCATTCTGGAGACGGTGTTAAGCGCCTCAATCCATGATCCCAAAGTCCCGGCTCGTCTCCTGAGGCTGTTCTTCCATGATTGTTTCATTAGGGTCTGCCATGCAACTCATATAAACACATCCATATCTAAGTGATCCTTCTATTATTATTATTATTATTATTTTATATATGTTGATCAACTTATCATCTCAGTTTGATCGGTTTTAGGGATGTGATGCATCGGTCTTACTAGACTCGACCGTAGGGAATCAAGCGGAGAAAGACGGCCCTCCCAATATCTCACTAGCATCATTCTACGTCATCGACGATGCCAAGGCTAAGTTAGAAGCAACATGTCCCAAAACTGTTACTTGTGCTGATATAGTTGCCATTGCTGCTAGAGATGTAGTCACAATTGTAAGTGATCTAATAATCTCTAACATTTATACCATAATTTATAAACATTAACATTTAAAATTAGTATCTTTATTCAATGAAAAGCTATCTCTATATGTACATGTATTTTTGAGATCAGTTGCCCACAGTGAAAAACCAATACCTGATTCCGCCTTTGTTGTCAATTCCATAAGTCAGGAGGTCCATATTGGAACGTCCTAAAAGGAAGGAAAGATGGAAGGGTGTCAAAAGCTTCCGAAACCATAAATTTACCAGCTCCAACATTCAATGTGTCCCAACTCATCCAAAGCTTTGGCAATAGAGGATTAGGACTCAAAGATTTGGTAGCTCTATCGGGGGGACACACGCTCGGTTTTTCACATTGTTCATCGTTCGAATCTCGCCTGCGTAACTTTAGCGGCATTGCATGACATCGATCCAAGCATGAACATTGAGTTGGCTCAAGAGCTGAAAAAGAAATGCCCCAAACCAAACAAAGACAAAATTGCTGGAGACTTTTTGGACTCAACTTCTTCGACTTTCGACAACAACTATTTTAACCGATTATTGGCGGGAAAAGGCGTGCTTGGATCGGACCAAGCCTTGGTTGGTGATAACAGGACTAGGTGGATTGTTGAGTCGTTTGCCAAGGATCAATATCTTTTCTTCAAAGAATTCGCGGCTTCTATGGTCAAGCTTGGAAATGTTGGCGTAATTGAAGATGGAGAAGTGAGAATAAAATGCCGCGTAGTGAACTAGAATCAATATATACACACACATTACACACATATATATAAATATGTATATATATATGTCTATGCATGCATGAGGTGAGAGTTTCTGCGTGTGTGTGCGAGAAAGAGAGAGTAATAAGGAAAAGTTTTCCCTTGATTGCGTTGTTTGTTTATTAATGACAATGTACAAGAAAATTAATTTTCATATAAAATAAGATTGGTGGTGTTTCATTGTCATCTAGATGAAATAGAACTAAAAAGTGTTTTCTAAGCAAAACGGGGTGTCTTATAAGATTGGCGTATTATAAAAACGGGGTGTCGTTTACGCCTTAATTCGATTGATGTCGTTTGTGTTTATAATTACCAAAAAAAGACATATTAATGCCTCGGTAAAATTTGAGCCTTTCATCTTTTTAAGTTGTGTTTTCGTTTTACTTGAGTTTTTTGATAATATAATTGTGTGGTAGGATATAAAAATTACCTTACTAATAAGACATAGTTTAAGGCAGAGATGGATGAAGTGGTCTCGGTTTTTCCCGACACTCCACTGCAGCTTCACACAACAAGGTAATTGGATTTCTTGGGACTTCCTTTCGACAACGATCGGTTTGATCTTCAAGGAGAAGATGTAAATATTGGTTTTCTAGATTCAGGTCAGTGTGTAAATGAGATCTGATGGCTTACTCTTGAGTCTTCACAAGTCGATATTAATTTGTGAACTTTTTGGCTATTTTTTTAGGAGTCTGGCCAGAATCAGATAGCTTCAGCGATAAAGGCTTGAGACCTCCACCTAAGGAATGGAAAGGAATTTGCCAATCTAATGAGAGTTTCACTTGCGACAAGTGAGAGTATCTCCGACTTCTCCGTTCCATTCTTTTGTGTTTGTATCTTTTGCTAGTTCTGAAAATTCTCCACATTTTGGCAGCAAGATCAGTGGAGAATTTCCACAACACCACGGACATTGACTCCCCAAGGGATTCGACGGGCCATGGAACTCACGCAGCTTCTACCGCAGCAGGCAGAGTGGTGGCCGGAGCAAGTTACTACCGCCTAGCCAAAGGATTAGCAAGGGGTGGAAGCCCCAATGCAAGAATAGCTGTGTACAAAGTCTGATGGTCTTTCGAGTGCAGTTCTATCGACATCCTTGCGGCTTTTGACAACGCGATTGCTGATGGAGTCCATATCATATCGGCTTCTCTTGGGTTGGCATCAGCCTTACCATATTGGAAAGACCCTGTACCAATCGGATCATTCCACGCAATGAAGAATGGAATATTGACTTCGGTTTCTGCAGGGAATCATGGACCAGAACGTGGGGTTGTGAGTAACCCCTCACCTTGGCTGTTCACGGTAGCAGCTACCAGTTTGGACAGGAAATTTGTGTCTCGGTTAGTTCTTGGAAATGGAAAGACAGTCACAGTGAGAGAATTTCTTTCTTACATTGTACCTTGGTCTTACCTACATATCAGTTTCTAAGTCGCTTCATTCCATTAGTAATACTTTGATGAATCACAACAGGGACCTGTTATCAACCACTTTGGCCTTAATGGAACCTCCTTTCCATTGATTTGGGGAGGAGACACAATGAACTTTTTGGCCAACTCAATCTCCTTAAAATCGCGACAATGTTTGCCTGGAGACTTGGATTCAGGCAAAGTAAAAGGGAAAATTGTTCTTTGCGAATCCCGCTCAAGTGGTGCTGGTGTTATCATGGCTGATGGGGTGGGCGCTATTATGCCTGGTCAGATCCTCAATGATATTGCCTTCCCTCTACCACTGCCAGCCACAATGATCAGTAGAGAAGACATTAACAAAGTATTGGAGTACATAAGAACTTCCAAGTACAGTAACTAAACCCATTCCTCCAAAAAAAAAAAAAAAAAAAAAGGAAAAAAATCTTATTGCTCAAAAATATTTTCATTTCAATTGTAATACTGACAACAGTGACTTCACTGAAATCCAGAGGCAACCATTCTCGCTACTGAGATTTGGAAGGATGCCATGGCACCTTATGCAGCTCGTTTTTCATCCAGAGGTCCCAACAGAATCAATCCAGATATTCTGAAGGCACAATATTCTCGTTTCCGACCATATTCATCACAGTGTATATATCAATTACTCCGAAAATATTCATAGCTTAGCTTATTTACTAATCTATATCTTAGCCATAAAACTTACCAGCCTGATCTCAGTGCACCGGGTGTCAACATCCTTGCTGCTTGGTCTCCCATGGCATCTCCTTCCGTTTACAAAAAGGACGCCAGAAGATCCAAGTTCTACATCGACTCCGGAACATCCATGTCTTGCCCACACGTCAGCGGAGCCGCAGCCCACGTCAAGTTCATTCACCCACATTGGTCCCCAGCAACAATCAAATCCGCACTCATGACCACAGGTTCAGTCAGGACTTTTCACAAACACCTTATCTGCTTAAACTAAAAACTGAATCTTTCTCACCAACAATCACTTGAACCAGCAACTGTCATGGACCCAAAGCAAGATGACGACAGAGAGTTCACGTACGGCTCCGGCCTCCGGCCTTGTCCACCCCGTGAAGGCGGTCGACCCGTGAGAGTTCACATTCTCATAGAAGATGAAGTTTATTTTTCTAATGAGGCTTTTTTATACCTTTTTTTTTTTTTTTTTTGGGACAGTAGGCAATTATCAGTTTTTTCAGGTAAAGTGATTAGTGAACATAAAAATTAGCTACATGTGAATTTCATATACAAATATTCATATCGAGAAGTAACAGTCATTGTATCCGGATATTAAAAACAATAGTCATAGACGTTTACATTGAGGTAAAAACAAGAAATAATAGCGGCAAACGTTAATTTGGTGCCATTCTCATTAGCAAATTAAATTACATATATATGAAAAGGAATTCATTGCAAAACCTATCATCAACGCCGGCAATTTCTCAAACCTTTCCTCTCTATGTAGACGACCAATGCAACAACCGCGGCGACCATGTCGTAGCCAATACGGCCTCCGAAATGTGATGACAAGGTATATCTATGCATGTGTGCTTGTCTGTAACAAGTTCTAATCTTTTGAAATTACAATATTTATAATTTTCTGACAAACACATATGTGTAACAATTGTTGTTAGCCTGATATCACAGCACCTGGTGTTGGAATACTTGATGCGTGGTCGCCGGCGCCGTTGGACTACACAGTGACTGGAGCATCTCGTACTACATAAACTCCGGAACATCAATGGCTGCGCCTCACGTGACTGGAGCCGCAGCTCATGTCAAGGCTGCTCATCCAAGCTGGTCTGCTGCTGCTATCAAATCTGCACTCATGACCACTGGTATTTACATCAAAAGTTTTAGTTAGCTTACTCGACTCTCTCTCTCTCTCTCACTCACTCTCTCTCTCTGATGTCGGATTTAGATTGCTGACCTGCTTCTTAAGTTGATGTCTCTCTCTGGTTGTCGTTTATTTATTGAATTTGTGACGTTCTTAGTTGAGGTTCATTTTATATTTGCTCACCTTTTTTTTTTTTTTTTTTTTGAAGGTTCATAAGTATTGTACTTTACGTTATAGTCGTTTTTCCTGCTGATGTCGCTGTTAGATGATGCTGTTTTACGGTGAAAGGTGGTTGCTTTAACGTTGATGTCGTTGTCGTTTTTCATGTGTTGCCATGTTTAGGAAATTATTGTTTCTCCAGGTAATGTCCTTTTTTGAGGTTGCTGACTTGCTGGATTTTCTGTTGATGTAGTTCTATTCATCTGTTGGTTGTCATTTTCACAGTAAGTGCCGTTTTCTGATGATGCAATTGTCATTTGGCTTTGTTGTCGTTTCTGATATTTATGTCGTTTTCCAAATCCTTGTCGTTTCTTTAATTTTCATTTTATGTTGATCCCTAATGTCTAGTTTTTCAGTTTCTTGTCCTCATACGCAGTTACTGTCGCTTTCTCATTCTACTTTGGTTGATTATTCCGAGGTACAAGATTTGTTGGTCCAAACAGAGTTTTGCTGTAGTTTAAGCATTACAGAAAAGCTTTAGTAGTTTTTTTTTTTTTTTTTTTTTTAATATTTAATAATTCAAAAAGTGTTTGACAAAAAGAGCTTTTTCGAATTGCTCTCGTTTTTGTAGTAAACTAGTTTCCACGTCTATCTCTAATGCAGCAAATATCATGGACCCAACGATGAACAAACTCGACAGAGAATTTGCTTATGGCTCCGGCCAAGGCAGTGTTACCTGGCCTAGTTTACGACGAAACAGAGAAAGATTGCATCGGATTCCAATGCAAGCAAGGCTACAACACCATCACGGTGAGAAAAATCAGCCGTGACAAAAGTGTCTGCAGAACCATGGGGATGGGATCTGAACTACCCCTCTTTCGCAGTAGCTGTGGAAGATGGCCAAGAGATTAACACGAGTTTCTTTAAGACAGTCACAAACGTTGGCTTGCCAAATTCAACCTATCATGTTTGCATTGAAAAGCCTGATTTCTTCGACATTAAGGCGCAGCCATCGGTTCTCTTATTCAACGTCGTCGGAGAGAAGAAATCGTTCATTGTGAAGGCAAACGGACCAAAGATAAGTCAGGTGCCAATACTCTCAGCGTCTGTTTACTTGGGAAGATGGAGTTCATGTGGTGTGGTCACCACTCGTGATTTACACTGTGCTGGAAGAAACGTTAGCAAACAACAATGAAGACAAGGCATCTTCAGTACCTAAAGCAGCCTTGGCAGGAGATAGTTTTATGCGTCGCTACTAGATTGAGAAGAATTGAGGCTGTTATCAGACAAGGTTGTGGGAGTAGTTAATCCCTAATTTCATGTATCCCCTCTTAAAGGCTTGTTTTACACCCTTTGGCTTCTCCTTTTGGTTCACCTTCTAAAAGACAAGCTTAAGTACACTTTAGTAAGAATATGGAATAATACTTTTCTCTCTTAATTTTTTTTCCCTTGATAATATCAGCATGGAATCTATCATATAGCCTCCGGACACGTCAAATATAGTCTAAAAATGATCCATGCACATACATTTTTCGTTCAATGGAACATCAGCTGAGACCAAAGTCTCAATTTTATACATAGCATTTTTAAATTTAGTACTAGAAGAGTACTTAGAATGTAAAACCAAAGTGTTTTTTGAGATGATTCCATTCAAATTTCAAAATAAACGATAGGAACGTATTAGTAATTGGCAAGCAGATGAGACACCAATAATAGACAAAAATATCAAAATACCTCACAAGAATCATGTCACAAGAATCAGGGCTGGTAAGCGTTTGAGGCTTATATTCCACTGCCAACAACAACAAATAATATCTATCCAATGATCTAATCAACGATGACAAAGACAACAAACTAATCAAGCAAATGCCACATCTGAGCGAAAAACATACTTGACACCTTTACCAACGTTCCGTGCTTCATGCAACATACATTTGTCCCCATGAATGTGCAGAAGAGCCATTCCTTCTGTCGGAGCCACCTACAGATTTCATGTCGTCACATAAACCGTAAAATCAGATTCCACTAGTTGAGACTTGAGCGGTAAAATAGCTAATACAAAAGGGCAAAAGAAGCTTCCAAAGTATTGTACAATGTAGAACAGGCAAATGATCAAGGGATTAATAAAAGTCTAAAAGAGAAAGAAGGACTAGGAAGAAAAATGTAAGCAAATTCACCTCGGCTACAACATTATTCCTCGAGCCATAGAAGACTGTCTCTCCTCCTACTAGAGGCTCTAGAGAAGAGTATTTGGAGCCCTTCAAGTCGTTTTTACCTTTCGAAACTCCCCCACTTAAATATATTAACAACGTGTAATGAGTGCGCTTTCCATCCCCAAGATGAACACTTTCATCAATATGCCTACCAAAGCGCTGACCAACCTTGTATCTGAAAATACATCACACTCCAAATGAACAACAACTACAAAAGATTTGTCTTTGGTCGTTCACAAGAATCTATCCAACACGCTAACATATAAAAATAAGGGGTATAACACATCGAACTAAAACATTAGAACTTTTTGTATAATATTTTATACTCTCGTTTTAACATGTTAAATGTAACATCTTTCTTTACGCAGAACTAAAAAGGAGCAACATTTCCAAAAGGGTCAATCAGAAAATCCAACATAAAATCCTCCGAATCCAATGTAGTACCTGTAAAATCTAAGGTTGGGGTTCAACCCAACTGCAGCTTTTCCTCGAATTTTAATGTCAGAAAATAATTGGTTAAGACCAGAAGCCCAAACGGAATCTGCAAGCGCAGGGTCGTTCACTGAGATTCTATCATTATCTCTGTAAGCCTCGCCTTTAGCTGGGCCTAGACTCCCTTGGTGAGCAAAACCAATAGCTTCTGCAGCTTTGACGAACGCCTTTGATTCAGCTGGTGTGAAGAAATTCTCAACCTGAACATCTTCAACTTGAAGAGTTCAATACAAAAAATAAATAAATAAATAAAAATAAATGATTGAATTACGAGAAACTGAAATTTACCCAGTTGAAATCAAGTAAACGGATTTCTGATTCATAAGCTGGTCTCTCGATTTTGGCCAGATAAAATATTTATTTAAAAAAAAAAAAAAGCAAGCCAATTACAGAGGAGAGAAATATGGGGGGGTATTTCAGATTCATACCGTGAAAAGATCGGTATCTTTGAGACGAGTGATGTGGAGATTTTGTTTTGGTTTGATCGCTGGCCAATTTGATTTCGTTTTCGGGAAAATTGCTCCTCCTTTCTCCCCCATTCGCTTCCTCTTCGTTCCAGTCTCCGCCATGAAAATCCCCGACTTTCGCTCTTTCCTTCCTCTGCTGTTTCAGTTCAATGGACTGGTGACCCATTTGGGCTTCTGTAGCCCAGTTTTGTAATCTGGGCCGAGTTGCCCACTTTAATCGGAGCCCAACTTTTCCAAAAAAGACAGGACTCAAGTATTCGATTTCATTGAGAATCTTGTGTCTTCTTCTTCTTTTTTTTTTTTTTTTTTTAAAATGGGAAAAAGAAGCAAATTATAAACACCAGCTATTATGATATTTGGATTTTGTCCGGGGGTTCCTAATTCTTATTTCCCTAGTTTTGTTTGGCACTCTTCTATCCGTATCCTTCTCGTTTTTCGGCTGGTCTTTTTTTTTTTTCTTTGCTTTTTTTTTTTTTTTAATCCTTGGTTTTTGGTTGTTTCTTTGTTAACACATGCCTCGTACCATTATCTTGTCTGTTCAGACTTGGTGGGTGAGAAGGGGATTTAGAGTCTTCGGTCTCATGTTGAAAATATAAGAAGTTTTATTTTGAATTAATAAAGTGGATGCTCGTAGTATTAATATAACTAAAAAGAAAAAAGAAAAGAAAAAAGAAAAACTTACAGCATCACCTACTCAAAGGGTAGAAAAAAAGAAGAGATGGAGAAAGGAAAATCTTCGATTATTCCATGCTAACAGTTTGAGGCTTTCCTCTTTCATGCTTCTCTAACTGTCATTTACATTTCTAAATTCGTCACAAGATTAATGTGTGTGTATATATATGTTATGAATCGGGGTTAAAATATAGAATTATTACAAAAGCAAGACAAATAAATAATAGAGTAGAGAAATCAAAATAGAGAGAAAATTCTATTATCATTAATTTTAACTTATATTTCATTTAATATTTTAATTCAATTTTAATTAAATTATATTTTTTTATTTTAATTTTTATTTATTTTTTAATTAATAAAAATTATAATTAATTTTTAAAAAATTAACTAATTTCAATTTAAGAATTTTATATCTCACTGAAACATACGAAACCATTATCTCGCCACCACCAACCCTCCAATTGTAATCGGATTTGATTGTTTTAAAATTATTTATTTCCACAAAGCATTAAAATTAAATTAAAAAAAAAGTACAACAAGATGACTCGCCACACAAGATGAGCCACGTGACACGGTCTCCTTCCATTGGTCTAAATGTCTGGGGTCACCATTTAAATTGCTGATGACAGCTGATGTGCTGTCAATGACTTATTAGTCATTCACGCAAGTCATTGTACGATGATTGTTGAAAAGTCGACGCAGCAACAACTTTAATTTTTTTTTTCTTCTTTTTCGGAAAGCAAAACTTTATTCTCATTTCTAACCAGTTATCAAATTTTAGTTTATGCCATTTTAAGCTCCTTATGAGGAGGACTTTTAAAATAGTAGAAGTAGATTTTTCTACATATTTTAATCACTTTGCTTTCATTAAAATAAAATAATAATAAGGGCATTGTTTAGACTTTAGAGTTTTATTAAAATATATTTTTTTACCCTTTCAAAAAAAAATATTTTAAATTTTTTGTTTTAAATTTTAACTGAATTTTGTCTTTCTCTCCCTGTTTACATATGTCTTTTTCTCAGTTTTACCAAGTCAAGATAAGCAACGATATTAGGAACCATTAACGTAAATGTTTCCTTTTTTGTTTATTTGCATTTTAATTTTCCCTTTTTATTAATTTTTCTCTTTCCACTTATTGTCTTTCCTTTTCAAAATTTTTTTTTTTTTTGGTGCGGGTCAGGACCCCTTGACAGGGATAGACAAAGGGAATAATTGGCAAGTTGCGAGAGAACAATAGATGAATAAGGAAAGGAGAAAAACGGAAGACTTTTTGTGGTTGAAGAATACAAGATTATATACATTTCAGGAAAAGTCTCCTCCTCCCATTCCACGCTCTGTGCGATCCTCTTAGCTAGGGCTTCTGTGAAAATCCCCTCATTAATTCACAATTTTTGTATGTTGTTCTTCATCTTTTTTCTGCAAATACAAACTCAGTTTTGTCGTCTCATTTTAATGCTTTAGTTTTATTTTCTGAAATTTTTTATTTAATTTTTTTTATCCTTTTTTTTGGGGTTTTTGCTCTTCAAATCCTTCCGAGATTTCTCACCAAAAATAGTTTAAGACATTACAGATTTATTGTACCTTTGTTTTGCGATATTTTTGTTCTTACAAAATTTGGTCGTACTTCTTGACTCAGAGCTCGAGAGCTAACTTGAAATCTGTCCACGCCAGAAAATCACAGCAAGTTTTCTTTCTAGCAAAGGTATTTTCCTTTTTTTTTTCCTTTTTTTTTTCTTTTTACCAATTTTGTTTCTTGTGAGATTTTTACATCATTTTATGCCGATTTTTAATGCTTAAATTTAGGTTGAAAAAGTTGGATGAAACTTGCAATAAAAAAATTAAAAAAAACCATTTTCTGTTTGATATTGATGTAGGAGGGCATAGAGAAAATGGTGAGAGGGAAAGTAGAGATGAGAAGAATCGAGAATGCGACAAGCAGGCAAGTGACATTTTCGAAGAGAAGAAATGGGTTGTTGAAGAAGGCTCGCGAGCTCTCAGTTCTCTGCGATGCCCAGATTGCTGTTATCATATTCTCTCAGAAAGGCAGGCTCTATCAATTCTCTAGCACTGAGTATGTTCTCTTTTTTTAATTTTCCTCTTTTCTATTTTATTATTTTTTTAACCCGTGATTTCTTTTTTGAGTAATCGCTTATTATATCGTGAAATGAAAACAATAAACCTTTTTCTTCAACTATTAATAATAAAATAAACAAACATAAATTTCGTTCTAAGAATTTCTTGTCCCATGGAAAAAAGAAATATAGTTGCAATTTGCTGTGCTTGGTGGTTGCAATAAGGTATGGGTTAATGCACTGTTTATCATTGTGGAGATATATATGTTATACGTGTACACATTTATATATATATATATGATATTTTGTATGAGTTGTGGCTAGCTGATCTGCAATACTGTTTAGATTCTATAAATGACCCCTTGTCCATCTGATTATATGTATATAACTATATTTATTGCTTTCATATATACCACTAATAATCAGAGTTAATTAGGATACGAGAAAGAGAGATTTAAAACAACCAAAAATACCACCTGGGTTATTTTAGCCATTCCCTTCTCAAGAGTACTACTGATTTCAGCTAGCGCCTAGCTGTTGGATTGTACCTGAAGTTGCTTTTGGGTTGATTTTGGGAAAATAATATCTTCAAAAATTTCTCTCTCTCTCCTTTCTTTTTCTTTTCATGTACTAATTAAGGATTATAATCAGGTTGTGTGCCCTTTTGATGCTGGGAATCCAGTGCTTAGTCCTCGTATAGTACTGCGATTACTAGTCCTCTCAATGATCACTAATACGCATGACTGTTTTTATGCACTTTAATTTCATTCCAGACTTTCTTTTTTCCTCTTTCGGTATCCAGACGTACATGTTTTCATAATTCAAATAGAAATAATTACTTGGAGGTAAATTAGGTGGTTTTAACAAACAGTGATAGTCCGATTAGTTTACAGGTTTGAAAAATAAAATCAAAAAAAAAAAAAAGAGTAAGGGAAAACACTATTTATTATTTTTTAAATACTGTCCAAACACAGTATTTAAACAGTGATTCAAATGGTCACTAAATTCTGTAGTGATTAGGAAACATATACTTATTTCTAACATAAGATTTCCTACTTCATACAAATTGTCTATGGTGTTTATTATGGGAAGTGGCTGTGATTTTATGGAACTTTGGTCATCGAGCATCTTATGTTAAAAACAATGTTATAACTTCTGTTTTAGCATCTCATACGAACATGTAGAGAGTTGTTCTGCTAATGTTACTTCTAAAAGCTTCTTAAATCTCAATTAAGCCCCGAGATATATATACATATATATATAAATGTATAGTTATGATATACTAGAGAAATCTCACTGTAAAAAACATGTCTTTGTTACATTTACTTCACTTTTTTAGACATGGACCTTCATGCATGTGCTTGAATTCGAGCTACCAGCATAACCTTAAACGACTTGCACCAAAACCAAGAAATATTAAACCAATATTATTTGATTATCAACTTGTGACTTGGAGTATTTCACGTTGTATTATATATGTTTTCCTATATATCGACAACCCCGTTTGGGCTAACTCAGTGGGTAGGAAGGTGTTAAAGGTCTTAAGCCCCAGAATCAAAATTTTGGAGTTTTTTTTTTTTAATTAATAAAGTAGGTGCCCGCGGAGCATAATTCCTATTGACAGACTCTCTCATTTTCAACTACTCTTGTTTCAATTATCTGAGTACTGACAGCTACATATATATATATATAGAGAGAGAGAGAGGAGAGCGAGAGAGATGGTACTAGGAGATTACTTTAACTCTAGTGACAATGTACGTATGCGTGTGTGTAAGAACGTATGTATGTATGTGGGGGTGGGGGCCCGAGGGCGGCTTGAGGACCTGCTGGAATCCTGTGCACATGTATTAACCTGCTGAAATCATTTGCGGAAGAAAATCCATAATTCTAAGCTTTAATTAGGATAAGGATTAGGTGACGATCTGTCTTTTTCAAATGAATTTCGAGAAAGAAATCCATAGTGATACGGATACAAGTTGCGGTTAAAAGTTGGATCATGATTAACATCAAACAACTAATGGTAATTAATTAACATGTTAGCATTGATTAAGGGATTTCCATTTCTCTAATTGTGTAGTTGACTATTAATCCATGGTAGTAAGTATCCTTCATTAGTTTAGTTTCTCTTTTTTAAATTGAATTTTTCATTTATAAAGAACGCTCTCTTATACTCTTGAAGATTTACATTTCAGAGAATACAATTTTTCTTAGTTCTCTCTTCTCCTTCTATGTTTTCACGCTATTATCAGTGGTATTCCTTCTATGGTTTCAAACATATTATACTATGACGTGTCACCTTGTTGTCATATAGATATCGGTGATTCTTGTCATCAGAGTGCAAGTACTAGTGACCAAGGAAAAGTTTATAGATCCGATATGTAATTTTGTGGCGATCATAGTTAACACCAACTCTAATTTCAATCTCTGAGTATCAATATATATGTATTATTTGAGTTGTTAATTTTTTTATTGATTGTATTTAGACGATTGGAGCTCAATTGATTATATCTACCAATAAAAAAAATGACAACTCACCATCATACGAATTGGTACTCAAAATATGATATTAGAGTTGGTGTCTCTAATATTACTCTCTCTGATATTACATGTCAGAGGGTAAAATCTAACTAAGTGTAAAACAATCCTATCGGTAAGAATGTTAATATGGATTGTAGTTTGATGTAGTTTCTACTTGCAAGATTTAAAGGTACATTTGGTTTGATGGTATGGAATAGGAACAGGAGTAGGAATATTACGACAGAATAAGAATAGGAATAGATTGAATGATTATTTTTAATTATAATGTTCGGTTGAAGTTGAAATAACAACTTTTATGTTTGGTTTAGTCATCGAGATGGAATGTAACACAGTTGTTTTGACAAAGATACACATCCATTAATTTAACCGTTTCGAATTAATGATTTTATAGGATAGTGCAAGAGTATATTTAAAGTAAATATTAGAATACTGTGAGGGATAATTTAGAGTGAGAATTTTAATTAATACAGATGTTTGAATAGAATGATCATTCCATTGGTTCTCAGCCATTTTGGTAGAAAAGCAATTCCATTTCCGTAAGAATAGTTATTCTTAGTGTATTTTGTCTAAGCAAACATAAGAATGACTGGATTTTAGGTGTTGCCATTCAATTCCAATGGCCATTCCATCAAACCAACCGTACCCTAAAGTTTCTCTCTCTCTCTCTCTTTTTTTTTAAATAATAATTTTATGTTTCCATTTATAATTTTCTTGTTCATCAGATACCTTTTTAAATTAGAACTTCAACACTAACTTTCAAGGCTTTTTTTTTTTTTTAATTTTTAATTTGAGATATATTTATGCGGGTGTTATGGAGAAAGCTCCGCAGTTTCCTCTACCCCGTAAAAAAGAAAACATGGAGTCTTCCTCTTTCTGTTCATTTTCTTTTCCTTCTTAACATAATTTTGAGCAAGTTACAAAGATTAAGCTTCTTAATCTAGCTAGATATTAATAAGCTTATAATTTGCTATCTTAGTCCGCCTTATATATTTTGCCCTTTTCATTTGGAGACCTAACTTTTTTAGGAACATTTGTTAGGACAAATTTAAAAAAAATTTCCCTAAACTTTGATTTAAAATTTAAGTTGCGAACGAACTCGCATTTGAAAATTTCGTATTCCCAACGTCTCACTTTTTTTGTTAGATTTTAGACGTTATCTATCGCATCCTAGTCATGTGAGGGTGGCCGGTTTTGGACGGGATTGCAGAGGTTGATTCTCTCGTCCTCTGCCTTTTGAAGACCCAAAAAATCCCGAATATTAACCAAAAACTTAATCAGCTGAAAAAAAGAAAGAAAAAGAAGCTCTTCTAGGTTGAAGAACTCTGATGAAACTAGGACGGAAGAAGAAAAAGCTTGTTATGAATATCTTGTTTGATTATTTGCTTTACTACAATGTGAGTTTCAAAACACGTTTAATATTTTCAAACTATTTAGAGTATGGCATGATATTTTGGATTATCATGTGAACCATTTTGAGAGTGCCAAGAAATTTCATATTAAATGTCTCTTGAAGTGGAAGAAATTCTTTTAGTTGGAAAAAGCTTTGTTTTTTGTATCTCAAAATACTTCCACTAATCCCCTCATTTATTCCCTTAGTTCCTGTTTACCTGCGGTGACTCTTTCGCCTTTGCTTTCCTCTGTAAAGTTTACATTTATTAGATTCCTCGAACTTAAAAATATTCAATATTTCCAATGGAGACGAAACACTCACAAAAATTCCTCAAGTAATAAATTATGTTTCTATTTTGTGGAATTTGAATGACTTCCCATCATTGCTAACAAACCACTACACACATCGAAAGTCAAACAGTTGAATATTAACGTGATATGTTTCGGATCCCTCAGAATGCAAAAAATCATCGACCGATACCGTAGACAAGCAAAGGATGAGAAAGCAAACAACATAGAAGCCGAATACCAAATGCGGGTTAGAAACTCTATCTTGGAATATGATATTTCATATCTCTTAGTTTTATTAAAGCGTAAACTCGTGTATGCTATTAAAATACTAGGGTTCATTATTTTGGAACCATATGATCAATATCTATATCTATATCTATATATGTACTTATGTATGTGTTATTTATACCCAATGACAAGAGAATGGATTATTTTGCACTTTACTGTCAGTGAAAAATGTTTTATATATTGACTCACATGTACATATTGGAATCTATATCTATACACACACATACACGTGTGTGTGTGTGTGTGTGATATATATCTATATGTACATATAGGTTAACTGTAGCTTTGTAAATGAAATTCTTTTTCCCTGATAATTATTAAACAAGTACGGATTTGGATGCAGGAACTGAAGCTTGAAACTGCTACCATGGCCAAGAAGATTGAGCTCCTTGAAGTTTCTAAGCGGTACATTGGTGGCCTATACTTTTCATGCTTAATATTAACCCTAGACTTTTCAAAGTAAATGAAAATGATATGTAATTTGTGGTGTTAAAAATGGGAAAAGTAGTGTAGTTTTGTACTTCAATGCAGAATTTTTTTTAATACCATATATGTATTTTATCATAAATCTTTTTTTTATGGATATTTTATCATAAATCTTAAGCTTTAATCCTTGCCAAAGAAATTTTTTTCCCTTTTATTTTAAACTAAAAAATTGCATTGTTGTTGTTATTAATTAAGTGAAAAGTTGAAACACATTAATTAACTAATAAGTAATCATTTCCTGAAATTTGATATATAGTCTACTTGGTGCTAAATTTAGTACCAAGTACAGAGCAATTCTTGAAGAGTATTTTTTCACCATCTCCAATGCAATGATAAATCTCTATGCCAATGCCAAGATTTTGCATTTTGGTAAGAAAGTTATTCTCTAATGCAACGTATTTCTTAAATTAAATTTGATGCCAACTTTGGCAACCGAGCATATGCCAAATTTTGGCAATTGCTGGTTGATGACTTCATGAGTTGCTTTCTTTTTACCCGTTCCGAAGGCTAGAAATTTATGATAACAAATAGATATATAACATTTGAAATAGCATTGTTTAAATAGATCACAGAACAAAACAACTAATTACACCATTTTACGTCTTTTTTTGCGCCAAATATAGCATAACAGGCACTAGCATTGCAGATTATTTTTATCTAAATGAAATTTTTACATTCAATTGAGTTGTGGTGTTGTAATATTCTTCACTGAACTTCGGATCTTGCATTGTCCTTAGGAAGCTTTTGGGGCGTGATATAAATTCTTGTTCTTACGAGGAACTCCAAGGGATGGTTAGGCAGTTGGAGCAAAGCCTACGCAATATCAGAGCAAGAAAGGTAAATATGTTTGTGTGTGTATATATATTTATTATATCTTGTTAAAAAAAAAAAAGAACTTTTCCACAAAGCTGGCTTCTCTTAAATTAATATAAAGTGTACATTTAGCAGAACATTTGTTATCCCTATAGCTGGTGCATTTAGTTTTTATGTGGGGGCGGAGCCCCCCATAATCGAGTGAGGGTTTTTACCCCGTTGAAATTTTTTTTTTCAATCTTATCTTTAATATTTTTATTTCTCTCATTTTATCCTCATTGAAAATTAATTTTCCTATATAATCCTTCAAAATTTTATCTTTGAATATATGCCCCCACTTAAACAAAAGGCTGGCTCCGCTAACATTCGGATTTAATAATTTTTTAATTGATTTATTATGATATTGAAATTAAGTATATATTTTTAATTAATGTGTTATGATATTATAGAAGGGATATGAAGGAGACAAAATTAAGGGGACTCAGGAGTTAAATCCCTATTATTTATATATACGTATATACTCACATGATGATGGTGAAAGCTTATTAAATTACTTGGATCGCTTATTTCCCAGGAGCAACTATTCAACGAGCAGATGGAGCAACTAAAAATGAAGGTATTTATGTGCCATTTGTATTGATCAACATGTGCTTCATTCAAGCTTAACTGTTTTAGCTGAACTTCACTAGTTTTATTAATGTTCTTTTTTCCTCAAATCAGGAAAGGATTCTCTTAGAAGAGCGTGCAAAGTTACGTGAAAAGGTAATTTCAAGCTCATATGTTTCTTGTTTTTGGTTCATATCTCTATTTCCCCCGAGAAAGAATTAATATCTCTGGTTTTGCCTTTTTTTATCTGCTGCTTCATTCTGTGGTGTTTTAGCTAGGTTTATGAGTTTCCAGAGAACAGATAAATTCCGAAACTGGATCAAATGCTTGTGATTGAGTTTTCATTTTCAGTTCGATGCGTAAATAAGCGGAACAGATAGATAACAAAAAATAAATAAATAAATAAGCGGAGCTGATAGATAACAAAAAAAAAAAAAAAAACGAGAGAGTAAATACTAGAAACAAAAAGCAAAATTGGGTTCGCCATCTTATACTCTTCAGCTTGTCCTACTGGTTTTATTTTTTCTAATCAAGATCTAAATGCATGTGTGTGTGTGTGTGTGTATGTGTGTATCATTTTTTTTTATAGAGTACTACTGGAGCAAAGCTGGTGTATTGGCAGCCATTAATCCAAGAGAAAGAAGCTGTAACCTACTGCAGTAAGAGTAGCAACAGTACAACTTCAGATCAGGTGGAAACTGAGCTGTTCATCGGACCGCCGAGAAGTAATTATTCGCTGCTGATTAATCAAGCTGATTGTTCATCATGATCTCTTGAAACCAGACGAGTATTGGTATAGTTTGTACGTACATCTCTATTAAATTAGTTTTAAATAATGATAAGTTGCGTTTCTAGAAAACACGTCTCTGCAATAAACGGGGAATCGATGCAGTAGGAGATTATTTTTCATCATAAATTCATTCGTATGTGGTTCATATAGATAAACTTTATAAGATTGTTTTTGTAAACAAATTCCAAAAAAATGAGAATCGGCTTGATTGTTTTTAACTTGTAGATAACTGTATTCTCCTCATTATTTCAAAGATTGGGATCTTTCATTTTCTCGTTGTTAAGGGAAGGGGATATATTTTCTTACATTGGAAAATGTCACGAATCCCTCTTGAACTTTGTCACTAGTGTTAATATACCCATGAATTATGAAATATACCTATTATATTCCATTAACTTTAATATGTGTGTAAATTACCTCTTCAGTTAGTTGTCGTTAATTTTTTCGTTATTTTTAATGCTAAAACGTCTCATGAAATTTGCTTTTATGTCAAAATGTCAACTGCTTTTTACATGTGTCAAAGTGCCTCTCAATCTTTATTATTTGTATCAAAATATCCCATGATCTTTAATATTTATGTCAAACTGTCTCATCTATCTTATTTTAATTATTTAATATTAAATAATTACCTATATTTTTTAGAATATGTAAAAAAAATATTTTTTCTATTAAAAGAAAATGTATCCTTTTTTACCCACTTTATATTCATTTTGATTTTCTTACATAAAAATAATTACACAATTAATATTCATTATTTTATTATCCTAATATTATAATGGGACGTCTATTAATACCCCTCAATCTATTTTTCCCACCTCCTTTCTTAAATTATCCACCAACGAAAATTTCAATATCTATTTTTACTTATTATACACCTCTTATTATTTCACAATAATCCCTACACTTAATCTTTTTTGCACCCACCAACCAACAAATAACCACATTTTTTTTTAAACACTCTTTTTTTCTCATTTACTGTTTTTCTTCTTTTTCGACGTCTTTTTTAAAGAAATTCAATGATTTTTTTTAACTAAGATTTCATGAAACTAATAAAGTCGTAATTTATATTTAAAAATGTCGAAGATATGTATATATATATGTATATTAATATTGTCGTAATTTTCTTGTGAAAATAGTTGTTACAAAAAATAATTATATGAGAAAAGACAAAATTACAAGATATAAGAATAAGAAGAAGAAGAAGAAGAAGAATGATAAGTTATTATTTAAAAAAAAATAGGAATTATTCATTTGTTGGTGAGTATAAAAAGGATGAAGGGTATATTTAAATTGTAGGGATTTTAAAAAAAAAATAATAACAGGGGTGTAATGAGTAATAATGAACATCTAAATTTTTAATTGATGGATAATTTAAGAAAGAGTGGAGAAAGCAGATAGAGAGTGTCAATAGATGCCCCTCATTATAATTTTTTGTTTAATTATGACTTATAATATTGAATCAAAATATGCAAACTAATCATTTTTTAAATTAAAAAATATATATATAACTAGGAAGCAAACACATGAATTAAATTCATTAAAATTATGATTTCAAATTAATTAAGCCAAGTAAACAGCATATTTAAAAGCCAAATCCTGCTTCTGAATCCTACCAACAATAATTAAGTATAAGTAAACTTATAACCTAAATAAACTTAAATTAAAATAAGTAAAATCAAAAAAATGTATTAAAAAAAAGATGCATACCACTCTATTAAAATTAAAAAAATATTTTTTTTACCTATTCTAACAAACTAAATAATCATTTGGTAATTATACAATGTTAGATAATTAAAATAAGATAAATGAGATATTTTAATACAAATATTAAATATCAGGGGATTGTTTGATACAAATGTTAAAGACCAGTGTGTATTTCGACACAAATACAAAGATTATAAGGGTATTTTGACACAAAAACAAAGTTCAAAGGGCATTTTGATATTGAAGATAACAGAAGGAACACAATGAGTATATTTCATAATTCATGAGACATATTAACACTAATAACAAAATTCATGAGAAATTTATGATATTTTTCCTCTTATGTTATGTGTTAACAACAGAACTCATCAGTAATTTTAAAACCTGACAGGTCCAGTTTGAATATTGACAAATATGTGGTGAGCTTAATACACACATTTGTGTTCTTTTATTTAAATTTTTTTTCACGAGTACAAAAGAAAATACCACCTTTTTTTATTTTAGTTTACACTCTATATTGAAGACTTAAGGATATCAAGATGCTCGATATCATTTTAATTATATCATGTACTTAGTTAGCGGTGTTGAATTTATCTTGAAATAATCAGTACTCCAACCACACAAACCCCCCCCCCCCCCCCCCCCCCCCTCTTTAAGGAAATTGAATTAACAATTCTTTAATTAAGGCATGTTGTTGCAATTGTAGTTGGCAAAATAGCAAAACGCCCAAAAGATGAAAAGACGAATAATGAGTTGCAAATTTTCAACTAGTTATCTTCTTATTATGTTGTTTGATTGAAGTGAAATTGAGGAAAATAATTTGTAATCCGTACAGCGAATTTATACTTTTCCGACTTGAGATTTTTTTTAAGTAGTTTTTAAATAATTTTTGCAATAAAATTTTATTGGTTGTTTTCTATAATCTAGTGATTTTGAAATAATTTAGATAGATTATAGATATCTACCTGGAACATTCTCCAACAATCAAAATTAGAGTTCGATCATTTGTGTTGAAAATAAAAAGATAATCTACTAATTTTTTCTCCGTAACTGAAGACGAAGATGCCTATATATCTAAATTGAAAATGGAAAACAATTTGGAAAATTAAAAAAATTGATTAGATTTTCAAACTAATATAACAGATAATTCTTTAACAACTAAAGTCGAATATAACAAGCCATCTATATTGAAAACGAAAAATAATCTGATACGTAATAAAAAATTATACTTTTTCATGAGGTAGATGCCTGCCACCTATGTTACAAAAGAAAAAAAATATATATTATATTATAAAAATTTACTATTTGACAACTGACAGCGAAGACGATTGACTATTTGTTGATACGAAAAAATAACGGGATAGATTATAAATAATAATAATAATGATATATTATGGAGTTTAAGCGATTAGAGTCCTCTTTCAATGCCAATACGGATGTTACTTGTGGAGAAAGATGTGGAGTTTACCGATTCCTCCCAAAGTCCGGCTGTTTGTGTGGTGTGCTTTCCACGAGATTCTCCCACGATGGTTTCTTTGAGTTATAGAGGTGTTAATTGTGATGTTGTTTATCCTAGATGTAAAGACAAGATGGAATCCACCTCACATGCAATTCTTAATTGCCCGATGTCACAAGCGGTGTGGAAGTCTTCTTGGTTTTGGAAGGTGATAGAGAATAAGAGGGACTTCCCCTTTGTAGATTTTTTAAGAATTGTGAAGTCAGAAATTCCAATTGAGGATTTTCACTCTAGTGTGTTGGCTAGCTTGGAAATTATGGTGTGAAAGAAACAAAGTCGTTCACGGGGAAGGGGATAGAGATCCGCAGGCCATTCTTGATTTGGGTATTGCTAGTTTTGACGAATGGCAGACTCTGAATCAGGTTCCAATCCAATTACAAGCTGTAGGCTCAGATGTTTGGTTGCCTCCTTGACTGGGATTTCTCAAGCTAAATGTCGATGTATCGGTCTCACCGAAATCAGATCATATTGGCATAGGTGTTGTCATTCATGATGAGAAAGGGATAATTTTAGGTGCTATAGTAAAATCAGCAGAGTGGACTTTTTCTCTTTTTTTGGCTGAGTGTATAACCCTTCGTAAAGGCTTGATGATTGCGACAGAGTTATAGAGTGTTACTCTTGTGGTAGAAATTAATATTATCAATGTTGTTTCGGCTGTCTCAGAAAATCCGGAGCTTTCTGTGGAAGGTTCGATTCTGAAGGATGTTAAACAGTTGCTCGCACAGTTATAGAGTACAGGTGTTTATCACATCATTGTAGTACTAATCATGTAGCTCATCTTTTAGCTAGATTTGGGTTCAATTCTAATTATACCAATGTGTGGATTTGTGAGACTCCTATTATAGTCTCTAATGGTGTTTCTTGTGATGCTATCGTTTAATAAAATGACTCTTATTCAAAAATAATAATAATAATAATGATCTATATAATGACTCTCCAACGACTACAGACATGCGAGACCATTTGGTTCTTGTGACATCAAATATAATATTAGTGACAATCTAGTTATTTTTTTTTTTATGTACATGGCATAAATATGAAGCTCCATTATCCGTTTTCTAAATCAATTTTTTTTTTCTTTAATAGAATTCCTCAAAAGATTCAATATTCAAGTGGGTATCACTAAGTAAAATGTGGTCTCTTTTTTTTTTTTTTTTTTTGAGAAAACACTTGAACGATACAAATTTAGAAATCATTATATAAACATGATACAAAAATTAATACTAGACTAAAATGATATAAAGTTAAAGTAAAATTAATTAAAATTTATATATATTATTTATTAATAAGAAATTTATATCATGTTGATTAATAGATAAAAAAATAGTTATTTAGATAATTTTCTCTCTCTCTTTTTATTTTTATTTTTATTTTTTTATTATTGGGCCTATGTTGAAAATTGTGAAAGAAATAGAGTAATTTTATTTACACTCAGTACTGTATATTAAATCACAATTTATCTTCTTCTTCTTTTTTTTTTTTTTTTTTTTTGACAAAAGTTATATTAGGATTTGTACATTTACACTATACCAATAGAAGTACTTTTTACTTTAACATCATTATCTAATGGTGGGAGATGATGATGCAATATTAGGATAATGCTATGGTAGTTTGTCCTTAAACCTAAAAATAATTTATATTTAATTTGTTTTTCAAAAAATAAAATTTACCTAAAAAATATAAATGCTAAGAAATGTATTGAAACTCCCACCGCACCTAATTAGACCCACTGGTGAGATTTGTCATCCACAAGTCCCACCTCCATTACCCAACCCTCGGTAAGATCCACGGTTGGTGAGCTTTTTGCTTGGACTAGTTAAAATCATGTGTGAAATGTGAAGTATATAATGTTAAAATAGTTGAATGTCTATTTTATAAACATAAATGTTCAAAGTTTTCAATGATCTTTTAGGATAAAAATAAGAGAATAAAAAAAATACATTTAAAAAAGTTATTAAAGAAAAAAAAAAGAGAAATCAGGAAAAAGTTAAAAAAAAAAAAAAAAAAAGACACCATTACAAAAGGAAAAAATAATTTAACAAAGTTTTTAAATAGTATTTTTAGGGATCTTCATATTTATAAAGTAGTTATAGATTAAAATATGAAAACTATAGTAAATAATTTTTTAACGAAATTAAATGAAATAAGTAATAAGATCTTAAAATATTAGAAGGACATAATAGTAAATAGCAAATTTATTATATAAATAATAAGTTTGCTTCTAAAAAAATATATTATTTATCTAATAAAATTACTATTAACGTGATTCGCTCCAAATGTTTTAAAAAGACGCTATTGTTTTCATTATTTACTTCTTTCTCCCTTAAAAATATACCGATCAAAGTATCAAAAATTTAACTTGGATTTTTTCCTTCAAAGATAGCTTTTTTTTTTTTTTTTTAAATTATTTTTTAAGGATTTTTTGCACTAGCACCCCTTGAATTTATTGGTCAATTACATTTTTTACCCTGATCTTTTATTTTAGAAATTTACCCTCTGAGCTTGAAAATTTGTATAATAACGCTTGGCATTTTCCTATAAAAATTGAGATATGCCTTGCACATGGATTTATCTGTTATGTTTAAAACAAGAACACATAAAAATCAACTTAAAAACAAGTTCACTTTATCTTCTAAATTATTTTATCTTAAAGTTTCGTTATTTTATCTTTTTTAAAAAAACTTATTTACAATATATTTTGTCTATTTTGATTCAAAATATTAATATGTTGTAGGATAAGTGACTATTATTATTATTATTATTTGCTAAAGTTGTGAAAGTCATTAAAGGGTTATTTACATTTTCATACCTTATATTTTGTTTTAATTTAGAAAGTATAACTTGTATTTTGAAGTTTTATATTTTTAATACCTTTAAATTTTAATGAACATACAAATCTATACCTTTTATATGTAAACATTTAATTTTGACCTAAACGTACCCAAGTTACCCTAAAAACAAAACTAAACACTAGATTTTTCACTGTTTATATCATGTTTTTGTTTTTACTCAAAAAGTATACCATACATTTTAAGATAATGTATTTTTATTATTTTATTATATATAATTTATCAAATCTCTATGTTTTTTCATTCAAATCTTTAAGTGGACCTTAAGATATCCAAACTATCCTCAATTTAAATTTTGTTAAATTACTTTCTAAGTTCAATTTTAAGGGCATTTACCTTATTTTTTAGATCAAAATAAGTGTTGATTAAGAAAAAAATATATAGATATATGTATTAATAAATTATAATGGTATAAAAAAATAAAAAACTTCAAAATGCACAAATACTTTCTAAAAAAACAAAATACATGGTCTAAAAAAGTGAATACTACTTAATTTTAATTTTTCTTTTTAAAGATATTTTGAATGTTTTCTGTCAAATTACACCTCTATTTAATATTTAAATTTAACTCTAATTAAATTATAATTTTTATATTAATTTTTTTATTTTTAAAAATTAATAAAATTTATAATTAATTTTTAAAACTTTAAACAACCCTAATTTAAAATTTTTATTTTTCATTAATTTACTGAACAAACAAACGAACAGTAGTTACATGTCAATGTCAGGAAGGAAAAGAAACATCAACTCAATTTTGGTGTTTGGTGAGTTTAACTCACCATTAACTCAATTTTGTCTTTTTCCCAAAGTTTTTTTTTTTTGAAAAGTCAACCAAAATCACTATTTAAACTTACAAATCTAACTCAAACTTAAACAAACACCTCAAGCTGACTCGCCACACAAGGTGAGCCACGTGACGGTGTCGGTCCCAGTGGCTTGAGGTTAGCATTTCTGTTTGCTGACAGCAGTGGATGTACTGTCACTGATTTATTGGTTATCATACGAAGATTTTTGAAAAACACTTCTTCAACATTATTACTTCCTCTGTTTACGCCTTTTTAAGTTCCGTACGACTTTTAAAATGGAAGACTATCTCCGCACTTTAAATCAATTTATTTCTTCAAGCCATCGGAGCTAACCTGCTAACGGCGAGGGGAGAGAGAGATTTACTGTTTAAAAATTATAAATATAAGGTTTTGTTTGATGAATTATCTTATTTTAAGTTAAAATATATATTTTTATTTTATTTTTTATTTTTTTAAAAGAGTTTTTGTCTTTGTTTTTTGAAAAAATTTTTATCTTTTATGAAAAGTCAACAAAAATTTTCAATTCAAATTTAAAATTTTCAACTCAAATTTATTTACCAAACGGACCTAAAGATTCGATCGTTGTGAGACGTAAAAAATTAATAATAGATTAATTAAGATAAGAGGTGTATAGATATGGTGTTTACATACAAAAAAAAAAAAACAATGTATTTCTTCATTTAAAAAAATCACAAAAAAAATTATTTCTTCGTTAAAAAAAATCAATTAGGATTTGTTTGGTGTTTGGATTGAGTTTGAGATGAGATGAAATTTTTAAATTTGAGTTGATTGACCTTCTAAAAATTAGTTATAAATTTTGTTGACTTTTAAGAAAAAGATAAAAATTAAGATAAAAAAGTACAATTTAGTTGGAGTTAAATCTGAATGCCAAACGTGGGCTTAATTTCTTAGATTGTGTTTGATGTGCAAGTTTGAGGGGGAAAAATTGAAATTGATTGATTTTTTAAAAATTAATTATAATTTTTATTAACTTAAAAAAAAATTGAGATGAAAATTTTAGACTTGAAAACCAAATGAAAGCTTGTTCCATTTCGTTTAGTCTACAAAATATATTTACTTTATTTGTTTTCTTTGTCGTCTTATTTTTTTTTGTTAAATAAATAATTTGATGATGGTCATATTATTTCTTATTTTGACGCATTATGTAAACATAATTTATAACTCTTTTGAATTGACAGAAAATTTGAACCTTTAACCTTTATATTGATGAGATTCTAAAGATTAATTATCGTACTAACTTATCCACGCAGGCAGGGTTTTCTCCGTCGTCCTTGCACACGTTATACTTTAACCAAATCAAGAGCAGCACCGAGGTTAATTAAGAGCCAATATTAATGCAAAATTTCCCCTCTATTATTTTTTTGTTTTAATCGTATTTTATTCCCTTTTTTTTTTTATTTAATTTTTTAACTCCACTTATTGTCGTTTCTTTTTTTGGTGAGGAGGCAAGACCCTTAGACAGGGATAGACACAGAATAATTGGCAAGTTGCGAGAGAAGTACTAAAGGAAAAATGGAAGACTCATGTGGTTGAAGAATAAAGACATAGTTACATTTCAAGAAAAGTCTCCTCCTTCCATTCCATGCTCTGTGAGATCTGAGGAATCCCCATTTCCCATTTTTGTATGTACTTGATCTTCATTTGATTTAGTAAAGTTTTTTCTTTTTTGTGATTCTTTTCTCTTTACTTTCTTGTTTCGGAAAAAAATTTTGATGTCTTTTTTTTTAATTATTTTTTTCGGGGGGGGGGGGGGGGGGGGGGGGGGGGTGGGTGTTTGCTCTTTAAATCCTTCCGAAGTTCCTTAGCATGTATATATTTTTTAAAAGAAATTACATAGCATTATTATAAATTCTTTTTTTTTTTTTTTTTGCCAGATTTTTGGTCCTCATTGTTCTTACAAAGTTTGATCGTACGTTTTCAGAGCTCTATATTAGCTTGAAATCTGCCTACACCAGAATAATATTATTGCACGTTTTCTTCTAGATATTTCAATGGAAACCTTGTACACATATCTTATTCCGTTTTTGTTATTTTGAAATTTTTTTCTTCATTATTTTATGCTTTAATATAGGGTTAATGTTGAATGGAACTAAAAAAAAAAAAATCCCCATTTTCTTTATGTATTGATGTAGGAGGGCATATATTAAAAATGGTGAGAGGGAAAATAGAGATGACAAGAATCGAGAGTGCGACAAGCAGGCAAGTGACATTTTCGAAGAGAAGAAATGGGTTGTTGAAGAAGGCTCGCGAGCTCTCAGTTCTCTGCGATGTCCAGGTTGCTGTTATCATCTTCTCTCCGAAAAGCAGGCTCTATCAGTTCTCTAGCTCCGAGTATGTCCCCCCCTCCCCGTTTTTTTTTTCTTCTTTTTAAGGAATGATTTAACAAAACCGATTTTTTTTTTTTAAATTTTTTTCAGTAATATTTACATTACAATTGTTGCTTCGTGACATATAATACATAAACTTCTTTCTACCAATTTTTTTCTCACATGGAAAAAGGAAATATAATTGCAATTTTCTGTATGCTTGGTGGTTGCAGTAGGGTATGGGTTAATGCACAATTGATAATGCTTACACATATACACATATATGTTATATAAAATCTACTGTATAGATCTTTTATATATATATATATATATATCGTCTTCTCTCAGAAAGGTAAGCTCTATCAGTTCTCTACCCCTGAGTATATTCCCTTTTTTTATTTTCCTCTTTTTTTTTTTTTTTTTCCTTCTTCTTCTTCTTCTTTTTTGTTCACTTTTTTTCCCGTGATATCTTTTTTGAGTAATCGCTTATTACATCGTGAAATGAAAACAATAAACTTTTTTCTTCAAATATTAATAATAAAATAAGCAAGCATAAACTTCGTTTCCAAGAATTTCTTGTCCCATGGAAAAAAGAAATATAATTGCAATTTGCTGTGCTTGGTGTTTGCAATAAGGTATGGGTTAATGCACGGTTTATCATGGTGGAGATATATATGTTATACGTGTACACACTTATATATATATATATAATATTTTGTATGAGTCGTGGCTAGCTGATCTGCAATGCTGTTTAGATTCTACAAATGACCCTTTGTCCATCTGATTATATATATATATATATTTATTTATTGATTTCAGATATACCACTAATAATCAGGGTTAATTAGGATACGCGAGAGAGAGATTTAAAACAACCAAAAATACCATCTGGGGTATTTTAGCCATTCCCTTCTCAAGAGTACTACTGATTTCAGCTAGAGCCTAGCTGTTGGATTGTACCTGAAGTTGCTTTTGGGTTGATTTTGGGAAAATAATATCTTAAAAAATCTCTCTCTCTCTCTTTTCTTTTTCTTTTCATGTACTAATTAAGGATTATAATCAGGTTGTATGCCCTTTTGATTTTCCTTTTTTTTTTTTTTTTAATTTTCTTTTCAAGGAATGATTCACAAAACCCATGTGTTCATTTTTGAGAAATCGCATCATATCGTGAATGTAAACATGTACAAACTTCGCTTGTATGAATTTTTTGTCCCCTGGGAAAATAATATATATATATATAATTGCTAACATTTTGGTGCGCTTGGTGTCTGCAATTAGGTATGGGTTAATGCACTCATGGTTGAGACGTTTAATACATGCATACACTCTACTTAGATTCGAGAAATCACCCTTTGTCCATCTGTTTTAATATATATGTATATATACTTTTTCATATATATACCATTAAATAATCAATGGAAAGAGAGAGAGAGAGAGATTTAAGACAACAAAATATATATACGGGGTATTTTAGCCATTCCCTTCTCTTCGAGTACTACTGATATCAGCTAGCGCCTAGCTGTTGGATTGTACCTGAAGTAATTGCTTTTGGTATCTTCAAAGTTAAATCTCTCTTCTCTGATCTCATGATTTCTCTTAAAGTACTAATTAATCTTTTTTTTTAAACCAGATTATAATATCCCATTTGGACATTGCTGGGGGATCTAGTTCTTCCTCCTCCTAGCTAGTTTTTTTTTCAATTACTTATATTCCTTATATTCACTTGCTTGTGCTTGACTGTTATTATGTACTTGCCTTTTACTGGTTTATTGATTGGAGAAAAATCGATATATATATATATATATGTATATATATGTGTTCAAGAGCAAGAGAAAAATCATGTGTACATATACAATCCCTAGAAACGAACATTGATGAAAATACACGAACCTTTTTATGGAGAAAAATCTCACAGTGAAGCATGCTTTAATTGGGCCTTAAACAATTTATACTGAAACAAGGTGTACTACTAAACCATTATTTGATTATCAATTTGTGCCTTGGGGTCCTTCACGTTGGCATGTGTTTTTTCCTTTATAATGTGTCTGCCAATAATTCTTATTTAAAATTAAAGAAAGGTCTCAATTAGTCTCAACTTGAAGCAATTTTCTCATTGATTTCTTTACTTTTGTTTCAACCAATTCAAAGATATATTATCAATTCATGTTGTCTCAATATTCGATCGAGCAACTGGCTAGAGAGAATTGAATATACTTTATAGAATATACTTTATAGTTGGAGTCAATTTTTGGTTCATTTATCATTCCACACATTTGGATAGAGAAGGTAGAAGCATAAGGATAATTGATTAGGTACGTACACAATGGAGTGGGCATGTGAGAGAGTTTTTTTATTTTATTATTTTTTTTAAACGAAGAGAGAGTGCAATTGATGTCAAGGTCTTAAAAAGAGCATTCCAACTAGTTGGCGTCTTCGCAAAACCCTTTTCTCCATCAACAACTCAAAAATCTAGCTATTAAAATAATTGAATGCAAAGTGTAAAGAGTACTTAATGAAACTGTTCAAATGAGTGAAAGGTCATTGAATTCAAATTAACAAAAAGAAAATAGTAATACTAAGGACACCAATTCTAATCCCAATTTTGTGAGTACTGACTCAAGTGTCATATTTTTATCGGTAAATGTAATTAATTGATGTGACAATACTTTAAACACTTACCGAGACAAAAACAACAACTCATATGGCACATAAGTTAGCATTTAAAAGTTGATATTAGAGTTAGTGTCCCTAGCATATTTCAAAAGAAAAACATCCCAACACTAAGAGGGAAAATGGGTTAGGGTTCCACTAGATCTATTCCTACAGAAAACTACATAAAACCTCCTTAAAAACCTAAATCAGTAAACCCCAAACAAAATGCTAAAACGCTCAGCCAGATAAGGACTCTGATATTTTTGAATTAGCCTCATTTTGGATGCTTTTGTTTCTAGTTTTTAGAATTTGAATGTCTTCTCACCATTGCTAATGAACTACTACAATTAAAAATAAAATAGTTGAATGTTCACATAGTATGTTTTGGATGCTTCAGAATGCAAAAAATCATTGGACGATACCGTGAACAAGCAAAGGATAATAACCAAATCGACAACACTGAAGCCGAACAAAAGGCAGAGGTTAGAAACTCCATCTTGGAATATAGTATTAATCTCAAATCTCTGTGTTTTATTCAAGCATAAATTTGTTTATGCTATTAAAATACTGATTTGGTGTTTACTATTTTGGAATCATCTATGTATATGTGTATGGGTGTGTTCTGTACCTTTGAAGTGATATGTTTTATTGACTCATTCATATGCCATAATTAGGTTCTTTGCTCTTCATGAGGATCATCGAATGGACCTGGCTACTACTAGAGAGTATAACAATTAAATGATATAAATGTGGGAATCAAGTTATTTTTCCCTGATAATTAATGGTTAAGAAATATGGATTTGAATGCAGCATCTGAAGCTTGAAACTGCAAAAATGGCCAAGAAAATTGAGCTCCTTGAAGTTTCTAACCGGTTTTGGTCGTCTGTACTTTGATGCTTAATATTTGTCCCAGACTTTTGAATGTTTCCATGTAATTTTTGAGATTAAAATTTGAACAAGAATACCTGGTATATTTTGTGTTTTGTGCTATAAATAATCATAAATCTTAAGTTTTAAAACTTGCATATTTTTTTTTAGTATTTAAAAAAAGCCTTAAAAATAGCATTGTTGTAGTTATTTGGTGAAAAATCAACATATTAACTAATAAGTAATTTTACGCTGAAATTTAACAAATTCTCTATTCGGTGCTAATTTTGTTATCTAGTATTTGCATAATTTGACATTAATTAAATAAAAGCATTTTATGGGAGCATAACTTTTTAGTATCTCTAATGTAATGTTAAATGCTTTCAAAAAAAAAAAAAGTCAAATCTCTGTGCCAAAGCTAAGATTTGGTGTTTATGTTATAAGAAAGCCATTTTAATACTTAGAGTTCGTTTGGATTATAGGTTCAAATCCACAATTTAAACAATAATTTTAAATTTTTGCAGGAAAAAAATACTAGAGAAAAAAGTTTTGAAGGTTTGTTTAAAATGGGCCAAACAAGATGTTAATGTCAATTTGGCATATGCTATATTTGATTTCAAATTTCACACCGAGCAAGTGTTAAATTTTGACATTTGGTTGCTATTGGTTGATAACTTTATGTGTTGATTTTTTTCATTTGATAATTACAACACTGTCATGTTTGGTGTACTTAAAATTAAAAATTTACTTTTGCAAGTTCTACAGACCACAAATTTATGATAACGAATAGACTAAAATAGCATTATTCATTGACATACAAAACAACATAACTACTTGTCATTTTACATGTTTTCGTGTAAACATATAATTTGCAGTAATATCAGCATTAGCATTGTAGATAATCTTAGTCTGAATGAAACTTTTACATTCCATGGAAATGTGGTATTGTAAAATTGGATACGTTCTTACTTGGATCAGTTGTAATATTCTTCACTGAACTTTGGATCTTGCATTGTTATTAGGAAGCTTTTGGGGCGTGACATAAGTTCTTGTTCTTACAAGGAACTCCAAGGGATGAATAGGCAGTTGGAGCAAAGCCTACGCAATATAAGAGCAAGAAAGGTATGTAATATATATATATATTATAAGGTGTGCATTTTATCAGAAATATTTTGTTAACCCCTATAGCTGTTGCTCTTAGCTTATATATATATATATATATATATATATAGACACAACCACACACACACACATAATGATGATGATGATGATGATGATGAAAGCTGAATAAAATACCTGAATCGCCTATCTCCCAGGAGCAACTATTCAATGAGCGGATAGAGCAACTAAAAAAGAAGGTATTTTTGTTCCATTTTGTATCAATATGTGCTTCAAGCTTAGGTGTAATTAATTAGTCTTTTTTTCCTGAAATCAGGAAGGGATTATATTAGAAGAGAATGCAAAGTTATGTGAAAATTTGCAGGTAACTTTCGAAGTCTTTTTGTTTCTTGTCTCTACTTTTGCATCTTTTTCACCCTGGTAAGAATATTATCATCTCTCGTTTGTCTTATTTATTTGCTGTTTCGGATCTTCTCTTGTGGCATTTTAGGCTTTACGATTGGAAAAGATTTTCTGCAGTAAAACCAACTTCAAAATCAATGTTTGTATTCAAGGATTTCACTTGACTAGTTTTGCCACTTGCCAGCGTAAAATTTTTAAAAAGTAAAATATAACTAAAGAAAGGAAATAAATTTAGAACCAAGTTTCACATAGTAGCGCTAACTCAACCACCTTCAAGATATATCCATCAATGCAAAGTCACTTCCCCGATTCCTTTCTTCCGGCCTAACCCCCGCTCTCTTAAGGCTTTTCCCTCACTCCGCTTCCACATTGGAGAAAAAGCAGTGTGTGGTTGTGCTTGATCGAGCAACGGCATCAGGGCCTCTCCCAAGCTCTGATTCTCCTCCGGGGGATTGTTAGGGGGAAAGAAAATTCTCTGCAATTTATAGAACCTTTAGTGGCCTCATAAACGTTAGTGTATCTATTCCCGAATAAGGTAAGGCTCTTTTAGTTTTCTTGTCAAAGAAGGAAAAAAAAAAAAAAAAAAAACCAAGTAAAGGCAGACAATGAGGCAAAGATAGCAGACTTGTCTCGAGACGGGAAGCATAGGGACATTGCTCCGGTCTAGTTAAGTAGTTGAGTCTGGCTCCTCCGCTCTCAATAAGATCGAGTTCTCTTTTCAAGTTTGAAGCGTAAATAAGCAGAATAGATAGATGACAACCAGAGAAAGAAAACCAAAAAATAAAAAAATAAAGGTTTGTCATAATATATTATTCTTTCATATATTCTACTGGTTTTCTTTCTTCTAATCAAGAACATTATGCATCTGTTTAGCTCTAGCTTATATATATACATATATGGAAATATTTAACATTTTCGATAGAGTATACTTGAGCTAAACTGCTATATTGGTAGCCATTAATCCAAGAGAAGGAAGCAGTAACCTACAACAGTCAAAGCAGCAACGGTACAACTTCAGATCAGGTGGAGACCGAGCTGTCTATCGGGCCGCCAAGAAGTAATTCGCAGCTGATTACTCGAGCTGATTGTTCATGATCTCTTGAAAACCAAACAAGTGTTTAGTGTCAAATATTGATGAGTTGCGCATCTAATTAAGAAACACGTCTTTGCAGTAAATGGGAATCGATGCAGTAATATATAAAATCATTATCCACAAGTTCATTTTTATGTGATTCATAATGTTGTAATAACATATCTTGTAAGGAAATTCCAAAATAAGAACTGATCTGATTGTTTTTAACTTGTAGCTAGATTTATACTCATCAGCAATTTTGGATATTGGCAAATATGTGGGGAACTTATTGCTCATATCAGACACACGTATGAGTCTGATCTATGAATTGAGCATTTGTACATTTGTGTACTTTTTTGTAGTTTTCTTTTGGAAAAATCTGTTGTAGGAGAAGGTACTTTTTCATCATGGATAATGAGGGCTTGATTGATCATAATCTGTTGGTGAAGGATGACAATATGTATCCACTTTGCCTTTTAATACGAGTGTATGATATTAAACATTTAGCTTAAGCTTATGTTTAGTGTATCGGCTGGACTTGAGTTTTTTGGATTAAAGTTATTTGACTTTTTTAAAAACAAGTTAAAATATTCGTTGACTTTTCAGATAAAGACATAAATGAATTGAAAATTTTTGATTTTAACTAGTATTCCAAAAAAAAAAAAAAAAGTAATTTGTGCAATCACTCACAGAACTTTTTGAATTTGACATTTTAGTCAATTTTTTATTTATTTATTTTCCATGACAATCAGCCTCCAAAGTTTATTATTTTTTACACCGTCTTCGGTCTTTTTACTCACGTTTGGTAAAATTTAGACGGTCTTTGCATGTGATAGTGCAAAAATAATATTATTGTCGGTACAAAACTGTTTAACTTAAAAATATTTAAATTTTTTTTAAAATTTAAAATTAAAAATCTTTTTATCCTTCATAAATGGGCACCACCTCCAATAACTATTTCAACCTCCATTCTTTAACACAGCAGGTGCCATTGGAAAGCTCTCGACGATTTAAGTTGAACGACATGCTGAGTTGATGTCAGTTCCATCGAAGAGTTCGCAATCACGTTTCAAAGTTAGAAATGCCCAAAACTACTAATTTCAATCACAATAACTTCATCGTTCAACGTCAGATTAATAAAAAATCATATGGAGAAGTCGTATGATTGCCTTCTGTAGGAGGTGTTTGGTCCAGACCGGCCTGCCCTACCCCACTGATCTTTTGCTCATTTCTCCTTGTACCAATTTCCTAAAATTTTTCCTTGTTGTCTAAAGTTATTGAGGATTTTGTGAGCTAACGAAATGACCTTAATACAAAATTAAGAAATAATTACACAAAAAGTTTATTTTTAGAATTTCATTTTAAAATATGTCACTTTTTATAATAATATTATGTAAATATCCATTAAAAAAAACTGTTTATAGTACCCATTTTATCCTTTTATTATATTTAATATCATTTTCCTTCATTATGATTCATACATTTTCCTTATTTGTTCATAATTATTGTACCTTTATCTTAATGACTAGTTTTCATTATAGTGATAGCTTAGTAGTATAATTAAGGTTTTTTATAAAGATATTTCTTAAGTACGATTTCGATTCCTTGGAAACCTATTTTTTAGTATAATTTAGGTTCTTTATGATAATTGCAATGTTATTGTGATAATTTATTTATTTATTTTTTATTATCATTGGTATTGTTTTAATAGTTAGTTTCTAAAGTTTAAATATGTGATGAAATTATTTCTTTCTTTATGATAATTATTATATTATTATGATGTTTTTTTTAAAAATGTGTTATGCTTTTTTTCTTTATGATATTAGTATATCATTATGATGTCCTTTTCTTTATGATAATTATTATATCATTATGACTTTTTTAGGTTTAAAGTATTTCATATTTCTTTACAATATCTATTTATTTTTTGTATATGTTTGTTGTGAATTCTATCTTAATGATCAATTATTTACTATAATAATTATTTTTCATGTATTATACAACTAATATCAATTATAATTCTTTTTTATTTTTAATAAAGCAAGTAAAATAGTTTTTTTTTCTTTTTATAAAAGATTTATTACCCTTACATTTTTTTTTAGAGAATTGTTCTTTTATATTTTTTTTAATCAATTCTTTTTATTTGTTTAGTTTCAATTCTTGATGAAAAGATAATATGGTCTTTATAAGTATCAATTTAGATATTTATGTAAATAAAATAAAAATAGACATTTTTTAAAATCATAATTTTTAATTTAGATATTTATGTAAATAATTTAAAAATTAATTATACCGAGTTAATTTATCCATTTAATTATTTAACCCTGGTGCTACAATCCACTTAAAGCTCCGTGATATATCATTATATGTAACAAGGGGACCTGTTGTTTTTTTAATGTGCTTCATTTCAAATAATTAATTTCAAACGATGGCATCTCTCTCATATATATATGTGTTTTAAAATGCTAGAATTTTTTCATTTTAAATCCAATTACAACGATTTTTCTTTTATTTGTGTTTAGAGCGAAAAAATTAACAAAATCCCATCAATATTCCCATCAAAATCTACCACGAGCAACGAGGGTAGAATAATTTTTAATAGATATCCAAACACATATTTAAATAATTTTATTTGAATGTTACCATCCAAAACACGATTCAGATGACCATTCAAATACTTTCAAATGAAAAGTACTTGAATGACATAAATTTAAATATCATTACACTAACATAATATAAAAATTTGATATTAGACCAATATGACATAAAAATTGCAAAAATAAAACTAACTTTTGTTTTATGTTAGTCAATAGATGAAAAAGTGGTTATTTGGGTAATTTTCTCTATTTTTTTTCATCTGAAATCTTAGGGCCTGATTGGGGGTAACATTTGACATCTAGTTTATATATATATATATATATATATTCGTTAAATCAAACATACTTTTTACTATTCACATATCTAAATGTCTATGGTAACTAAACTTAGCCTCTGTTTGGTTCAACATTTCCAATTCAAAATTTTCCTCTTAGTTTTTATTTTTTTTCTTAAAAATTAATAAAAATTATAACTAATTTTTGAAAAGTCAATTAACTTTAACTTAAAAATTTCATCGATAAACGACGAATGAAACACGATATTAAACTTTAAAAGTCCATAGTTTTATCATTTTAAATCTAAATGAGATGATTTTTTTTTAAATATATATACTTTCGAGAGAAAAGAAACAAGATCAACATCAATATATATATTTTTTGAACACATTTTAAGTTTCTACATTGTTTTTTTCAAAAAAAAATTTTAACTGAATACATATGTTCAAAATTTCAATTTAAAAATCTTCAAAACTACATATCTCCAGAACCTTCTCTTACATGTCCTTGATGTTCAAGTTTTTTTCTCCAACATATCCTTATTTGCAAAGCATTAAATTTGAAGAAAACATAATACAAGCTGACTCGACACAAAAGGTTGTGAGTCACGTGACGCGGTCGTCTCCCATTGGTGTAGGGTCACCTTTTATGTTTGCTGACAACAACCGACGTGCTGTCACTGACTTATTGGTCTTTCACGCACGTCACTGTACGATGATTTTGACATGTTGCACACAACACAACACAACTCCCCCCACCTCTTCTCCTGAATGCATATGTTCTTCACCATATTTCTTCCTCTGTTTATGCCTTTAATTTTAGCTCCGTATGACTTTTAAAAAAGAAGATTATCTACACACTTTAGTCACTTTTTTTAGTTCCGTATTTTAATCACTTTGTTCAATAAAATAATTAAAACGGTATTGTTTACACTCTCTCAGTTTTTTTTCTCCTTTCTTTTTCTTTTTCACTGCATTTGTTTTTCTCCCTCCTTGCACACGTTAGTTTTTCCAAATCAAGATAAACAACGAGGTTAATTAGGAGCCATTACTAGTGCAAGATTTCCTTTTTATTTTTTCTTTGTATTTTATTTTCCCTTTTTTTCTTGTCTAATTATTTTGTCCATTATTCGTCTCAATGACTGATATGTAACTCACCAATTTGATGATACACGTTGATAGAGAAACAGAATAATTGCCAAGAAGCCGAGCTAGACATGAATAAGGAAAGAAAAAATGAAAAACTCTGCGGTTGAAGAAAGAAGATATATTTACATTTGAAGAAAAGTCCCCTCCTTGCATTCCACGCTCAGTGAGATCCTCTACTTAGGGTTTCTGAGAAATCCCCATTTTCCTACTTTTGTATTTACTTCATCTTGTTCTGCAAGTACAAACTCAGTTTGCTCATATTATCTCATTTTGACTTGGTAAAGTTTTTCTCTGTGCATATATATATATGTCTATTTTCCTTTACTTTATTGTTTCGGAAAATTTTGGTATCTTTTTTTGTGGGTTTCTGCTCTTTAAATCCTTCTGAGGTTTCTTAGCATAGATGGTACGGAAAAAATCACACTTTTTTTTTTTATATATGAGCTCTACATTGTACACTTTTGTTTGGTGATATTTTTGGTCCTCATTGTTCTTACAGAATTTGATCGTACGTTTTCAGAGCTCTACATTTAGCTTGAAATCTGCCAACACCAGAATAATATCATTGCAAGTTTTCTTCTAGGTATTTCGACTTAAAACTTGCATACTTTTCATACCATTTCTGGTATTTTGAGATTCTTTTTCCTTCATTATTTTATGCTTAAATTTTATGGTTAAAGTTGCATGAAACTTAAAAAAAAAAAAAAATCGGTTTGATTTTGATCTAGAAGGGAACATTATGGTGAGAGGGAAAGTTGAGATGAAAAGAATCGAAAATTCGACAAACAGGCAAGTGACATTTTCGAAGAGAAGAAATGGGTTGTTGAAGAAGGCTCACGAGCTCTCGGTTCTCTGCGATGTCCAGGTTGCTGTGATCGTCTTCTCACAGAAAGGCAGGCTTTATGAGTTCTCAAGCACCGAGTATGTTCCTCCCCCCCTCTCCCCCCCTCTTTTTTTTTTTTTTTTATCTTCTTTAAAAATAAAATAAAATAAAATATAAAGGAATGATTCACAAATCCCATGTTTTCTTTTTTGAGTAATTACATTATATGTGTTGCCTCGCAACATATGTAAAACATAAACTTAGTTGTACGAATTTTTTGTCCCATAGAAAATAAAAAAGATAATTGCAATTTTCTGCGCTTAGTGTTTGCAATAAGGTATGGGTTAATGCACTACTGATCATGATGGAGATGCTTAATTTACATACATACATACATATATACATATATATATATATGTAGATATTTTTATAGCAAAGAGAGGTTCAAGACAACCAAATATCCATTTGGGGTGCGTTATTATTTCCCTTCTCTTCGAGTACTACTGATATCACTAAATGGTATATGTTTGTTACCAAGGAGAGAAAATAGGGAGTAGAAAGTGATATATCGGCTATAGGTGAGGGAAATGAGAAACAAGGGTGGTGTTTTTTCTCTTATGATGTATGATATGAATTTCTCGTTTTGATGGATTTGGAGTTTCTCTAAAATCTCTTCCTCCCCATCCCCTCCATTCTTTTTGCCTCTCCTATCAAAAAATTATGAATTCCCTCTCATACTAAATAACCACGAATGTCAAAATCTTTTTACTAATCCCTTCACCATTCCTTCCATTCACCAAAGTGAGCGTCTAGCTTTAGTGAAAGGAAGCTAGCATCTAGCTGTCGGATTGTACCTGAAGTAATTGCTTTTGGGTTGATGTTCTTGGAGTAAAATATCTTCAAAAATTTTATCTCTCTTTCTGATCTTTTGATTTCTTTTCAAGTACTAATTTATATCCTTTTTTAATCAGATTATATTCCCTTTTGATGTTGGGGGATGTCCTTCGTGCTCCTAGTACTTCTTCCATAACTTGTATTCGTATACAATTACTTCACTTGACTGTTTTTATGTACTTTTTTTTTTTTTTAAAAAGTGTTTTATCGATTGGAGATTTTTCTGATCCATTTTCGTTATCTAGACGTACACGTATTGATGATATTCATTGATAAGGTAAAAGGAAGTCCCCATCATGGCCGATGGGGCCAAAAATTGTGATAATTGTAAGGAGATATATAAATAGTTGGTTTTAACCAACAAAAAATAAATTCCATATTTGTATTTAGGATTTAAGAACCAATTAATATTTTAAACATAAGAATTATACTTCTTATTAATAGTAATGGCTGAGATTTTATGGAACTTTGGCCATCCAATATCTAAGAGGGGGGAAAAAAAAAAACAAACTTTTTGATTTTGCCGTTTGTTATAAGGCCAATCAGAGTACTTTGTTATGTGGAGTCTGCATATATAACTGTCAGCATTCGCTTGCAAATTAACCGTATGAAAGCTAAAACTTTTATCTCACTCAAAACGAATGTAGATCAAATTACAATGTGTAGAATATATAGAGTTGGCTAGTTGTTGATTAGTGCAGCCGAAGTTTTATTCTATTTGGAGATTTTGGAAACTGTTGAAATGCCTCCATGTAATATATTAACGCGTATATATATATATATATATGTTTTACATAAATATATGCATTTACTTCTGCGCAAGAAGCCTAAATATAAGTTTTCGTTTTAGTACTCTAAAGATTGCTTTCATAAAAAGTAGTTTTTCTATATTTTCTAGAGCAAGAGAAAAATCCTGTTCATATACATAGATATGTATATATATATATATACATATATAGGATCCTTGAAACGAACATTTGATGAAAATACATGAACCTTTGATGGAGAAAAATCTCATTGTGAAACACGCGTTACTTGGGCCTTAAACAACTTGCACAGGAGTTTCCATGACATTTTAGTAACAACATTTTTGTGCGACTAATTAATGTCATTTTTAGTCACAGGGTTGTGATTAATAAGCAGTTACTCATAAATTTTTGTCATGATTAGAGTCTAAAACTTTTAGTCATAAGGCTTTTAGTCATGGTGTGGCTAAAACTTTTTCCAGAGACTAAAAACCTCTTAGCTAAAAGTTTTAGTGAGAACAAAAATTTGTGACTAATTGCATATTAATCACAAGGTTGTGACTAAAAATGATATTTAGTCACATAAAAATGTTGTGATTAAAATTATTATAAGAAGACGTTGTATTTTTTGTAGTGGAATACTAAACCATTATTTGTTTATCAATTTGTGCATTGGGGTCTTGCACGTTGGGATGTTTTACTTCCTTTTTAATGTCAGTTGTCTGCTTTCTTTGTATTTCAAAAAGTATATAAAGGAAGTTTCAAGTCTCAACTTTAAGCAGCTTTCTCATTGATTTCCTTTCTCTTTTGTTTCAGCCTTTCAAAGATAAATTAATATCAATTCATGTCGTCTCAATTCGATCGAGCAACTTGCTATATAAGAATTGAATAATACTTAATATTTGGGGTCAATTTATGGTGCATTTATCATTTTTACACATTGGATTGAATGTAGGGGCATAAGGATTATTGATTATGTACTCGATGGAGTGGACATGTAGGTGTTTTTTTCTTCTTCTGATTGAGAGGGAGTGTAACTAATGACTAGGTCTTAACAGAGTACATTTCAACAAGGTTGACATCCTCTTTCGTCCATCCCTAACTCCAAAGTTTATTAAATAATGAAATGAAAAATATAAAGAGTTTATGAAACTGCTCAAATATTGAGTGATAGTGTTCGATTCAAAGCAACAAAAACAAAAACAAAAACATCCAAACGCTAAGGGGGAAAACCCACTAGGGGTCCACAAGATCTACTCCAACAGAAAACTAGAGAAGACCTCATTAGAAACCTAGACCAGTAAAACCCAATGGAAAAAATCTAGAGATCAGAAAAAAAAAGAAAAAAAAAAAAAAGGTGCACGATCGATTTAACCCCCAAACAAAATGCTAAGCCCTCGGCCAGATAAGAAGGGCTCTCTGGTATTTTTGAATTAGCCTCATCTTGGATGCTTTTGTTTCTAGTTTGTAGAATTTGAATGTCTTCTCACCATTGCTAATGAACTACTACAGTTAAAAGTAAAATAGTTGAATTATGTAAACGTAATATGTTTTGGATGCTTCAGAATGGAAAAAATCATTGGACGATACCGTGAGCAAGCAAAGGATAATAATCAAATCGACAACACTGAAGCCGAACAATATATACAGGTTAGAAACTCCATCTTGGAATATTGTATTTCTTTTCTCTGAGTTTTATTCAAACATAAATATGTTTATGCTACTAAAGTATTGATTTAGTAGTCTTAACTATTTTGGAATCATATATATGTGTATTGTATCACCATTGACTTGCTAACTTTTTTTTTTGTGGGTAACTTACTCTCATGAATAATGTTTTATTGATCCATACATGTGAAAAATGTGCAAAAGATTTATTTGTCTATGTCATTCTATGAGTCTCTTTCTTTATGCTTATGGCACCACTACTCCCTTTGGTAGCATCCACTAATTTAAAGCTTAATTTGAAAAACATATTTCGACCTTGACATTTTTCGGGTTGTCCCTAATAACCAACGAATAACAAGTATTTTTTTCTTGCGTGGATCCTATTTCAATGGAAACCTGATAAGTCGAATGCCGCAATAATAAGTTTCTTTTCTCTTGACTTGACTTGGCTATGTTTCTTGAGTATCATGACAAAAACACCACTAGAAGGTTGACTCTGAAAACCCAATAATCTGATGAATAGAGTAGAAGTGTTTATATGTAAACTTTAGCCTGTAACTTATCAAGTCCCCTTTCCCCGATAATGATTGATAAATATGGATTTGAATGCAGCTTCTGAAGCTTGAAACTGCAAACATGGTCAAGAAAATTGAGCTCCTTCAAGTTTCTAAGCGGTATCGGTGGCCTATACTTTTATGCTTAATAATTTTCATTTTAACCCTAGACTTTTGAATGTGTCCATGTTACAATTGAAATTAAAAATTAGAAAAATAGACTGGCTGTATTTCATTTTTTGTTTAGTACTGCAATACACAATGTGAATTTAGACGCTATATGTAGTCATAAATTTTAAGTTAATGTTATTTATATAGTCATAAATCTGAAGTTTAAAAATTGCAAATATATTTTTTAAAAAAGCCCAAAATTAATAGTATTGTTATAATTTTTAAATGAAAAGTCAGCATATTTACTAATAAATAATTATATGACGAAATTCAACATATTCTCTAGTTTGTGCTAATTTAGTACCTAGTATTTGTAGAATTTGACATTATATATAAAGCCTTTTATGGGAGAATAACGTTTGAGTATCTCCAATATGATGTCAAATTTCTATGCCAATGCTAAGATTTGGCATTTTGATAAGAAAAACTTTTAAATAAGGATCTGTGTAGATCATAAATTCAAACTCACAATTTAAACAGCAACTTTAAACTTTTATGAGAGAAAACACTATAGAAAAAAATTTTAAAAATGAGTTTAAAATGAAGTCCAATAGGAGCTTAATGTCAATTTAGCATATCGTTGCTATTGGTTGATGACATTTGTGTTGAGTTTTTTTTTTTCCCCGACACTGTCATGTTTAGTTTGTTACATAATTCGAAAGAGTAGAAATTTACGATGACAACTAGATTGAGCATTTAAAATAGCATTAGTCATTGGAGCACAAAACAGAACAACTAAATATGTCATTTCACATCTTTTTGTGTCAAATATAACATTGACATGAACATTAGTATTAGCATTGTAGATTATCTTATATGAATGAAATTTTTGCATTCCATTGTAATGTGGTATTGTAATATTGGAGACGTTCTTTCTTGGATCGGTAGTAACATTCTTCTTTGAACTTCGTATCTTGCATTGTTTTTAGGAAGCTTTTGGGGCGTGACATAAGTTCTTGTTCTTACGAGGAACTTCAAGGGATGGTTAGGCAGTTGGAGCAAAGCCTACGCAATATTAGAGCAAGAAAGGTGTGTTTGTACATACATACATACATATATATATATATATTTTATGAAATCTTATGAACTAAATTTAAAAGGACTTTTTCCACAAAGATGGTTTCTCTCAAATTAATATAAGGTGTGCACTTCAGAATATTTTTGTTGATCCCTACAGCTTTTGCTTTTAGCTACTATACATATAATATGTATATACACACATGATGATGATGAAAGCTCATAAAATTACTCTCCCAGGAGCAATTATTCAATGAGCAGACAGAGCAACTAAAAATGAAGGTACTTTTCTTCCATTTTGTATTCAATATGCGCTTCAAGCTTGGCTTTTTAGCTGATCTTCGTTAGAGCTTTTTTTTTTTTTTTTTTTTTATTTTTTTTTGCCTGAAATCAGGAAGGGAGACTCCTAGAAGAGAATGCAAAGTTATGCAAACATTTGCAGGTAACTTTTGAAATCTTTTTGTTTCTTGTTTCTACTTTTGCATCTTTTTCACCCTGGAAATAATATTATCATCTCTTATTTGTTCTATTTCTGCTGCTTCGGATTTTCTCGTGTTGCAATATTTTAGGTTTTACGATCAAAAAAATTTCTTCAGCAAACCAATTTCCAAATCATTTTTTGAATTCAAGGAATTCACTTACCTAGTATTGCCACTTGCCAGCGTAAATTTTACAAAATAAAGTAAAACTAAAGAAAGGAAAGAAATTAGAACCAAGTTTCACATATGGTACAAATAAATAAACCACCTTCAAAATCCTACTTCCCCCATTGGAGAAAAAGCAGTGCATTGCAGTTGTGCTCGATCGAGCAGCGCACGAGGGCCTCCCCTTCAGATCTGGTTCTTCTTAGGGGCTTGTTAGGGCCTTAGGGGGAAATAAAACTCTCTTCAATTTATAGAACCTTCCGGCGGCCTCAGAAACTCAGAAACTGAATTAGTGTATCTAGCCCCAAATAAGGCAAGGCTATTTCAGTTCTCTTTGCAAAGAAAGAAACACCAAGTAAATTTGACAGGCAATGAGGCGAAGATCGCATACTTATCTCGAGACACAACATAGCATAGGGACATTCCCCCGGACTAGTAAAGTAGTTGAGTCCAGCTCCTCCGCTTTCTATGAGATTGGTTTGGAATACTGGTTGGATCCAAAATTTCCAAACTCATTTTTGTTTTTTTTCTGAATAGTTAAAAAAAATTTTAAATAGTTTTTGAAGAGTCAAACAGGTCCAATCTAGAAAAACTTAACTCCAATCGGTGCTCTAAGCACAAGCAGAGTTTTCTTTTTTCTGTTTGCAGCCTAATAAGCAGAATATATCCAGAAAACAAGGAAAAAAATATAACAAAGAATAACCAAAATCAGCTTTGTCATCATGCATTCTTCATCTTCTTCTTATTGTGAAAAAATATCGCACGTCTTACTATCTATTCATAAGATCTGAATCCACACATACACACACACACACACACACCCCTATACCGTTTTTGGTAGAGTACTACTGGAGCAAAGCTTGCATATTGGCAGCCATTAATCCAAGAGAAACAAGCTGTAGCCTACTGCAGTCCAAGCAGCAACAGTACGATTTCAGATCAGGTGGAGACCGAGCTGTTCATCGGACCACCGAGAAGTAATTATTCGCTGCTGATTACTCAAGCTGATTGATCATGATGATCTCTTGAATCCAAACGAAGCATATATATACATACACACACACACACACATATATATATAGTTTGTAGATCACTTTTATTGAGTGTCAAATGTTGATAAGTTGCGCTTATGGATTCTAGGAAACACGTCTTTGCGATAAATGAGAATCGATGCAGTATGAGATCCTTGTTCATAATTAATGTCGTAAAGAAATTTCAACAATTATAAACGATCTTGTTTTTTTTTTTTAATTTGTAGAGAGTTGTCAGAGAGTTGTTTTCTCCTCATTATAGTGAAGATTGATATATTTTTCTTATCATTGGAGTCTACTAAATTCCTCCTATTGAAGTTCTTTATAGTAGATTTATCTCATGAGATTATGCGTGTCATTTAATTATATGAATAAAAAAAAAAGGAGAAGGGGATATATTTCCGTATATTATGTGTTATATATTGTTCATAGCAACATTGCAGAACTTGTCAGCCATTTTGGCACTTGGCAGATCCAGTTCCAATATTGGCAAATATGTGGTGCACTTGCTCATATTAGACACGTGTACACATCTGATATATGAATCGAGCATTTGTACATTGTGTTCCATTATCGAAGACTCAAGGATATGATGAAAATGGTCGATATCATTTTCATTATATTTATACTCTGCATGCGCAGCGTTGAATTTATCTTGATTTTTTTTAATCCTCAAAATTACTCAAATATTATTCATTTCAAAAAAAAAAAAAAAAAAAAAAAACTCAATTTTATTCAAATGGGGTGTCATTTAGCAAAACTTGGGCCTTAATTTTTTCCTCCCTTTTTAAACACTGCCCTATGTTAAAAATCGTGAAAGAAATAGAGTTACTCTAGAGTTACTCTATTTACACCTACTCTATTTATAAATTCCGTAAAAAATCACAATTATCTTTATTTTAATTCGGTGAGATTTATAATACAACATGCACTTTTGCTCTATCGATAAAGAAAATACTTTTACCTCAAGTAACAGTGAGAAATGAATGTGCATTGTTAATGTAATGCTCCAATTTATAAAGTAGTTTTTCTTAAATCCAAAAATAATTTATAGTTATTTTTAAAAAATTAAATGTATTAACATGATAAAATTTAACTAAAAAAAAATACAAAATACTGAAGAAACCTGATTGAAACTCCATTGCACCTGTACCCCCCGCCATGAGATCTGTCATCTACAAGCCCCACCTCCAGTGACCTTTACCCTCGGCAAGATCCACCCCTGGCACATCCCCTCAACTTGGATTTTTTTTTTTAATTCCTAAAGATTGCTTTTTTTTTTTTTAAAGGCTTTTTGCTACTAATGCGCTCGCTGGACTTACTACAAAATTACAATTTGCACCCTCAATTTATTTTTGACAATTTTCCCGTAATGAAATGTGTAGCAAAAGACATCCAATTGATATGGTCTCATTTTTTTTAAATCAAAATTGATCTATGACTTGGACATGGATTTATCTATTATGTTTCAAAAGATAAATTTAAGATTATACTTGTGCAACAAATAATTACTTATATGTATTATTTGAATATTATGGAAAATTTTGTAAGACATTATCCTATAGGTGGATGAAAATCTCAGGATAAAAACTATGAGATAGGCCATTTTTATACAGTGGGAGGAGAGACAAAATCACCAAGGAGTCATCGCAATGCCAACTAAACCACGTCAACATTACTACAAAATAGGACTCTTAATTAGGCCATGATTATTAATTTTCAGACCGGCTATGGCA